>JAFBJR010000086.1:154380-361880 GCA_016785285.1 Brachirus orientalis
TATATATGCACACACACTGGATTTAAATAGAAATTGTAATAGACAACATAAATCACAGATTTTAGTTCACGGTCTTCATTTGGCTGAATTTGTACATGGAAGATGTTTGAAAGTCCCACGTGAATGATTTATGACACTCACAAAGAAAAGGAAAGAAGTTTTAGTTTTGTTTTCAGTTACCAAGCAACTCAACCATCCTGTCAGCAACAGTAACAGTAACAGTGTTTGCACGGTGGCCAAGTTACCCCAAGCCGGAAATCTGAGTTCAGAGGGACAACCAATGGAAAACACCATGAGGCAAAGAAAAGAAAGAGTAACGTCATGTTATGGATGTGAGTTCCATAAATGATATTTATAATAAACAAAATCAGCAGCTTGAACTGAAACAGTCCAGAGTCTGAACGAACAGTAAATGAAGGTAACGTTTGGTGAGCGACGCCTTCAGCTGCCTGTTACTGTTACTGTTACACAACAACATGAAGCTGAGACTCAGGGGACGACGCGGAGCTGCAGGTGTCCCAGCAGGGTGTTCGTGTCCCAGCAGGGTGTCCCAGCAGGGTGTCCCCCCCCCCCCCCGAGGACACACACACACGGATGCTACAGAATCAGCACACAGTGGTACAGCAGAACTGATGTTTCTGGATCAAAAATCTACAGCAGCTAATTGGAATTTTAGCAAATTATCACTGTTTCCCGTCTTCACTTATCTTATTTGAATTTTTAAAAGTGTTGTTAGTGTCCGAATTGGTGACACAAGCAACCGTTGTGGTTATGTCGCCGACTTTTACGAATTCATCATGTCATTTCACTCATTCATTCAACCGTCCGCACCAAGCGACGGCGCCAAATAATCCAAAAATATCCTAATACGTTATATGAGGCCATTTCTTCGCCTGACATTTACATTTGCATGAAGTTCGTTCACAGACACGTGAAGGAAACAAAGACAGGAAGTGCCGCACAAAAATAGGACGTTGCTTCCGCATTCAAAAATAAGAGCATGAGAAAGGACCCGTTTGCTGTAGATGTAGGAGAGCGACACATGAGGGGCGCCCTCTCTCTTTGTCTTGATGAACTGCATCATCATTGGTGGAAATCTCCTGCAACAGATGTAGTTTGATCGTGTGACGTACAATTATCTCAACTCCCTCCAACTGTTTACTGTTACTGTACTTTTATGCTGCGTTTCCATCGTTCGACGGTTCGACGGTAGCTTGACTTGGTAATTGTGAACTGTGCGACGACAATGAACGTGACACAACGGAAAACTATGGATTGTTTGCTCGGTTTGTGGCTGTTTTTCTCAAGAAGACGTCAAACTTTTTATGAGAATAAATTGCAGCCGTTGAAGAAACACCGGCGTTTTTCTGTCACACTGTAGCCCAAAGGGAAGGGTGCCAAAAAATGGAACAGTTGGTGCTGGTCATTTTGGAACCATCGCTAATGGAAATGTGAAAAAATACATATCACACTGTACCGAACTGAACCTGGTTATTGGTGGTTGGTTATTTCGAAAGGATCCTGAAGTTTTATAGATCAATAATGCAGACAAAAACTTGCATACCGTATATTTAACAGCACATTTTGTCCGTGCTACATCAGCTACATATATGGTCCTGCTGCTTTCATTTACATTGACACTTACAGAACTGGCTGAATGATTTGACATAACAAATTATCCCCACATGCCATAATACATAATAGTCAGATGAGAGACTGACAGAGTAACATTATTCTAAGGCTCTATTGTCAGGAGGGATGATTAATTATCAATCATGATGCTTGGTACGCTGCTGCTGCTGCGGCAACACGAGGGCCATTTCGCCAATATTGACTTTTTTTTTCTCTCTTCCTCCTACAGTTTGAGCTTTTCCCCACAGTCATGGATTTGTCTGAATAATAGATTTAGCCCATTTTCACCAGCCTTGAGTCAATCACAGAAGCGTCCACGGTGTTTTCTCTGGCTCCGCTCGCTCCTTTTCACAGAGACCATTCAGCTCCGAGCCATCGCGAGTATGTTCTAATCCACTCAGCCGTTATTTTTAGGTTTGAGTGGACTCGCACATGGCCTACATAGAACTGAATAGGCCGGTGCGGAGAATTGGTTGACGTGCCATTGTGTGGTCTCTGTTATTAGGAATACAGGGGGAGTTCAGTAATGGAGCCGTCCCCCCCCCCCCGTCGTCCGCACGTGGCCGACACCATCTTTCAGGCCGATTGTCTCTGAAATGGGTTTGTCCTCGAGGTTAACGGCTGTGCTGCCGCTCGGCCTGAGGTCGTGCGATTTTCGCGGTCGCTCGTATTACGTGTGTGCCATTGTGTGGTCTCTGTTATTAGGAATACAGGGGGAGTTCAGTAATGGAGCCGTCCCCCCCCCCCCCCCCCCCCCGCCCGGGGGGGGACACCATCTTTCAGGCCGATTGTCTCTGAAATGGGTTTGTCCTCGAGGTTAACGGCTGTGCTGCCGCTCGGCCTGAGGTCGTGCGATTTTCGCGGTCGCTCGTATTACGTGTCGCTCTGCGCAAAACAATTCATTCCACAAGGTCCTGATGAACGATTCCGTTCTAATCCAGCCTTCAGATTAGAAACAGGAATTGAATAAAAGTTCTGAGTGGAACCATTAGGTCCTTTTCCACCATAGGAACTTTTCTCATTTACCTGGATAAATATTACCTTGGTAAACACTACCCGGGTAAATTTAGTGCTTACTTACGACAAAGAACCTTTCAGATTAACAGGAATTTTGGAGGCTGTGAGGAACACATCTTACAGCTGTTTCTGCGAACGTAGCGACTTTGTCTCTTTATTTTAGAGTTTATTATTAAGTTTTATAGTTTATTCTTGTTTATTAACATGAAACGGGTTTTGAGGAACAAACACAACCAAGCGATCCAACGGCGTGTTAAAGGTTTTGACTGTACGTCATCAACAACCGGAACAAATTTACCCGGATAAATAAGTTTCCGGTAATTTTGGTGGAAAATGGGCTATTGAGGCTCTAAGATGAGACACCACAGAGACTGAAATCAACCGTGAAATCTCCTGAAACTTAGATGACAAGAATATTCAACAGGAAAATGTAGGATGGTGAGTTAGAACCGGGTCAAAGTGGAAACTCTCGTCTGTCGAAGCTCAAATCTGCAACATTTATCTTTTCAAGACGTTAGGAAACTAACACAACACGCACACAAATACATTCAAACTAAAATTTAAAATATAAAAAAGAACAAAACGCCAAGACTGGAACTTTACCTGCTTATGGCTCATTAAATTGTCGGCAAATCTGTAATTTGGATCAGAACTAGATTTAACTTTGTCAGTTTATTCGGGTTGGATGATAAAGTGTTTTGACAGAGATATGATGAAGATGTTCTACAGTTTTGTCCATTATAAATAATCGGGATTTCTTGAAAAATTTGATGTTTTGTGACGTCATCAGTACGTAGATTCTTGCTGAAATTTAAGGGGAACATACTTGGGTGATCACCCTCTCATCACAGAAAATTCAGATTGATCCATCATGAAATCCTTGGCAGAGGAAAAATAGAACTTATATGAAATTAAAATGGACTTAAGGATGTTTGTGACTAATAAAGTTTGTCCAACCATTTTTTTTTAATCAATGATTATATGTCCTTTTTTTATTTTCCCTGCTTGGATAAATGCAATTGATCACTTTTTTAGATCAACACCAAAGTGAAGTTTGAAGAAAAATTGTGCAAAGAAATATTCCTCCTTTTGACTTTTCCCCCATTTTTTCCGCTACAAGAGTATCAGTGAGGTCCAAGGCAGATGTTGGGTGATAAGTTCTGGCTCACAGTTGATGTTCCAGCTCATCAAAAAGGTTGTGGGATGAGGTTGAGGTCAAGATTTTTTGTAGATTCGTCCACATCTAAGGGAATAACGTTTCTTTATGTCATAGTGGAACAGGGAAGAGACTTTCCCCAAAATATCACCACAAATTTGGGGAAAAACACTGACACATTGTTGTCTGAAACATCCTCCAAAGATACAGAGTTTAACCATGAAAAACAGCCCCGGAGGAGAAGTGAAACAGACAGCGTTCACATTGTTTTGACCTACCAGTTTACCTTCAGGGGGGAAAACAAAGCCAACACAGCTGCTGCGTCGGTCTCTACTTTATCTCCTGCTCGCTCTCTCGCTCTCAGACCAAACAACAGCAACCAGCAGACTCCACGTCCCGCAGCTGACGTCGTCTCAAGGTGGCAGGTTTCCACGCAGCGGAGTTAATGAAGGTGACGCACCTCGCGTCTCCCGCTGCTGCAGCGTCTGAAGAGTGAGGAGGAACTGTCAGAAAACAAAGCTTCTGTTTTCAAGCTAACAAAAGGAGCGGCTTCTGTCCCTCATTCTCACTCGCCAAGGTGGTTTAACCCGGCGTCCCTCAGCCCTGGTCCTGGGGACGAGCTGTCCTGCATGTTTTAAATGCTTAAATGTCCTGCTCCAACACACCTGATTCAAATGGTCCCCCTGATAACAACCCATTTAATTGAAACAGGTGTGTTGGAGCAAAGGAACTTCGCACATAAACCACGCACGGCATCGGCACATGGTCCGCGATACCAATAATATCACGATGCAACGATACTGTGATAATCAATGTACTGCGAGACCATCATAGAGTGATGCATCACGATATCTGTCTAACTGAAGAGAACAAAACATCTGTGAAAAGCTAAAAAATACAGGTTTTTTTCCTTTATTTATTTAAGTGCATGAAGTCTGCGTACTGAGCCTTTCACCAACATCATCCCACCGTAAACTTCCGCCCAAGTTTCTCTCATTCATTTGAGCAGCGCCACCATGAGGAAACACGAAGTAGTGACACCTGGCAGGGACTGTTCACTTTAAAACTCTTTCATTTGTTAATTAAAAATATCGATATTTGATTATTGTATTGCACGAGGAAGGATGACGATACATCACCAAATCAATATTTTCCCTCCTAATAGCAGTAAACCACAAAAACACAAATAACAATAAATCCGGGCAAGATTTAGCACAACAATCAAACAATATTTTACCAGATTTGAAATGATTAACTCAGATTTTTCTCTAAGTTTTTCCTCTTAGGGTACAGCAACCGATGGTGATGATATGAAAACAGTCCAGCTTTGAAGTTTTGGTAAATATGAATGTTTGAGAAGCAAAAAGACATTAGCAGCCACAGTAGCTGCTAGCATCAAACACCAATACCATGGCGCCTGTTGTTGCAAAAGTCAAACAATGATAGCCTGACTTAAGTAGCTGCTAACAAATAAGCACAGATGCTATGAAGTTTGGCTACAGTAGCTGCTGATGCCGAACACTAACATCATGGGGTCTGTTGCTACTACACTGATGCTATGACGTTTGGCTACAGTAGCTGCTGATGCCGAACACTAACATCATGGGGTCTGTTGCTACTACACTGATGCTATGATGTTTGGCTACAGTAGCTGCTAGCAAATCTTGATGCTATGCCATCTGGCTATAATAGCTGCTAATGTTAAACACCAATGAGCAATATTTACTTGCTAAAGTCAAACACTGATGCTATGATCTTTGGCTATACCTGCTAACATACTGACACCAATGCTACGGTGTGTGGCTATCAAACAAGGATGATATGCCACCTGTCTACAACGGCAGCTAACATCAAGCTACTTTGGTGTAAGGCTAGCTGCTTAGGTAAAATGCTAAAATAGTGTTTGGCTACAGTAGCTAGCTACTGTGAAGTTGCTCCACAAAAAGGACATGAAAACAACAAACGTAGCATTCTCCTTGTGTGTTAAAATTCTTCTTGCACTTTTTCTATTTTTCTCTCGTCTTAAATCCATTTCATTTCCAGCAGCTTCCACCGGTGACGCCGGTCATGTGGTCGACCGACGTCAGCGTCCACTCTGACGGTCGTGTGGAGTCTTAGCAAAGACACGAAACAAACCCCAGTCATGTGGCTGAGTGATTCATCTCCACTTAAATTCAGAAAAATCTGATATGATGAAAGAGCAGCGATGACAAATGAACAGGTTCCCGTCTTTATCGTCTCTCATCAGCCTCACGCGCTGATTGTCGTCCAGGGAGACGTTGACAACAGTGGTTGCATGTTTACTTCCTGCTGCCGTGTTCACACAAGGTTTGACTGAAGAGGGAGAACAGGAAGTGGAAGTGACAGATACGCTTTTATTTTTCCCCTCAGACCCAAAAACACAGACAGTTATCAGTGGGAAGTCCAGTTCAACAGATTCCCACAGTCCACCATCTGTCAGAATGTGCCTGAATGTTATTAACACAAATGAAGGTTATCGTGTCCAAACCTGAGTTTAGCATGTGAATGTCCTTCATGGTCTCAAAATAAACCATTAAAAAGAATGAAAATAAACTGATTTATTTTACGACTTGTACTTTTCACTGTTGTATTTAATGACATATGTTTGTTTAAAGTAAATTAGCATCACTTGAGGTGCCATACAAATGCATTTTACTTTGTAAACTACATCGCAGCAGCGTCTCTGCTGTGCTGCATCACCCGTAAATTGACAGTAAATGGGGACATAATTTTTAAAAAGGTTGTTATATTCTATGGAAGATGATCTAATACGGGTGATTGAGATCATAAATTAAATTAATTCAATAGTTTAGCTATGTTTAAAATCCGCACTGGCTTCACTTTTCACAACAGGAAACAACGTCCATTTTATGTACAGGCAATAATCTCTGAGGATTATTAAAAATTTATTTTGTCTTTCTTCACCACCTCTGATCTAATGTGTCCAAAACACCAAAAAAAAAAACAAAAGATAAAAATATAAATTAAATTTGGAGACTTTTTAGAGGAAGACAGAGATTTTAGTTTTCACTTTTGCAACTTTCAGTAAAACAGGTCGTTTATTACATTTGAGCACAGCACTGTGACTTTGCGCCCTTTTTCTGAAAACTGACTTTAAAGTCACGGTGGAAGGTGAGACAAAGTCGTCGGGACAGACACGGAGACGGAGACTCGGGAAGACAGGAAGTGAGGAACTGATGCAGACATCAGCAGAGGCAGAGGGGAGTGACGAGCAAAAGAGCGTGTGAGGCCCAGTTTCCTTGGCAGAGCTCCTCCTCCGGCGTCGCACATTCCCCAGAAAGATTAATTGAAGCTGTTTCTGTTTTTCGGGGGGTTTTTTTCAGCCCGTAAATTACCTCCAGATTATAGAGAACCAGCTGTTTATCCGTTTCACTCCAGTCTCGCTCCAACGCCTCTTTCACAGAACTGTCACTCATTTACATGACCATCAATAAAAAAAAAACAACCAGACACGACGATTACAACGACAAAGCAGTGTTTATTAAATCTTTTTTTTTTTATGTTTCGTTAGTCATAGCTGCTCTGACACGTGTATTTACAAAGAAATGGCCTTTTTGTTTTCTGTAGAAAAGTCTAGTGAGCAGGAAACAGTTCAGATGAGGACAGGAGGAGGACGGAGCTCTTATAGGCACAAGGTACAGATACTACTGTGTTAAAGGGATAGTTCACGTGTTTTGTAGTGTGGCTGCATCAGGTAATAACATATAGTTTAGTCGTGCTAAGCGCGGGCACTTGAATTTTTCCACTTAGCCAAAGGCTAACCCCAATAACATTGTCATAAGCGTCTAGAATATCTTATTTTTTGTTGCATTATCTCGCCATTATACAGCATTTTATGGCTGGAAACTTGTTTGTGTTGCTTTGTAATCTGCCCCCTCTCCCACACCAAAGTCCATTGGAAAAAAATCACCATTTTAAAAATACAGCAAACAGGAGTTGTTGATCCACTGCTGCCTCCATCAGTAAGTTCAAATGTGTTATTTTGTGACTTCTGTGTTTGAAATCCTTTGTTTGGATTAAACTTGGCGACACAAACGTACAGAATGTGGAAGCAGTAGAGCAGCAGCCAATGTATCGAAACGAGCTTAAATCGATGATTTTCTCTGTGGTGTTTGGTGCAACAGAGTGAGATGATTTAAAACCGCAATTTTTCAGAGGTAAAAAAGTTAAAGACGAGATAAAGTACCAAAAAGATATTGTAGACTGAAGATAATACAGTTTTATAGGTCTTTTGTTAAGTTACTAAATTCAGTTCCAAACTGGCAGGCATGTTTTCTTTGTCAGTACCTCACACAACCACACTATTAAAAAACTGAAGTACCACTTTAAAAGAAATGTGTGTCTGTTTATAGGCACAAGGTACGGATAATACAGTTTTAAAGGAATAATTCAGGTATTCTGAAGTGTGGATGCATCAGGTACAAACACATAGTTAGTACTGATTACGTTAAGCAGACATGACGCTTGCCCTCAGTGATTTTAGCCACTTAGCAAAAGGCTTACCAAAATAAAATCAACCTCAGCTTAAGCCTACTCTGTCTTAAGAATATTTGTGTCACTTTATCTTGCCATTTAATAGCCTTTTTTGGCTGGAAAGTTAAGTTTGTGTAACCCTAACCCACCACCCTCTCCCACACCAAAGTCCATTAAGAAAACCAACGATTTTTCATTACAGCAAACAGAGTTGTTGTTCCACTGCTGCCTGCGTCATTACGTTCAAATGTGTTATTTTTATCGCTTATGTGTTTAAAATCCTTTGTTTGGATTAACTTCAGTGACACAAACATACAGAATGTGGCAGCACTGGTCCAGTGGCCAGTGTGTCTATATGAGCTAAAATCGATGATTTATTCAATGAGGTTTGTTACAGGAGAGTGAGTTGTTTTAAAAACTGGAAAAAGTAAAATATAATGGAAAAGTAAAATATAATAGACTTAAAGCTAATGTAGTTCTTAGGTCTTTTGTTATGTGGCTAAAACCTGTTTTTTTTTCTTTTGTTCCCACTGGCAGCCATGTTTTCTTTTCAACCACACCATTTAAAAAAACCGAACTACCACTTTAAAAGAAATGTGCGGCTCATCCATGTGTTGTTTGGGTTGAAAAACAAACACACTTGTGGTCACAGTAACAAAAGCTTCCCAATGCTAACAAAAGCACACATCCCTTTTTCAAAAATAACACAGGGACACATGGTGTTAGCTTCAGGCTACATGGTACCAAATGCAGGTGCAGTAGAAGAAGAAAGAAGTTCTCGTTGTAACAGTTTGTGTTTGAAAACATCAACATTTAATGTGGAAAACCAGACTGTTTGCTTTTTTATCTTCCCGCTGCCAAAACACAAACACATCGCGCATCTACGGCGCGCTAACAAAAGCCGCTAACATCTCCTGAATCCCGCTAAGCCGTCATCGCGGTCTGAACTATGACTCAGCTAGAAAAGACCACAAAATGAAAAAAATCATACAGCACCTTTAAGACACTTTAGATGCAACAATATAAAGAACAAAAAGTAGGTTTATTATTTTCCTTCAGACCTTTTGTTTCATGATTGCAGCCTGCGTGTTTGATATGTACCTACAGAGGGCGCCATAATAATCCTGTTTTTTTTTGTCAATTTCATAAAAAAGTCATATAAAAAAGAATTAAAGCACTTTTTTTTAAATATCACACTTTTCTTGCCAAGAATATTAATGTTAAATCAGTTAAATTGCAGTTCAAAAGAGGCGCAAAATAAAAGGGACAATATCTACATTTTGTATGTTAAATCAGGCTAATTGTTGGATACACAGTATCCACAAACCCAAGTGGTTGTGTTTTTTTAATCAATGTGGCGTTGCTATAGAGACGACGATTCCGGTGACAGTGGACTTTTACTGTTTAGCCAAACTAAACTAATGTGTCGCGTGTTTTTGCTTTTCCCACAGAACAGTGACATGTGAACATTTGGATTTTCTTCTGGGGTTTTTTTTGTTTTTTTTTTGTCTGAATTGGAAGACATTAGCACAAATAAAATAGTCCGAGATCATGTTTTACAATTTATGTTGGTCAAATTCAAAAATTTACAGACATAAAAAATGTCCATTATGAGCAGGGAAACTTCAGTTTTTATGCAGTTTAAACTATTCGCAAATCGAGAGAATGAATTGCCAATTTGTCCAAAGGGACATCAGTTTTTAAGTCTAGTTAGGGACCACTAATAGAAATCTTATGTTAACTATGTTAACTACAGATTTATTATAATTATATTACTTTTTATGGTAATATTTGTTTTACTCTTCTTTTGCAAATGTATGACACTATATGGAATATATTTTCTTGCTAAAGTTTTAATTTAATTATGTTTATTATCATCTTGTGTATTGTTACATATGTTATAACTCTAATACAGTATTTTATTCTCTTGAAATTAGGTTTCTTCTTCTTATATTATTAGATTTCCTTGTACAATTCAACTCTATTCTGCACATATAGCTTCATAAGTGACTGCGGTATGAAAATGATGAATATAATCCTAATCTAAGTTGTTCTCCAAACACTGTATGAATGCGATTCAGCTGTGAAAGTGTTTGGCAGTGAGCTCGTGTGAACATAACAGTGCTGCACCTGTTTTTAAACATATACTTTCAGAAAAAGAAGAGCACTGTAGTATTGATTGATGCAGAAGCACTTCAAAGATTTCCCGTCTCACTTTCTGTCTCGTTCCACTCTGAAGTCTCAGTTTCAGTCTGACCCGGAGAGAGAACTGGACACCAGGCTTCACTGAGGCTTCACTGAGGCTTCACTACTCCATCAATGTCTTTCATCCCAGAAATAACCAGCACTGGAATAATCCAGGTGTGTTTTTTTACAGAAGAGGGTTAGGGTCACATATGAAAAGTGTTTGGAAACAAGAATTCTGAGGAAAAAAACATCAGAACTCTGAGGAAAAAAGTCAAAATTCTTTGAAAACTCAGACCCTAATCCAGTCAAATCCTAATCCTCTTCTGTATGTTTTCATCCCTGTCACAAAAAAACAAAACAATTACGTCCCAACACAAACTAACTGCATTCTCAAATATGTTTACTCTGCATTTTTCTCCCACACTGAAAAAAATGGCTGTTTATGGCCAAGTAAATAATTTAATTTAAATTTAATTTGGAAATCTTACATAAAATTGTCTGTATATAACAAATTGGTTAATTTCGTTGGATCTTAACTCAATTCAGTTTTATTTTTTTCCAGTGCACATTATGTTTTGTTTTTGACTGTTACCAACAAAAATAATGCAGGGTATTTGAGTCTAAATTCTCACTGGACACCAGGCGGTGGTGTGTAACAGGAAGACATCCACCAAAATATAGAAAATATCTAAATCTAAACCAGTTGGAGACGAAACATCAGATGTTTGACAGATTGTTGTGGTTTCATGGGAACATTCCGGTTTTCTTATCCCAACGTTTACCAGGTGTTTCCTCTGCCAAACAAATATGGTAGCTGCTAGTTTATCAATGCTATCTCATTAGCGAAAATAAAACTATTTTTAACATAATCTAATAATTGAACTGTAAAAAGACTCTTATTTCTCAATTAATTACAGATTTATTATAATTATATTACTTTTTATAGTAATATTTGTTTTACTCTTGTTTATATTTGGACTTTTGCAAATGTATGACACTATATGGAATATATTTTCTTGCTAAAGTTTTGATTTAATTATGTTTATTATCATCTTGTGTATTTTCAGTATTGTTACATATGTTATAACTCTAATACAGTATTTTATTCTCTTGAAATTAGGTTTCTTCTTCTTATATTATTAGATTTTCTTGTACAAATCAACTCTATTCTGCAGATAGTTTAGACTCAAGTACCCTGCATTATTTTTGTTGGTAACAGTCAAAAACAAAACATAAGCACTGGAAAAAAATAAAACTGAATTGAGTTGAGATCCAATTAAATTAACCAAACTTAAGTAGTTATATACAGACGACTTTATGTAAGATTTCCAAATTAAATTTAAATTAAATTATAAGAGAATTATTGGTCTGAGTGAATAATTGACATGTTTTGTGTGACGTCGTCAACGTCATTAAAACTTAAAACCCTTAATTCCACGTCACAGCCTCACAACAACATGTTAAAGGTCCAGTGTGAAAGACTTAGTGACATCTAATGGTGAGACTGCAGATTGCAGGGGAAACACACCTCACTTTACAAAGGGTGTCCAAGACCTACGGTGGCCTTCACCTGCCAAAAAGGATGTAAACAACTGTCTCCGCACTCTGTCTGTTATTATCTTTGTTGGCTTACACAGTAAAAAAATGATTTTAAGAAAGTAAAATAAGCCTTGTTTGTGGTAAATTGTTCTTATTTTTTGCCTGAAAAAAAGAAAAATTATATTGTCAAGCAGATTTGCCCTCAGAGAAATAATCTAATTTTAAGGAATAAATTTTCTCTTTTTCTTCATAAGATATTAATCAAGCTTTAATATCAGTAACAAGCTAAAACAATGTGTTCACTAGTGTGTATTAGGATTGTGTTAAATGCAGACATTAAATTCACTATCACAGATTGGTGTGTGCACAAAAATTTAAGAAATTCTAAAGGTATAAATTCTTGAAATTTAGCTTAATCAGTTGAAAGAAGAGCCATTTTAAGTAAAACAAAATTCTTCCATGACAGAATTCCTTTACTTACTCCAGTTTTGTTGTTGTTTTGAGGAACATTAGAGTCTGAAAGTGTCTAAATTTACGAGCTACTTTTAAGTTTTCTAAGTCATTTGCAGAAGATTTTACTTAAAACAGGAACTTTTAAAATGATTGTAAGAATATTTGGCTTATTTCTTTATGGGCCGTTTTTTTACAGTGTATCAGGTTTAAGTGGGCTTAGTAAGCCCTTTCCTTCAAATCAAAGATGGCGGACTACATTAAGCAAGACCCTTGCTTAAAGTGGTCCACTTTTAAGTATAAAACCAAATGATTATTAGTTTATAACACTAAGACAAATATCGTAAATACAACTAGACCTTTAAAACACTCAAATGATCTGTAGATTTGAAAATTCGTTACAAAAACTGGATTTCCGTCAATAAGTTCCTTTAAAAAACATTACCAAGAATGCAGTTTTGTTGTGAGGACGATAATTAATTTCTCTACGGTTATTTTCTGACAAGCGAATCACACTCACTGCTGCCCCCTGCTGCGCAACGTGCTCACTGTCTCACTGAAAACATCTTCGGCCACTTAAAACTTGTGCTGCTTTATTCAACAATGATTAATCCCCTTTAAAAAAAACCCGACAAAAACAAAACAAAACCAAAACAACGACACGTCTTAAGTCATTTTCTTTTCTTAAGCATGGACACATCCCTGAACTTTGAAGGACATTTGCCTCTATATACAACAGTTATGCGTTATGACAGTGATTCACAAAAGCAAGTGTAATAGTCAAACTACATCTGTGACATTCATTTATGACAAATTCAGAACACAAATATTCTACGATCTCTACACCCTGATAGCACATCAGACTCTTTTAAATCTTCTTCTTCTTTTTTCTTTTTTATTCTTCCTGGACTTTGTTAAAAAACAAAAAAAAACAAAAAAAGTAACATACAAATTAAACCCATCATCAGAAATCGATCCAAACGGATGCATAAACTGCACTTTCTTTTCGTGTGACTGTAAGAAAATGTAACGTGAGCTAACCTTCGTGGATAAGTGTACGAGTTTTTAATTAGTGATTTTTTTTTTTATTACTGCCTCTCTACTGTATGAACGGACTAAAAACTGAACAGAAACAACAACTTCACAATAAATAGGAAAATATATTTTGCTGCCTGGCTTCTTTCTTTCTTTCTTTCTTTCTTTCTTTCTTTCTTTCTTTCTTTCTTTCTAAACTCCAAATATGTTACTGTACACCCACGTCGACTGCTACAATTGAATTATGTGACTTTTCAAATAAAAATGAACCAAAAAAAATTCATTAAATCATCTGAAACAAACACTAAATGATGAGTGCTTTCCTTTTTAAATTCTAAATTCTTTTTTTTTTTTAACTCCCTACAAGCGTCAACCACAGTCTGTTTTAACCTGAGAGGAAGGTTGAGTCATCTGCGACTCCACCTCGGTCTCCGAGCGACAACATCCTTCTTTTCTTCTTCTTTTTCGTCATGACGTTTTCACTCCCAGATCCAAACCTTCTCCACTTTGCCGTGCAATTTATTCATGTTACACGTATGTGTGTCTGTGTGTGTGTGTGTGTGTGTGTGTGGGGGGGGGGGGGGNNNNGTGGGTTAATGTTAGGTGACGTCTCTGAACATTTAAAAAAAACAAAAAACAAAAGGGAGTTAAACGTCTGTAAACGTCTCGAGGGAATCCTGCTGTGCTTGGTTGCCATTGTACTTGATTGGTGTGTTTAGTGTGTTTAACTGCATACTGTGAGAGCAGCAGCAACGCAAACAGGTGGGAGATTCGTTTCGCCCCCACGGAAAGTCACCAACCACACAAGTTGGTATTTTCCAAAGTCATAAATATCAACAAAGGCTTCGACAGTGAAGTCCGTCCCTCTCTCTTTTCACTGAGAGACAATGTCAGTGTCTTTTTAAATTTTTTTTTTTTTTTTCATTTTTTTTTTTGTTGAAAAGTGCTCCTTCAGGGGGAGGGGGTTGAAGGGTTTGGGGGGGGGGGGGCAGCCTGCAGTCCAATCAGGACAGTCCATTCCTGGTGGAGGCGGGGTGATTCCTCAAACTAGGTGCTATAACGACAGGATAGCAGCCAGGAGTATGAGGGCGGAGCTGAGCAGGAGGACGGAAGTGCGGCGTCGACCGGCAGAGTTCACGTCCCTTCGAGAAGGTTCTGGCGACTCGTGGCTGATGCCGTCTGAAGGGGCGGAGACAGAAATGACCATTAATGAGCAGTGGGAAATATTAGGATGGACAACCAGACGAGGAAAACCCAGCATTTGCAGGGACCAGAACCAAAACCAGAAGGTTTATATGTGAATAAATAACATAATGCACCATTAGAGCAAAGTCTGAACTAAAATTAAAAGAGATTTAAAGTGATAGTTCAGGATTTTTCTATAAACAGCAAAAAACATGTCTCAAGGATTTTAGTCACTTCACAAAACACTTACCTCATAAAGTCTATGCCAGTTTAATGCCAGTCGACAATATCTACATAATATGTTTATTGCTTTATCCCACTGTTAGACAGACTTTTCCAACACGAAAGTGTTTGAAGTTTGAAAACCATTCACTCTCATACACCAAAGTCCATAGAGAAAATCTGTGATTTTTTGCTCACATGGAAACTGGAGCTACTGGTCAAGTGCTGCCTCTTGTGGTCAGTTCATGTTGCTGAGGTCAATCTGAACAAAGTATTCCTGATGCCGAACTCACAAAACAACACATTTAAACTTATTGGTGGAGTTAGCAGTGGACCAACAATTCCTGTGTGCTGTGATGTAAAAATCACTGATTTTCTCTACAGGATTTGGTGGGGGGGGAGTAAGTAGTTTAGAAAACGAAATAAACTTCAGTTTCCCAGTTGAAGAGGCAAAATTTTCTTTAGATATTGTGGATTTTAGCTGACATAGATTTTATTAGGTGAGCCTTTTGTTAAGTGGCAAAAATTGTCACACTAACTCAAAAAATCTTGAACTATCTCTTTATTCAATAGCCTATCCAGTTAATATATATATATATATATTTTTTTTTTGCTGGCTACAAAAGGAAAGCTTCTTCTTCTACTTTCAACTCTAAAAGGAAATTAAAAGAAAAGATCAAGCTGTTATTGTTTTTTTTAATTATGTCTGTGCACACACACACACACACAGACACACACACACACACACACACACACACACAGATTATATTCCCACCCACCTCTTGGTTCTAGTGAGTTGTGGCTGTTGTCTTCAAAGTCGACCCCTTCCTGAACGCTGCCGGAGTTTTTCACACAATTGTCTGAGGAAAACAAAGAGGAGAGGGAAGATGGGAAGATTAGACCAGTCAAATAAAACGTCACTCGTCCGTAACCTTATCACGAGCTGGACAGACGTGACTCAACAAATGTGTGCGACTCACTCTGAGGCCTGACAAAGACTTTGAGTCGGAGGCAGCTCCTTCGTCCCTTGTTGTCGGTGATGGAGGCTGCGGAGACAAAACATGCCAGTTAGCTCCAATTCGGCCATTTGACAATGTTTTTCTTCAGCGGTTCTCAAACGTTTTGTACCAAGCATGACCCGAGGAAAATATTATCGCCAATGTTAAAATACAGTGCCGAGCAAAGTCAGCTACAAACACTTAAGAAAAATCAAAAGAGCTAAACGTCTGCAAACGTCTCGGGGGAATCGCGCCGTACTTGGTCGCCATTCGCGTGACCGGTGCGTTTAGTGTGCGTGTATGTTCTTGAACAAAAAAGCATGTACGTGTGCTTCTCTTTAAACACGTGTGTGTCGTCTGCATACTGTGAGAGCAGCAGCAACGCAGACAGTTGGGAGATTCGTTTCGCCCCCACGGAAAGTCACCAACCACACGAGTTGGTATTTTCCAAAGTCATAAATATCAGCAAAGGCTTCGACAGTGAGGTGCGTCCCTCTCTCTTTTCACTGAGAGACAATGTCAGTGTCTTTTTTATTTAATTTTTTTCCAAAGGAGGCAGATTTACTGTATTTCTCTTCATCGTCCTCTTCCTCACATTCAGAGACTGTTATCATCAAATTAGATTTAGATGGAGCGGTCACAAACAGTAGAACAGCATTTCTGATTTTCCTCCAAGTACCACCAGTGGAAGCGTGCGTACCACTGGTGGTACACGTGCCACAGTTTGAGAGCCCTGGTGTTTAACTGATCCAAGATACGGTGTGATGTCGTTCGTTCGTTTGTTCGTAAAGCTCGGGAGAGGCAGTCAAGAGTTTCCTCATGAGAGGTTTTCCCAAACTTTGAACGTGAGCTTCACACAAAAGCCCATTTTTATTTTCATGATGATGTGAAATAACTCAAGTTTTGTTTTCGCAAAGCTGACTAATTATTTTTTAAACTCTTTTTCGAGACGCAGATGACGAACGACTCCCGTCTTCCGCCTTCAGTCGAGAAAAGAGAACGCTCACTCTGTTTTGTCTGAACCTTATCATCGTCGTGCAACAGACTTCCCCCGACCGTGTTCCACATGTGCACTGATACTCTGACCTTCTCCTCTGGTGCTGCCAAGTCCCTCCAACACACACTCACACACACACTGTAAAACATTTCAAGGTGGTTAAAGTTAGAAACAAAAGTTCAAAACAAAAAAACACGAGTAAACGCAACCCGATGTTACATTTTGTTTCAACACAGAAGGTTAAAGCTGTGGTATGTAACTCCTAAATACCAACAAATGTCAGTTCCATTCAAATCATTTGTTAACTGAGTTCACACAGTGTTGATTGAGTCCATCAGCTCCACACGACTCCCTTCCGTGTTTGTCACTATAACAGTGTTGAGGTCTGGTGTCGCCCGGTGACATTCCTCGATGCTGCACACAGGAAGCTAGTTATGTGAGACGACTGCAAACAGGTTGGAGTTTGACTAAAAAAACAAACATCCACGAAAAGTTCCCAAAAACCTGGTCATTCAATAGTTCCTTTGTAAACCACTCACTTTAGCTACACCAAATCCCATAGAGAAAATCATCAATTTTACATCACAGCACACAGGAATTGTTGATCCACTTCTGCCTCCATTAGTTAGTTCAAATATGCTATTTTGTAATTTCAGTGTTGGAAATCTTTCATTTGGATCTAACTTAGTGACACAAACTGTCCACACGAGGCAGCAGTAGACCTGCAGCTTCTATGTCCCTGCAAGCTAAAAACGCTGATTTTGTCACTGGAATTTGGTTCAAGGATGTTAGAGATCTTTAAAAGATTGTGAACAGTGAGAAACAGTAAAGGTTTTGCATCCAAACGGTCCTCAGCTCCACTCGTTTGTTGTTGCCACTAAATTACATCACATACTGTGGATTTGCTGTTTAAACCCGCTATATCTTGTCAAGCAAGCCAGATGACTTTAATTAGCACTTTCAAATAAATTCTACTTAGATGTTTCTGTTTTTCCTTGAGTGAAATAAATGCTGAAAATTCACAAAGTCAGGGGACGACTCTGAATAAATTGTGTTTAAAATCCAAAAATAATCATAATAAGTGATGTTAAAGATAAAAAATGAGTGTGTGTGTGTGGATATTCACGTGTTGTGGTTTCCCGCGGAGCGTGTGCATCTGTGCACAGACGTGTCCATCATTTATCCTCTATCATTTCACCCAGACGCTCCGTGCGACGGATTCTGCGGCTGCCAGCAGTGAATTCCGGGATGAAAGTAAACCATGTCAGTGTTTCCACTGTCTCTGATTTCAAAAGGAACTCTTTTAAAAATATATATATATATATATAAATGTCAGATGCCGTGCGGCTGTGAGGAGCTAGAAATCGTCTTTAAAGCTCCACCAGCAGAGGGAGGAAACGACGGTGTCAGAGTTGCTTCTGTCTGTGTCGGCCGGTGTCGAGTGACTTACCTCACACCCGCACAGACACGAGAAGACTCTGTCTCACTTTGTGTCTCTGAAGTCGACTGGACAAAAAACTCGGGGTCTCCTCTTTATCCTCCACGTCTCTGTTTCCTCAGCTGCTGATGACTTTCTCTATCTTGTTCCGACTCCGTGAAAAGGTGATTTCTGCACAAATGTCACTGACGGAACATGAACATTTCACTCCTTTTTATCAGAGACCATTTATTCTCGAGGTGGGAAGGAATCATCCATTTTCCGACAGTCGTTTCCTCTTCCTCACTTCCCCCATCAACCATTTTCTCTGCTTCTTTTTCACCATCTCTGCCATGATGAACGTCTAAAATAACAATGTCACTGCCTTGATCTTTAGTGCCATGAAGTAATTTGGGTTTCTTGCAAGACCCGATATTTTGCAAAACCTCCCGATTCTGATCTTGCAACTCTGGTTTTCCGCTAAGTGACAGTAGGAGGCAGCAGAGACAGCCCCCCCCCCCCCCCCCCCCCCCCCCCCCCCCCCCCCCCCCCCCCATTCTCCCTGTAACAAGACATTTAACCATCACAATGACTACGACGCTCTTAAATTAGGGTAGAGTTCCGCCAACATATGCGTCACTGCATCAATACGTTCAGTAGACGGGCACCTCGTAAGCTTTAGCAAACATGGCTGAGCGAAAGCTATCGCTAAAGAGTAAAATCTGACCAGCATAATCTGGATTATCTGCCCCCGAGATGTGGAGGATACACAAATGACCAGCAGAAAAAATTAGGAAGTGACGACGAAGCTTTTGTTGCAATTTTCACTGGTAAACCATGTGGATTTCTTTCCTTGGTTTCCAGTGAAATATGTTGTTCCATTTTGTATTAATAAAGGTAAATGGAAGTAAATATAAGTGAGTATTTAATTAAAGATGGCTTTTTAACGACTCAGCTTTTTTTTTTTTTTTTTTAAAAGAATCATAGATGTTGCCTTCAGAATCGCAATCGCATCAAATTCTGAAGTGCCTAAAAAATTTATTTGACTTTACATTAAAAGTTCATTTTCCAGGATCATGTTGGTCTTTAATTTCTCTGCAAACGTGCACACGTTATCTCACATTTCTGAACCAAAACTGTGTTATATATAACATACGTCATATGTCCTCCTTATGAGTGAATCCGTGAGATTTAGACGCAAGTAAATAACACCTGGAAAAGATGGAGGCAACGTCTCCTCCATATAAACCCAAGGTTATTATGGAAAAATTGATCAATAACAACAAATGAAAGCTTTGCCGAACGTCTCATAAGCTCTCACTCATTTTGTCCATTAATTCCCCGCTGAAATTGACACGGAGGTTTAAAGTGACTACACATGTTAGACGGATAAATATTGACATCACAGTCATCAGTCACTGTGACAACGAGGCTGCTCTCATTAACTTATGAATAACTTATCAGCCAAAGACACGCTGGGAAAACCGCAATCAACTGCAGATGTCGTGACGTGGTGCCGCGTTCTGCTGATTTCAATCATAAATGTTTGGACTAAATTATGTCTGGAAGTTTGCAGTTGACTTAGAAATGGCCCCGAGTGCAGACTGCGGACTTCCTGTAGGGCAAACTGTTGGTCAGTCGCAAGGAGGAAGGACAAAGTATATGTATATATATAATATATATATGTATACATAACGAACTGACTGTAACAGTAACAGAAGCTGCATTTGTATTTAGAAAGTTAAAGTTAAAATTTCTGCCATTCTGTTAACATTCTGGTTGGAGACCATGTTATAAAGTGTGGCGTCAGATTTCTTCCTGCATTTTCTATCCATCTGTCTGTCTGTCTGTCTGTCTGTCTGTCTGTCTGTCTGTCTGTCAAACACAACATAAGCCGGCTAACACAATTTCCCAGTTTTGGGAGCAATTAGCTCGCTAGGTATCAATAATATACATCCATCAAGCTAGCTAACCTAAACATACGCTAGCCAACATAATTTTCGGAGAACAATTAGCTTGCCAGGTATCACAAAAATAAAATGTCCCAGTTTTTTTGAACAATCCACCCATCCATCTAGCTTGCTAACTAACCAAAAAAAAACAAAAAAAAAACAGTTAACATAATTTCAATTTGTGAAAAAAATAAATAAATAGCGACCTAGCCAACATAAAAAGAGACCTAAAGAAATGTCCCAGCTTTTGGACAATTCAACAACATTCAACAATCCATCCATCCATCCATCCATCCATCCATCCATCCATCCATCCATCCATCCATCCAGGTTGCTAACTAACTCAAAAAAGCTAGCTAACATGATTGCTCAGTTTTTAACAAAATTTGTGAGCTAGCTAACATAAAAATGACACCTTCTGTCTGTTTTTGGAACATTCTTTCCATCCATCCATCCATCCATCCATCCATCCATCCATCCATCCATCCATCCATCCATCCAATTTGGGTTAATTGATTATCAGATCTATGGGCGATTAATTTAGTAATCCATTACTAATCAGTTAATTACAGCAGCATGACTTTCATGGCATATTAATATTAATTCTAATCTCTGTTTTGTCCTCTGTCTTCTCCCTGTCACTTCCTCAAACCTTCACAGATTCTAAGACACACAGCCACTCGACTGTCTCTCCGTCTCGCTCGTCTTTTCCCGTCTTTTCCCTCGTGTGTGAGTCTGAGGTCAGAGTCTGGTGTTTCTATCCTCGAGGCTTCGGCACCGCGATGGAACTGCAGATCTGGACGCCAGCGTCGACTCGGGCTCGTCCGGGCGACGCCTGAGCGGCCGTGCACTCTGAGACGAGCGTCTGCAGCGACGAGGCGTTCCGCCCGATGCACACTATAACATCTTTGAACGCTAGCTAGTTTAAAAACACGAGAAGCAACAGACGCAACAACAGATGGAACCGATCTTTAATATTTTAACTGCGAGGACGCACAGGCTGGACGCGGGATGATCAAATGTGACTTCATGATGAAAACAAACATGGGGGCAGCTCGTACTGTAGTGTTCAGCACCGAAAAACACAAAAATAAGGAACTAGGGATGAAATCAGGGTTGAGATCACAGAATCTAAATGATACTGTAAAATGTCAGCTGGGAATATTTGCAAAAACAGATTAATTGTTGGTGTCAACCAGGGTTAACTGCTGCTAAAAGCAAACAGTCGGTTCTCGATTTTTGAATAATATACTTGAAAAACATTAAGCTTAACACATATAATCGCACAAAAGTCCAATTTAAAAGGTTATGTATTTAAACCCGACACACTACAGCAGAGTTTTTCCGAACTAATACACCCGTAAAATAACATTGGTGACTATTTTTAGTGTCAGTACTGTAACTAATACTAATATTATATTTAATCAATAAACCAGCCATTTCTAAGAGATTAAAAAAAAATTAATAAATGAATATTGAATATATGAAAGTAATATTCCAGCTGAGAATATGAGTGAAAAACATGATATTTAACATATGAAATCGGACAAAAGTCCAATTTAATTGACATTAAGCTTATGCATTTAAAGCAGGAAAACAGCAGAGATTCCAAACTTTTTTTGAAATAAAACAAATATGCCCATAAAGAGATTAATAAAAAAATGTAATAAATGAGTCACAACCTTATTTTAGGATGTGCTAGTTCATAATTGTTATGTAAAAGACTGGAAAAATAAATCAGCAAATTTATTTGGCAACCCAAAAAGAATGTCCCAGGCATGGGATAGGGTTGCAAAATGAAATCGTAAAATAATCAAAACTGCAACACCCAAATTGAAAGAGTTGGCTGAAAATATTTGATAAAGGTGAAATGGGATTCAAAACAGATGGCAAAAGATCTTTTTGTTTTTTTTGACATACTCCAAGCATACTTTTACAATTTTGATTTAAAAGATCATCATATCCCAAGTGCTATCAGTCAAAATAACTGCTTCTCATGACCCAACTGTAGGTTCTGATCCCGTATCTGGGCAGGACTGCACCACAGGACCGTTTGGTTAAATCATCTAAGGGGTGGACTGGGCTCAAAATCTAACAAAATATTTTCATCGATTTATTTTTATTTACCTTTTATTTTACTTGGAAGTCACATTGAGATTAGAATCTCTTGTGCAAGTGAGACCTGGACTTGGTTATTGCATGTTTTGGGTCTGCAGTGATTAGCGTGAGGCCCGCGTTGGTAAAAGGGGGCTGGGATGGCGTGTTGGTCCAGGCTTTAGCGTATCTGTGAGACGAATCGGACACGTATTGATATTAATAATCTGGGACGTGATGTTTTTCCTCGTGCTCATCGGTTTATCTTGGCGAAACAAAGCCCTCTGTCTTTGCTTCAGCTGTGAGAGACTATAAAGGCAAACTGCAGCTCTGCACTGGCGGGGGGTTCGTGTCATTATCAATGTGAATCTGCACTGGCTGTTCTGGAGCGGGGACCCGAGTGTTTGAAGCGCGAGGGGTTTTACGGGGGAGACAGTCATCCCTCTCACGCGGGGCGAGCCAGACTCTCAACTGTCTCCGCTGAAAATTGGATTTCTATCCCCTGAGATTAGGCTCAAGCTTCCCCCTGCTCTGCTGAGGCTCTGTTAGAAAAACATGCCGCGCTCCGAGGCCGCGAGAAGCTCGCGGCGCAGACCTCGCCGTCATCCTGGTGACCTTTCACCTTCTAGGACCAGCCGCAGCACTGATCCGACACCGGGCTTTGTCCCTCGGGTGTCTGTCTGTCTTTTAATTCTATTGATTTTTATAAATAATAGAGAAAAAAGGACAAAAGCTGAGGGGAAAAAAATGCATATTTTTATAATTTATTTTACCAAAAAACAAATGTGTAAATGTGTTAGAAACTATTATGTAATTTAAAAAATGTAAAATTTTGTTTTAGATGTTTTGTTTTTTTTTTAACAAATTTTAATTACTGGGTCACAAAGAACAATATCGCGAATAACTTTACAAAATGTTGTGTAAAATATGTCCAGACATTTTTTATTTTCAATTTCCATTTTTTTTCAATGGTATGTGACGTCAGAGATAATAATCTGAACCCCCATTCTGAAGCCTCAGCATAGAATTCCATTCAAACTTTTTTTTTTTCTTTGCAATCCAGCGGAGTTCGCCCCCTGGTGGCAAGTATATTCTTACTTCCTGATTAGCTTCACCCAGCAAACAAAGGACTGTCTATTATTTATCATTATTATTATTTTATAACAGTCCATTTTTAATATAAATGTACTGGAATTGAATAAATTAATATGTATAAAGTTATAATTGTTCATGTTTTGTAACTGACAGCGATATTTTGTGGAGTTTCTTTTCCCAGATCCGCTGCCATTCTTCAGTTTCCAGAAATAGGCTTAAATTCCACTTTTACTCGATGGGGTTGTTCAACAATTTATAGTTTTAAATTCAGCGTCTGACAAATTGGACGAAGTAAACGCTTCCCTGAAAAAAAAATCAGTCACACACAGACGGACAGACGGCCTGTAGCCAAGTGCAGGTGTCATCCATTTGAAGAGAGTTCCCCCCCCCTCGGCCCGGCCCGGCCTGGCCCGGGGCAAATGACAATCAGCACAGAGCAGGACAAAGGAGCGTCTGTCTTCACAGAGACAAGTCGACATGATCCTCCCCTCTGTGTCGTGTACGTAGACACTTAACAGAATCCCAAACCGTATTATGTGCACGACACAGGTATTAGCTATCCGCTATTGTTGGGCTCCGATAAAGCAGGACACTGTTAACACGTAACGTGACACTGATACCAGCAGCTGATAAAACAGCGCAAAGTTTATTGAAATGCAGCCCCGAGTTTCTGATGGGAAGAAAAACAAGGCTCCGTGTACGCGGGGAGGAAAAAAAAAATATATGTTTTTCTTGTAGTTTCTATACTGCATCAATATACAGTACACGTCAGGAGTCCGGGGAAGGAATAAACGAGGGAACCACGGATAAAAATAAACATTCAGTATTCAGGAGACGCGGAGGAACCCGGACAGGGCGAACCCCCCCGAGAGGTGAGGGTCGTGTGATAGTTGGAGCCCCGCGAGGCTTTGGACGTAATCTCAAACTCGGATACAAAAAGATAAACAGTGGAACTTTGAAAGATAAAAAAAAAAAAAAATCCGAAATACCAAACCTGCGGGCAGGAAAATATTCAGTCGCAAAAGCTGTGCTGACACATTCGTGAGCTTAAAGCGCCGTGAATCAACATGTGCAACAATCAGCTGAATAAATGACATGTGCATCACGTGAAATGAGTCATACCCTAATGTTTCTCTTTTTCTTTTTGCTGGAGGCAACATGTTTTGTTTTTTTTTGTTGTTGTTGCTATGGATCAATTGTTCCAAAACATTACCTTGTAGCATAAAGTCAAAACTTGAGACGTGACAGAGGATAAATATGTAATGACAGTGAGCACATTAGATACAATTTAAGACCAACATGTAGGTAAAAATACAGATTTTGTTTGCAATCATATTTTTGTGTTAGTTAGCTAGTAGACAGATATATTGACAGTGAGATAGATTATAAATTGATTATTTTGTGTTAGCTACCTAGTAGATAGATCGATAAATATATTTATAGATTATGTGTTAGCTAGCTAGTAGCTAGATTATTTGTGTTAGTTAGCTTATTTTGTGTTAGCTAGCTAGCTAGTAGATAGATATATTGATGATTCTTGTGTTAGCTGTCTTGATTTCTGTTTGCTAAGTAGTGAGTTAGATAGATAGATAGATAGATAGATAGATAGATAGATAGATAGATAGATAGATAGATAGATAATTTTGTTTAGCTTATTTTGTGTTAGTTAGCTTATTTTGTGTTAGCTAGCTAGCTAGTAGATCTATATATTGGTATATATTGTGTTAGCTAGCTAGCTAGTAGATATATATATATATATATATATATATATATATCTACTATATATAGATAGATTGATTATTTTGTGTTAGCTTATTTTTGTGTTAGACAGCTAGCTAGTAGATAGATAATTTTTGTGTTAGCTGTCTTGATTTCTGTTAGCTAAGTAGATAGATAGATAGATAGATAGATAGATAGATAGATAGATAGATAGATAGATTATTTTGTGTTAGCTAGCTTATTTTTGTGTTAGCCAGCAAGTTAGTAGATAGATATCGATAGATAAATCCACCAAAGCGACAATAGCATGTTTAACGTTAACGTTAGTTGATGTCAGCGAACCAGAACCCTCTCCAAACTAAAGCTTGTGTGCTGGTAGCGTAAAAACTATGATACATATTATATATGGCATATGAGTGAAATGGGTTTATAAAGTTACAGTATTGTTATACTCAAAGCAAAGGGGATTTTACTTCCTGAACGCAACACGACCGCACACAGTGAGAGAAAAATGGTGATACTATGTTAGATTTTCTCACTACAAGGTCATGGTACGTTCCCTGAGGTGTCTTTTGTTATTTCATACCAAGCTCAGGTCCCATGTTCTCAGAGGAAGAGAGGGGGAAAAAACCTGTCCTTGGTGAGCGATGATCTGACGGATGAATCATGAATCTGACTCAGTGAGAAAAAGTCCACATGGGCCGACACCGCTCGCAGCCATATGGACTTTGTCTTTCTGCATTTTGCTCTCTATCTATCTTTAGATGATCAATCATCATCAAAGTCAGCGAGAGCATCTTCTGCACTCAACCGGTGCCAACTCAAGAAACAAAGCAGATTTACGCAATTTATGATTTCTTTTTTTTTTTTTTCCTTATTTTAATCGTCATCCAAGGAGTTGTAACAACATCAACGATCCTTTGGCAAGGCTAACGGTAAACCACAGTTTCCCTGAACAGTCACATTTTATGCTGCGACTCTCCAACAAATGCGGTGAAGGGTAATGGACCACAACACAAAACACTGCAAATTTTGGATTTTGCATGAGGACAATTTTGATGAGCTTGGGATTCCAGATGCTCATTTGGCGGAAAATCAGTCAAGCAAAGACAGAGTTTGGACGACAAAACGTCCTCAACTACTTGCAAGTTGCTCTAATCAAAATCTCTGTTAGATATGTCTATATAACAAAACCTATCACTACTCCAGAACAATATTTTTCAGATTTGTTAAATGGGGGCCCTTTTTTTTTTAAAGATGACAAACCATCAAGACTATTTTTACTGGCATTTCAGTATTTTTTTTTTCTATTTATCGTACTCCATGTAATTAATTTAAAAAAAAAAAAAAGCTGTAAAAAAGGTAAGCAAATTTATTTGGTAACCCAAAATAAATCTTCCGCGACACATTTGACTGATGACTGATCTAAAATATTAATGCAATAGCTTGTGTTTCTCCATCACAGTTTTGTGGGAGTAAATTTTTTATTTTCAACAACACTATCCAATCAGGAGCCAGAAGTTCACAGAGGAGTGGAAAAAAGACCTTGATGGATGAATTGCAATTGTCATTTTAGCATCTAGTGGAGGATGCTAAGTTTAAATATATGTAGGCTTGGGTCCAGCACTAGGAGTACACTAGGGTCAATTTTGAATCTCCACTTATCAATGAGTAATGGGAATCCCTGCCAGGTCAAAGGCTGGCAGGGATTCAATTTGGCAACCGTCCATTTACAAACCAAGTTTCCTTTCCACTTGGCCATGGGTTGCCCCAATGTATGAGAATAAACAAGTTTAGTAATCGTTGTTCACTTGGGTAAATCAGTGACCCACAGTTAGATACCTACAACAATCCAACCTGTACGCAGCTTTCAAACATTTTCAAACTCCTGCTCTTTGTCTGGAGGCAGAAAAGCTGCACAAAGGAAAGGAAAATAGGTTTTCCCTCAGATCTGATATCTTATTGTTGTATTTTCCCTCTGCTGACACCTGCTCTTTCTTATTATTGGTTCCTGGTCCCCGTGACTGCGAGTGTGGGCTAAATTCCTCAAATCTACCATGGAGCTCACTGTATCTCATTTAGTCCCTTCTCTTCTGCCCCTGCAGGGCACTGACTTCACTTATGAAAACATGACTTCCAGGCTGCTTGTTTTCCCAAGTCTTCTCACGAGGCGGAGGAAGCCGAGCTCAGTCGGTCAGGAGCAGAAAAAAAGCTTCAGAGGAGACTTCGACAGTAGAGATGTTTTGCTTCCTCTGGCTTATGTTTTGGCTCAGCCCTTCCCTTTTCCAAGGGCTTGCAAAAACAAAACCCAAACATCACTGCTGTCTTTCTCTGAGATGGAACTGATATCAACCTTCTGATGTAAGTCTCAGGTAGAGCCTGGTGTTGTGAAACTCTCTCTCTCACTCTCACTACTCCTGATATAACACTGGCGTTTCCGTGCTGTTAACCAAAACGGTATGTTCTTGGTTGAGAAATGGGGGGAAAAGTTTGACACAAGCGTTTCCCTTTTCTGGAAACCATTGGAAATGTTGCGTTTGAACATTCTGTGCAGACAGAAAAAAAAAAAAAATTTGGATGGTGATGATTTTTCTTTCTTTTTCATTTGTGTTACATCAGCATTTCTTAAGTGACAAATGCAGATGTTTGCCAGTGTTTGTGAGACATTTACCGAGCAGCAAGGTCATGGTTTGAGACCAACTTGAAACCAAATGAACCAAATTTGTTCCAGTTTAACACTGTGCTGTTGAAAAGACATTCAGGTGTGTTTTTATGCAGACGATGTTACAGTGTTTAGCAAAAATGTTGGTGTGTTTTTGCAGTTTTTTACAAGGACATTCAGTTGACTTTAAAAAATGAAGATGTTACAGGGTTAAGAGGCCATTTTAGATTGTTTTTATACAGACGATGTAATAGTGTTAAGAGGAAAATTTGGTGTGTTTTTATACAGATGATGTTACGGTGTTACGAAATATTTATCATGATGATATTGTGATATTTTTCCCACAGATTGTGCTCAGTTATGGCAACATTCCCTTGGGCTTTTTTTTGCACATGATGCTATCGTTTTATGCAGACATTTAGGTGCATTTTAGGATGTTAATTTTCCTAGCCCTAACCATGTTTTTTTTTTTTTTTGAGCTCAAGTCTAACCACATTTATTATTTTTATGTTCAATGCCATATGTAGACATGTAACTAAATAAGTTCACTTGTATCTATGGTTTGTAGAAATGTACCTGGCAACATATGATTCTGAGATTCCGTTGCACAAGTGGTCAATCAAGTACTCGGAATAAAGAGATTTAAAAGAAGCAACATTTCACACTTTCAATATTCAAGTTAATACACTGAAACATTATGGACAGTTTTCAGCTGTGACCAAAAACAGTACAACTGATACTGTAAATAACACAGGAGGCTAATGCATACTCACAGATATAATAGTACTCTCTGCCAGGACGAAACTCAAAGCCTAAGGAGAAGGGAGTGAAGAGCTGGAACTTCTCCGAGAACTTCAGCGGCCCGTTGGGTGACAGAGGCCTGTTGCACTCCCAGCGTTTGAAGCCTTTGGCAGTGTGGTCGCAGGAGCTGTAGCCGTCATAGTTGACCATGTAGAGCACGTAGCGCTCGGCCCGGTCGTCGGCAACCGGGCTGGTGTAGTGCGGACAGTAGACGTCAAGGTAGTCGTTGATGCAGACGTCGATGTGGTTGTCGCCTCGGTAAAACCTGGAAGACAAAGAGAGACGAGGCGTGAGACCCAACAGGCCAAAGGCTGAAATGCTAACACGCTTTTGAGACATTTGTTTCAACATTTACAGTAAATAACCTGTCCATTTCTAATTTTTCACATTGCTCATGTCTACAAAGAGGCTTGAATGATAATTTCTTGTGTTTCAAGGATAGTTATTTACACACATGCACTTTGAAGGTATATTTTTATTCGTGGGTATATTTTTTGCACACACACACACACAGTGATTTCAACCACTGGTGTCACACTAATCAGATTGTGTGGCAGTTTCTTTACCATTTTCTCAATGATCTACAGTATTTAAGCACCTTCTCTGTATTCATATATGTATTTCTATGTAAAAATTAAACTAAATATTTAACACTGAGATTTATTTCATCTATGAAAAAATATATAAAAAAGTATTATCACCCCATTGACTGAATTATTTCTGTCATATGTGACAGAAATAACTGAAAACATTTCACTTTTTTACTTTAAATGGCCTCATTTCTGCAGCGTGTTCGGGAGATTAACATGTAACTCAAAACCTTTTTATTTGTATGAAAATAGTAAGATTGTAGCCACAATATTTTTTACATTACTTTACACAGTGCGTGTTCAGTGAAGTCACTCTCCACAGGTAATGAATCAATCGATGGTGTTTCCGCACATTGAAATGCAAGGCCAGCACCCACAGTGGCTTCAAACACTACAGCATCATGTGATCGCTCATCTTGACCTTTGTAATGATTTATTTATGCGGTGGAAATCCGCTGAGCATGCACGGCCTCTCAGCAGGAGGGCTCCTCTGCGGCTTTTAATATTCACATACCCAGAAGCGGCGGGGTTTTTTGCGGCGGTTCACCGCAGAAGCAGCTGTTGGAGTGCGCAGACCGTTAGTCATTGATTTGCTGATTGGTTCGGGGAGTTCGCTGAAGATGCATTCTCAGCGACAACGCTGCAGAATCCTTCAAACGCTAATGACAACAGAGGATACTTTGTGTGTCCTGTCGAGGCCACAGTGGAACACAATAAAACGTGGCTAATTGACGCCATGACTCCAGCAGACACATTCTGGCTTCGACTGGTCTGGTTTTGTTCACCAAGTCACTCACAATCATCCTTAGGCTCATGTGAAACTCCACTGATTTCCCCCCCCCCCCCCGAAACACATCCGCCACGGCAGAAACCACACGCAACTCAGAGCTAAGCCATAGATCAATGTTAGTGCTCAGCGGTGATGACTTATGCTGGTGCTGAAATTAAAGTCCCCGAGCGTCGCGGGGCTAATCCCCTGGTTAGCATGTGCCTTTTTAGCCGCTTTAAGAGGATCCCTGTGCAGAATGAGATTTTCATTAGCCTGATATGACAGCTCCACTTAGGGAACCCCTCGTGGAATCCGTGACTCTGGGAAAATGGAGCCTGAAGATTTTCCGGCTGGTGTTTACTGTAAACTGAGTGGACGAGAGAAGGGGGTGAAGAAGTGGAGAGGCGAGATATGTCAGGTATTTGTTCCTGCCGACGGTGATTGGTAGCACAAATTCCCACAGGTGCGGTATAAGGTTGCATTTGTGAGGCTTTTAGCGGAGACAGATTAGGCTCCGAGGGCCGGATGGTCGTGTCCCTGTGGCTGCTAATGGCCCACAGTTCAGTATCACTGTCACGCTGCGGATGCCTTCAATACTTCACCTGTGTTCATCAACACAGCGAGCGCCGTCGGGGGGAGGCGGGGACTGTCGGGGCGGAAGATCGCCAAAAGAACTGCAGCAAAGTTTTACTACAAAAATTTGGCTATAAAAGGAACTTTTTGTTTTTTAAAGTCACACACTGTTGTTCCGTATGCATAGATTTATACTTAAAGTGACAACAATTCATCCTTACCCTCAATGTTTTCTATTTTTAGTCTTGTTTCTTAGTCATTAGCATCTCAAAAGCATATGTTAGCTGTTTCACTACACAAGAATCTGGCTATAACTTCCACGTCAAACAAGAAACAAAACAATTCAGAGGAGGAAGAAAACAATGACAATGATGATCTTTCTTATGATGTAAATGATGCCATTTAAAAAAAAAAAAGGTCAAATTTCCTATACATGGCTAACATGTATGATAACAGTAATAAATAAAGTAAAATAATAAAATTAAAACTATCCAGGTTTACAATAATCACATCAAAAGATGAAAATGTGTTTTGTATGTTGACAATTTTCTTCTTTTGAAAGAGAATTGCAAAAATGATGAGAAAATTTGAAATTGCAATATTAGTCAAAATAACTTCAATAAAACCACATTGTGCAACTGCAGTTACTTCCCAACACCCATCAGGGATTCACCGCAGAGGGATTTGACTGGGACTAAATGCAGATTAAACCCGTTTTCTTTGGTCCAAAAACCGGTTCAATCCTAGGTTTAAAGGTTCTTTCTTTTTAATGTTTTTTTTTAACGTATCTTCCACGGACACCGTGGTTCGCAAGAGAGACTGGTCAGCTGACGTGACAGAGAGAGGGGGCGGGGTCTGAGACGCAGCTGACTCGTACATGTTTGCGCAGAGGCGTGTGCTCGCCGGGGCCTCCTGGGGGTATCAAGTTGTCATTACACAGAATGTAAACGTGCTGTGGGATTAGTGTCCGTCCTACCGGGCTCCACCGCAAACCAGTGCATGTGTGTGTGCAACGTCGGCCATATTGTAATGGCTCTCTCTCTCTCTAATTATAGTCAAAGAAGAAACCAAAGCTCTTGTTTTCCTCTCTGCGTTTTTCTCCATCAGACCTGCTGCACGATGTTATGACTACCAGGGGTCAAACGCTTCCACGGTATCACGTCCGCAGCCAGAGGCATCATGGGATATCCTGCTTTGTCCTGTCAATGTCTGTCCTAAGCCTTCAACGTTGGCTTCAACCTTGGACGTGTCCTGGGCCGTCACTCACAGCCGACCCCGGAGTAACAATGGAGATTAGTCGGGATTAAGAAGAATTTCTAACTAATGCCACAGTGAGAGAAAGGAGTGACAATGACCCGAGTTTTCGTATTAAAAAGGCCTAATTTCAGACACTTTCAGGCACCTGAGACACTTTCCCAGAGAAACGGAGACAAACAAAGAGTCGCTGTTGAAAGTCAAATGTAATTTGAATACAAAATAGTAGATTCTTGTCACCTCCATTATAAAATGGTGGCAGGAAGGAAGAAAAAAAAAAAAAAAAAAAAAAAAAGCTGAAGGATTTATATCTCAGAGCCATAATCTTTGCAGATGGTGCAGATTATTGTGGCGAGTCTGGTCTTAAATCAGCCTAAAAGTGCACACGTCACAGCTGGATGTTTCGCCAAAACATGAACATCTGGGTTTGAACCGAGGCTAAAACAATATACGAAACTATCAGATGAAATCACGATAAAAAATTAAAAAAATAACATAAAATTCACTCGCAATAAGTTGACTGTGGTGAATTTGCATTTTCATGATAATCATGAAAGGGGGAAAAAAATGTTATTGTGTCACGTGACTGACATAAAAATGCAGCCTAGCTCGCTAGCTCGCTAACATACAGTTCTATTGATTTAGTTTACAAAAAAGCCACAAGGGGGCGCTGCAACTTTACACTCATTCTGGGACCTTAATGATTTATAAAGATCTCATTTAAGAGAAAAAATAAAGTTTTTTACAATGTAAATGCTGCCTGTTGTGACATTAAGTCAGTGGTTCCCAAACCCTGGGTCGTGACCCACAGATGGGTCACAGGAGACGTTTTCTGGGCCCAACCCCCAAAATATTAGAATTTTCCCAACCTTTTATTTAAGTTTTATGTGTATATGTATTAAATAACATACATTATTTATTTTAATTCATTTACCAAACTTCTTTTAGATTTTGGTAAATTTGTTGATATATTATGCAAAAAATGTCTTCTTCATCCCTCAGATATTATCATGTGTCCTTACGTGATCGTCTTGTAATGTTGCTCTTTTCATTACGACGGGCATTTTATCGTGATTAAGCCTCCGATGCTGGTCTTTATTATTAGTGATTGAATTTTCTTAGCTCACTTAGCCTCTTCATTATCATCATTAGTAAATAAGCTCTGTTTACGACGCGATCAGTGGAAGAGGATTTGGACGGCAGCTCTGAAACGGGTCAAATGTGTTTAAACGTGCTGCAAAGAGGCCGCGTACGACTAAAATATGGTGGTTTGTTACAAGAGACGATAAAACGCACAGTGAGAGCTGTTGGAGTGCCAACACGCGCTCCAGATGTTCGCCAGATGGGAGGCTGCAGAGCGGTTTGTGAATGGCAGAAATTAAATATTGATAAGACACAGAGCCGTGAGCTTCACGGACCCAACGCGGGACGAGCTGGAGGACACGTTGGACTCTGTGTCTTCTGGTTTCGTCTTTCTCCGGCTGCTTTCTTCACTCTGACCTCGACTCTCGCCACGGTCGGACTCCGATCCGTCTGGCACGGACTCCGCTCGGAGCGTGAGAATCCTTCATCCTTCATCCTCCAGCGAGACATAAAAGTTCAGCAGTTAATTGTTATCTTCATCGACATGGGGGTCTTTTTTTTCATGTTGTCATTAGCAACAAGATTTATTCCACTGCCTTTCAATGGGTAACTTGTCATTGTCTATTAAGTGAGTCGTTTAGCCTTTGTAGTAAAGCTGTTGCATTAATAACCATCATATCATTTATAGTGAAATACACTAAATATTCTGAATTAAGTATTATATATTGATTAAAAAATAACAGTTATTTGATTTTAAGCCTGATTACTTGTGTTATAGAAGAATTGGACCTAGATGCTGTGGTAACAATAAATATTGTGATCATTTTTTTGAGTGTACTATGGTTGGGCAATATCGGAAGAACATTTTATCATGATATACTCTTTTTACGTCAAATAATATTAGAATATTTCATAAATAAATCAATATTTCTGTAAGGCTGGGCGAGCAACAATATGTCCACATTTTCCCTTAACAATTGTTTTTCCCTTAACATCCATATTTTTCTCTCAATGTCTATGCTTTTTCTTTAATGTCCATGTTTTTCCATTAAGGCAAATGTTTTTAGACATTGACTAGGATGATATATGGTCAAATTTTGCTATAACACAACTAATTCGGCTTAAACATTAATTAAGTGACATTAGGCGGCATTTTTCAAATGCAATTTTGTCACTTATTTATTTAAAAATAATAAATATGAAGACTGTCAATGCAGCAGCCTTTAAACCCAGAAAAAGTCATCATAAATACTTTATCGTGATATGACGATATCCAGGATAAAAAAGACAGAGTGTCTCATGTGACAGTAGATAAATTGCAAAATTGTGGGGGAGGGGGTTCAAGATTTGTGTAACCATAACAAAAAATAAAAAACAACAATAAAATCCATTCATCTTGGGGATTAATGGTCCCTGATTGGCTGAATTACCCACGGCTACTTAGAGGAAGCTTATCAATGAATCAGTCTTAACAAAGGCCACATCTCTGGATAATCCCTCTTTTCAGTCGGACCCTCCCTCACAAATGTTTGCTTTCTTTATCCCCATTTGGTCTGTTTGTGTTTTTCCTGACGGAGGGACAAAAGAGAGAGGGGGAGGAAGTGGAGCATTTAGAGCAGGAGTTTCAAACTCAAATGAGCTGATGTCCACTGGGCGTCTCGTCTGGACAGTACGAGAGAAAAATTCAAACTTTGAGGGATTTTTAGGGACTTTTCAGTGACATGAGCTTAAAACTTTATCACAATATTTTTCCACCATGACATAAAAATGACTATTTCTTTGGGAAATACTTAAGAAATTTCAAAATAAGAGCACTTTTGTTTGTATAGTTTACAATATAAGTGTATTTATGATGCAAAATGAATCTTAATAGAAAAACATACAAAAATAACTCACTAAGACCTCAGATATAAAGAAGGCAGAGGGAATGAAAGTGTTCAGTACTACAGTTTTTGATTTATTTATTTTTCTATTCAGGGTTTTATTTCATTTTTTCTGTTAAGTTTCTGCAGGAAAACAACAAACAACCTCAAAAAGTCCTTTCCAGTGAATTTCAGATCCAAAAAACGAAAGCATTAATGTTCTGTGTGTGTGACATGTTCAGGCATTTGTGATTTCTTTTACTGGCCTCAAAGCTGTGAGATGTTAATGTGCCACATATAAAAGATACAGCAGAAATAATTAATCCCTTAAGGTTTTTAAACCCTTCTTTTTCACCTCAGTTTCCTCAAAGCGAACGTCCTGAGAGGAAAAAGTGAGAAACAGAGGGATGTGGGAACAAACAGGAATTCACTGGTTCACCTCATGAAGTTTATTTGGTCAAGGAATTTAAGAACCATCCAAAAAAAGAAAAGTGAAATCCTGTCAGAGAGAAAAGAAGGAACAGCGGAGGAAGAGAGGGAAAAGACAAACGAGTGTTGAGTAAAATGGAGTAGAGGAAGAAGAATGTAGAAGATACGAAGAAAGAGAAGGAAAGCTGATGAGGGGGAAGGAGAGGAGTAAAGCGAGGTAGGAGACGAGAAAGGAGGGATGAGGAGACAGAAGAGGAAAAGTGTTGAGTAGGAAGGAAAGAAGAAGAGATGAACGGAGAGGAAACTGGAGACGGAGATCAATAGAAAAATGAAAAAAGGAGATTGATGAGGAAAGACAAGAATGAAAAGAAAAAAGTTCAGGAAAAAAAAGAAATCTGGAAACGGTTGAGGAAAAAGATCTGAGCAGGAAGAAGAGAAAGGAGGAGGAGGAGGAGAGGAAACTGGAGAGAGAAAGGAAGTGAGGAAAAGGAAGGAGGGAAGGAATGAAGAAAGTAAAGAAGAGAAAGGGAGAAAAAAGTGAACGAGGGAGGGAAAGAAAAGTATAAATAAGGAGAAGGGAAGGGAGGATAAAAGGAGACAAGGAAGGAGAAGAAGGAAAAGAAAGAAGAGAAGAAACTGGAGACATGGATCAATAAAAAGAAGGAAAGAGGAGAAAAGGGTGGAGGATAAAAAGGAGACAAGGAAGGAAGAGAGGAAAAGAAAAAACGGAAGAAATAAAAGAAGAGGAATGTAAAAGAGGAGAAGAAATTGGAGAAGCGGCTCAATAAAGAAATAAAACTGATGGAAAGGAAAAGTGAGAGAATGAAAGGAGAAGAGAGGAAAGGAAGGAAAGGAAGGATAGAGGAAAAGGGAGAACAGGAAAGTGATGAGAAGGAAGAGGAGACAAGGATGAGAGGAAGGAAGGGAAGGAATCAGGAAACAGTGGAAGAGGGAAAAACAAGAGACGGACAACGACGAGAAGAAAAAGCCTTGAGTTGTTTTCCTCATGAAACACAGTCGAGTCAGACGAGGGACAAAACGTCTCTGCTCTGTTTTTGTCCACAAACACACACAGACACGTTTCCATGACTACAGAGGACATTCCATTGACTTCCATTCATTTCCTACAGACTTACTCTAACCTTAACCATAATTACTAGTGTCCTGACCCTAACCCTGACCCTAACCTTAACCTAACCCTAACCTCAGTCTAACTTTAAAACATGTCTTCACCTTAAAATGGAGTCATTTACGTTATGGGGACTTGATTTTTGTCCCCATAAGGAAGACAAGTCCCCATAATGTGAGTGCGGAGACAGAGTTATGTCCCCACAACATAAGGAAGACCAGATATACACACAGAACACTCATAGGCATGACTCAAGCTTGTCTAACCCTAAAACAGGGGAGAAGCCCTTTTAAAAAGTGACAGAAAGTGAGGACCGGCCAAAATGTCCCCACTGTCCCAAATGTCCTCACAAAGAACACAAACACACAAAAAACTGCCCGCCATTCCCCATCACAGCCATAAGGGGGAGCTCTTTCTAGACTGGTCAGGTGAAGTGAAGTGAAGTGATGTCACAGATGGTGTCTGTCCACTGCCCCTCCCCCCACCTCCACCTGCACCATCACTCATGTGTTTTGGCCTCTGGGAGGTTAAAGCCATTATTACTGTTGGCTAATTATATATACACACACACACACTCACACACACATCTGTCTAACACACACACAGTGTATTTAAACAGTGTGTTCTTGTACTTGTTGCAGAGTGAGGACGAAAAAAGCGCATAAACACCTACAAAGTGAGGACCTTTTGACTAAGTGAGGACATTTTGACTTTTTTCACCCCTTTAAAGGGCTTTTTCAGGGTTAAGACCTGGTTTTAGGGTTAGAACTGGGTTTAAGTTAGGGTAAAGGGATAGGGATTGTTATTATGCCTATGAGGTGTCCACATAAAGACAGAAAGACAAGCATGTGTGTGTGTGTGCCAGTGGACTCAGGACTGGACTGGGCCTTGACAGCAGAGAGACGGGAAAAACGGTGCATAGACAATTCTCTGTTCCTGCTGGGAACAAAAACCAGAGGAGGTGAATAATTGGTCTCAGATTGAAAACACATTGGTGCTTGTGGGGAGAAGGCACCTCGGATAGCTTCACCAAAAAAAAAACCAAACAGCAGCAGAGAAGAAGAAGAGGAAGACGACGAAGAAGAAGAAAACATGGTCGGATTCTGGATCCCGGTGGATCCGGTCTGTGCCAATCACGCCGTGGTTCCCCCTCTGCGTCGCAGCTGCAGCCACAGTGTGTGTGTGCGTGTGTGTGTGTGAATGAGACAGAGAGTGTGTTATGTCAAAGCGTCATGTATACTCTGGAGCGTGTGCGTATGCAGATGACGTCCGCGTCTCCGTGTGTCACCGCAGCAGCAAACGGTTTCGGGACAAACTGGAAACAGGACTGAGTGGACGTGTTTTTTTTCTGAAGCCATAATTTCCCCGAAAACTTTGTTGAAGTAGAGTGTGACTGTTTTTGGAAAAAATAAAGGATGAAAGATTAAGGTCGCGTAAACTGTCGGGACAAACTTTTACCCAAAAAAAAAGGAGTAAATGTCATTTAAACCAAAGCTGTAAAGTTTACTTCATATAACTTGTTATCGTTTGTTTGAATTTATACATTTGAGTTTTAATCATTTAGGCTATACAGACACTGTAAGCATGTTTTTACATTATATAATAAAAAAAAGTTATTAGAGCACCACCCAAAGCCACAGCTGCCCTAAATTAACTATATTGGTAATTAACAAAATCATTTTTTATGTTTCTGTAATGGTTAATAAACCGGTATATAGAAATAAATTGAATGCTAAAATATAAAACTATTAATGTTATCCATGAAACTGATTTACAACCAAAATAGTAAGCTCATTATTATTTATTGATTAAAATGTCAAGTTATGGTTGTTATTTACTTGCATTTCTGAACAGAAGAATATGTTTTCGTGGTTGAATGTTTAATCAGTTAATTCATTTCTGACTTCTCAGAGAAGAAGCTCAGTGAGCCGGTTCAAAAGAGCATTAAAGGTAAATTCCGTTTGTTATTTGCCAAATAAATAACAATATTTTGAGTTTTAACCAAGTTTTTGAAAAATGATGTTTTGTTTTACCACTTTTATGTTTTACCGTTGACAATCAATTTGAGCACTATATATATATATATATATATATATATATATATATGATAATAATAATGATGATGATAAGAAGAATTTGCTGTTGTGTTGCTGCATACATTAGCTTTCTCCACCCACCCACTGAAATGACACAATAAGTTATAGAAGAACAACTTGGTCGTGACATTAATTCTTCAAATCACAACGACAGTGTTGTTGTTTAAAAGTTGTATCTCATATTTTCGTCACGTGTGAACGTCAAAATCTGGACAAGGTCCACACTGTTTTTTTGGCGGGGACGTCATGTCTCACGTGTTAATTACTGGGGACACTATTCTGGTGTTAAAGAGGTCAAAGCATCAACAACAACAGCGGCAACATGGGGTTGGTGTCAGTCAACACATACACACACTGGTTTCTATGACAACAGAGGACACTGCATTGACTTCCATTCATTTCCTGGAGACTTACTCTAACCTTAACCATTATTACTAGTGTCCTAACCCTAACCCTGACCCTAACCTTAACCTAACCCTAACCTCAGCCTAACTTTAAAACATGTCTTCACCTTAAAATGGAGTCATGATTTTTGATTATTGATTTGTGTCCCCATAAGGAAGACAAGTCCCCATAATGTGAGTGTGGAGACACATTTAGGTCCCCACAACATAAGGAAGACCAGGTACACACACACACACACACAGCAGGGCTTGATCATTCAGTCAGTGTAAACCCCATGTCGCTGACAGACTGACTCACAAACCCCTCCTTCTGTGCGTCAAACACGGTTGTTCTGGTTGCCATGGCAGCGGTTTACAACAACACAATGTTCCCCAAACGCTCAAGTGTTCATACCTGCCACTGGTGTCGACGTGTAGCGGAATAACATACGTGGACCCTGATGTACAGAGTGATGTGCCATCGACATACACTGACGCCAAACTGTGTAATAACAGGAGGAACCAAAAATGGAACAAGGCCGTCGCGGAGTGTTACATTAAGACGTGATGGAGTGACGCACATATGCAGACCAGTTCAGACAGAAACAGTGACACTAAGAGCAGCGATGTGATTGGCTGACAAGCTGCAATAATGAAGAACGACCCAACTGATACTGGAATAACCAGCTTATTGACCTTTTATCAGTCCAATACAATCGTTTTTACAACTTGTTTTTAAGCTACAAATTTGTGACACTGTCTTAAAATGTTAATTCAAACACAAGGTTAGCATAGCCTAGCACTGCTAACTTGCACTGCTTAGTCACTGTCTTAAAAGGTTTATTCACAGGATGTGGTTATCCTAGCCTAGCACTGCTAACTAGCGCTGCTAAGTTACAGTATTCAAAATGTTAACTCCAAGACAGTGGTTATCATAGCCTAGCACTGCTAACTTGGACTGCTAAGTCACTGTCTTAAAAGGTTTATTCACAGAATGTGTGTTATCCTAACTTAGCACTGCTAACTAGCGCTGCTTAGTCACTGTCTTAAAAGGTTTATTCACAGGATGTGGTTATCCTAGCCTAGCACTGCTAACTAGCGCTGCTAAGTTACAGTATTCAAAATGTTAACTCCAAGACAGGGGTTATCATAGCCTAGCACCGCTAACTAGCGCTGCTTAGTCACTGTCTTAAAAGGTTTATTCACAGGATGTGGTTATCCTAGCCTAGCACTGCTAACTAACACTGCTAAGTCACAATCTTCAAAATGTTAACTCCAAGACAGTGGTTATCATAGCCTAGCACTGCTAACTAGCGCTGCTTAGTCACTGTCTTAAAAGCTTTATTCGCAGGATGTGGTTATCCTAGCCTAGCACCGCTAACTAGCGCTGCTCACAGTATTCAAATTGTTAACTGCAAGACAGTGGTTATCATAGCCTAGCACCGCTAACTAGCGCTGCTTTAGGTGCATCTTCACAAATGGTTGTTATCGTAGCCTAGCAGTTATGACATAAACATCCTACGGTCGTCGTAACACAATATCAGACTGATGGAGATGATGCTTTTTACTTAGCAAAGCATTTTCATGTGAGTATGTTATGATTTACAGGTTAAAAGACTGAGTACAAACAGACACACACACACACACACACACAGTGTGACCAGGCTGAACATCCAAAGATGCAGCTCATCACACGAGTCGCCCGGACGATATCGATCTGACACCTTAGACCCTGAGCTGAGGTCATGGGTTAGTGACAGCCCATTATTCAGACTGAGAGCCAGTGTTTGGTCAGTGTCTGAGTCCAGGTGACGCGCTGACCTCGCTGTCGTCCATCTTAGGAGCTGCCGAGCGACGGAAGGTGAAGTTTGAAAAGCCCGTTCAAAAACTCAATTCCCCGTGAAACACGTCCCGCTCCGTCCCAGTGAAGTGGATTCTGACCCCGCCTTCCTGCTCAGCTTTCACCACTTGTTCTTTTCTTATTATTTACTAAAATGTGTTGTATCTATAAAGGGATAGTTCAGGTTTTTTTAAGCCTAGCTGTATGAGGTACTGACACAAAGTCAGCATGGCTTGCTCTCAGTGAAAACATGGCTGCCAGTGGGGACACAAGGAAAAACAGATTTTAGCCATGACGAATTAAGTGTATATTATCCTAAAAGTATATTTTTTCCCCTTTTTCTCATCTGTTGGATCAACTTTTCTGACAGAAAACGGAAGTCTGTAAACTAACTGCTCTCCCACAACAAAGTCCATAGAAAAAATGATCAATTTTACATCACAACACACAGGAGTTGTTGATCCACTGTTGCTTCCATCAGGAGGTTCAAATGTCTTATTTTGTGACTTTGGTTTTGAAATCCTTCATTTAAATTTACCTCAGTGACACAAACTGGCCACACGAGGCAGCAGTAGACCAGCAGCTCCTGTGTCCCTGTGAGCTAAAATCACTGATTTTCTCTATGGACTTTGGTGTGTTAACGCGAGCGGTCTATAAACTTTAGTTTATTTTGGAAAGGCCAATTAACCTTTTCTTAAGATATTAATTGGGCATAGATTTTACCGATATTTTCCTCAAAACAAAGTGGACTGTAAAGCCTGGGAGAATGCAAACGTTGCTCCTGCCAGATCCCTGTTCAAATTTCTGGAAAGTGTCCTGGTGAGCTCACATGAGAGCAGCTCAGAGAAACGCTTGGATGTCGGCCTGGATGTTTCAGACGCTCTCCTGCTGCGTTCATCATACGTGAAAGACAAACTCGGGAAAATGTCCAGACCAAATCTTCCAGACACTTTACAGAATTACACGAGGATGATAAACAGTGGATCAAGTCGGTAACAAACGGTTACCGTTAACTACTCGCATCCTGGAAGTTATGTATTTACTTTCTATGGATGTGAAAAATAACACGTCCTGTTTATTGACTAATAAAAATGACACACACATGCAGAAACACAGATGTGGAGCAGACTAAGCAGGAAGGACCCACCTGAAGCGTGTTTGACTAACATGGCCCTGATCCTGCCGGGGCAGGGCCGAGACTCTGACCTCTGACCTGCCTCCCGAGGGGCGATCAGAGGGGCCCCCCCCCCGCCGTGCTGCCCTATCACTTTACTGCACCCCAGGGAGTCCTGGCCCCGCCCACCCAACCTGGACCCGACATGCTGAGAACCCACGACCAGACCAGAGAGAGAGAGAGAGAGAGAGAGAGAGAGAGAGAGAGAGGGAGGAACCAACAACGTCTGGACTCAATCACGTCGCCATGACACACACACACACACCAGCACTTATCCACCAGTGAGGTCTCTCACACATCAAAGTGCAGCAGAACTCACTCAGTTGAGTAATAGGCGTTTCTGTGGGGAGATGGTGAAACGCTAAAAAGTCAAGTCTTGGAAAAATTTGTTGTGCTCAAGGTTCTGAGAAGTGAGAGACAGACAGAGAGAGAGAGGGGGGGGGGATTACTATCAAGGTTAGAAGACAGAGTGAGTGTGAAAAAGAGAGGGAGAAAGAGTGAGAGGGAGTGGGGGAGGCAGAGGTGGCAGAGTGAAAGATTGACTAGCGGGAGAAACGTGAAAGACGAAGCCAAAATGATGTGAAAAATGTGAAGGAGGGGAGTGGGAAAGAGCACATCCTTGATTTAAAAGTCCCACAGGTCCTGTAGAAGAGGTAGGAGGTCTGTGTTGGTCTTCCTCATGTTGTGGGGACCTGAATGTGTCTCCACACTCACATTATCGGGACTCGTCTTCCTTATGGGGACAAAAATCAAGTCCCCGTAACGTAAATGACTCCATTTTAAGGTGAAGACATGTTTTAAAGTTAGGCTGAGGTTAGGGTTAGGTTAAGGTTAGGGTCAGGGTTAGGGTTAGGACACTAGTGATTATGGTTTGTAATGCAATGTCCTCTGAAGTCATGGAAACCAGTGTGTTTGTGTGTGTGTGTGTGACAGTTTGGAGGTTATTTGTTTGGTCCAATTTCACATATGACGTCTCAACAGACCCATTTTTCTTCACAACATGATTAAAAACAGAGTGGGGGTTTTTGTTTGATTCAAAAGAGTGTCCATAACTCCCGAACTGGTCCCTCACACAATATGCCCAATTTTATGGCTGTGCAATACTCTGATATACCTCGGAGCAAGCGCTTAATATCTATGCAATTTTTTTTACATCTGTGCAATTAAAAAAAAAAAAACCAGACTCACATTATCAAAAACTATTTTTTAATAAAAAATAAACACAAAACAATTTTTATTTCTGTGAACATTTTCAGTGGAAAGGTGAATTTTCCCTCGTGTGGCACTTGAAATAAAATGGATTGTATTCATGTAAAATTATGTATTTTCATGTGAAATTGAATATTGTAAATATTGTAAAACATAATGTAAATCCACCACGATGAACTCACTGTCAATGATTTTTATCGTGATGAGTGTGATAACACTTTATATTTTCCCCTCTTTACTCAGAATCCATACGAGGAGGAAGAAACTACTTATGAGGCTCGGCTCTGTTCTCTTTACGTTCCACGGCAGGTCCAGAAAAAACAGCACATGTAACATCATGTAAGGGCTAAACATAGACGTGCCCTCAGCGTTCTCTGCATGCCAGTGCCGAGCCGTGCCACCTGGTCCGCTCAATCTGACCCGGCCTGGGCCCCACCACGCCCCGCCCCCACCCGGCTGACCCCCGTCCCCATGCGCTCAGAGAGGCTGTCGTAGTCTCGTCCATCAGACGACCCGGACGCTCTCTCAGATCTGTACATATCTCCTGGACAGAGGCGCGGCTCGGGTTCTCGCCAGCCGCCTTTAGAAGTCCCGGGCTCAGATTCAAGCGCTCCTGCTCGAGCACACATATTTCATATTCACACCTGCTGCGCGGCATTCCAGTGTCAGCGGCCGGACGACCAGCGGAGGCCGCCTTCCTCCTTCACAGACTCAGCGCAGAGTGGTGGGGGATGGGGGGGGGGGGGGGGCTGCGCGGGTGGGGGGGGGGGGGGGGGGGGGGGGGGGCAGTCGCTGAGGTAATGGCTCGTCTACTGGGAGTTGACTGAGCAAATTTCAATGCATATAAAACGGTTTCCCCGCTGCTGTTGAGCATAAATGAACCCGAGAGGCTCCGGACATTTCAGGCATGAGTGAATATACTGTACACACACACACACACGCACGTAATGCATTCCCTTGCCCCTTACCCTTATCTTAACCATCACAACTAAGTGCCTAACCCTAACCTAAACCCAATTCTGACCCTAACCCTAAAATGACGTCTTAACCCTGAAAAAGGCCTTTTAAAATGTGAGGACCAATCAAAATGTCCCCACTTTCCCAAAATGTCCTCATAAGGTTTACAAGTTTTATGGTCCTCGCAAAGCTACAAATACAAGAACACACATATTTTATGAAATATGTGTAAACGAAGAAAACATAAAGTGTAGGATTTGTACCAAATGTTTAGAGATAAATAATAATGATACTTTAAATATCAAACTGTCATGTAGAACTTTTGTTCATTTTCCTCCTTAAATTTAGTTAGTTGTAATCAAATATATTCCATTTACTCTCATGTAAAGAAGACAAAAAATGTTCAGAAAGCACTAACTGATTAATAAATATCATATTTCCTAGTTTGAATGGGGTTAAAACACTATTATGTGAATAATTTAACCTTAAAATAAACCATTAAAAGCGTAAGTTAAGAGAAATATATTAAAACTATTACTGGAACAAGCTACTAAAATGTCTTTTGCTGTCACCAAGACCTTGTAGTGTTATAGAAATTTGATTTTTATCAGGCATGAAAGGCAAATTCAGCGTCACACTACACCAATATTTGAGATTGAATACTAATAAATCAGCAGCTAAAGCAGATAAAGGTAAAAGAACTCTGTTATTTTAAATAAAAGGAATTTATGAAAGAAATGTATGTGTGTTTGTTATGCAGCTTTATTGTATCAGGACAAAGACGACTAATTCCTAGTGGTAACATTAACCATCAGCATGAATAAAATACCTTAACAGTTTGAGAGAAAATATGTCTCTGTGTTATTTGGCTGTAAGGTGACACTAAGTGTTTGAGACAACTTTAAATTGGAGACAAATATCTAACTCTCTGCACAGCAACAGCAAGAAAAATGTTGTGTAGGAGGTAAATGTGTTTAACTGTGTGAGGGCATGGCTACGAGAAATAACCTCCCTTGGTAAATAAAAGTAAATAAACTCCACCCGCCCACGAGAACGTGCTCTTCACAGACACTGATCATGTTATTCTGAGCAAAAAAGGGCCACAGGGAGAAGAACAAGAAGAACATCTGGTCCCGTCACAGCTGCTTTTCAACAGAACAAAGACGCTCACATGCAGAACTGCACCTTTAAATCTACGACATCTGAGAAACATCGCACACACGTTGTCCTCCTCCTCCTTCTCCTCACTCAGACCTGATCTATCTGACACTGTGAACTTCAGATCAGCTGTCCATGAAGCCCTTCCTCCTCTTCCTCATCATCTTGATGAGCTTCTTCACTCCTGCTGAATCCTGGTCACTGGTGGAATCACTTGATGGGAAACAGATGTCAGGATGTGATGTGATGATGGAGAAGGTCATAGAGGAGAAACAGAACCTCAACTAAAGACAGAACCTCAACTAAAGACAGAACCTCAACCTAAGACAGAACCTCAGCTAAAGACAGAACCTCAACCTAAGACAGAACCTCAACTAAAGACAGAACCTCAACCTAAGACAGAACCTCAACCCAAGACAGAACCTCAACCCAAGACAGAACCTCAACCTAAGACAGAAACTCAGCTAAAGACAGAACCTCAACTAAAGACAGAACCTCAACTAAAGACAGAACCTCAACCTAAGACAGAACCTCAACTAAAGACAGAACCTCAACCTAAGACAGAACCTCAACCCAAGACAGAACCTCAACCCAAGACAGAACCTCAACCTAAGACAGAAACTCAGCTAAAGACAGAACCTCAGCTCAACTAAACACAGACCCTCAACTAAAGACAGAACCTCAACTAAAGACAGAACCTCAACCAAAGACAGACCCTGAACCCAAGACAGAACCTCAACCCAAGACAGAACCTCAACCTAAGACAGAAACTCAGCTAAAGACAGAACCTCAGCTCAACTAAAGACAGAACCTCAACCAAAGACAGACCCACAACCAAAGACAGAACCTCAACCAAAGACAGAACCTCAGCCAAAGACAGAACCTCAACTAAAGACAGAACCTCAGCTAAAGACAGAACCTCAGCCAAAGACAGACCCTCAACCTAAGACAGAAACTCAGCTAAAGACAGAACCTCAGCTCAACTAAAGACAGAACCTCAACCAAAGACAGACCCACAACCAAAGACAGAACCTCAACCAAAGACAGAACCTCAGCCAAAGACAGAACCTCAACTAAAGACAGAACCTCAGCTAAAGACAGAACCTCAGCCAAAGACAGAACCTCAGCCAAAGACAGACCCTCAACTAAAGACAGAACCTCAGCCAAAGACAGAACCTCAACCCAAGACAGAACCTCAACCTAACACAGAACCTCAGCTAAAGACAGAACCTCAACCCATGACAGAACCTTAACTAAAGACAGAACCTCAGCTAAAGACAGAACCTCAGCTAAAGACAGAACCTCGCCCAGAGACATAACCCCACTGAGAGACAGAACCTGAGCTCTGGTCCATCTCTGAGGACACGAGCAGATTTCCCTCCTCCCCTTTGCTCCAAAAAGACATTCAGTGTCTCTCGGTCTTTCTCCTTCTGAGCTGGAAACGTGGTTTTCCTCCTCCATGTTCTCAGGGAGTCTGGCTTACATTAAGCTCTTCACAGCGACTAAATCCGTGTCCTGGGACGGCGTTTTGGTGAGCAGCCTGCAGTGATTAGCTCCAGCCGCTGAACCTTGGACCGCCTCATTTAACACAGCACTTGTGTGTAATCGTTATTGGAGTGGAGATACTACACTGCTGCTCAGACTCTGCTCACTCACTTGTCTTCTGTCTGTCTCACTCTGACTCTCACTGACAAACACACTCACTCATTCACCGCTGCCTCTGTTTGTGAGTCTGAATCACAATCTAGAATAAAAGTATGGCGGAGGCCAAAGATACAGATAACGGGGTCAAGTGATGAGTCACATTTGTGCTTTTAGTTCCCAAAGTTCCCAAAAATAAAACTCGTCAGGGTTCGTTCTCTGACTTTTTCAGGAAATATTTTCAAACTCCACGAATTGTCCAATCCAATCCATTTATTTACAAAGCATGTGCAATGTTTCCGAAAACTTTTCCTGACAGCTCTCCTGATCGCATTTTGGAGTTTAAGCTCTGGTTTTCACGGCGGATAGAGGTTGGGAGGCACCTTCATTCATTCATTCATTCATTGCATGTTTTAGACTGTGGGAGGAACCTGGAGGAAACCAACGCACAAACGAAAAGAACCTCCAGAGAGAAAGAGCCACGGCGGGACCGAGTACGGCAACAGTGCTCGCCACTGTTCCCCACTATCATTTCTTTTTTCGGTAACTGTCAAAATACCTTTGTTTGTCACTCTTATTTGGACAAATTTCCAGAAAAAGGTTTGGGAAAAGAACCCCATCGTAGCGCGTGTGTGTATCCGACAGACGGAGACGTAATGGTGGACAAAAAAAGAACGACAGAAAACTGACAATGAAAGATGTAAAAGAGGAAGGCGAGGAACCGCGAGAGCTCCAACAGAGATAGAAACATCTTCAGCGGGAGTCTCTGGATGAATATACTGCGGTGCACTGAATGACAGGCATTCTCATCTCCCGTTTATCCCCCGGGGAGGCCGAGTGAGTGGAGCAGGGCTGGAACTGCCATCTTAACCCTTCCCCGTCTCAGTTTACACTACAGCTCTCTCTGCCAGCTCTTCCTCCGAGCCGCCATCCTAATCCTGTATCTGTAATGATTTTAATTCCAACCCTAATCCTCCTCCTCCTCCTCCTCTCTCTCTGCCCGTTCACTGCCATTACCAACCCCTCCCTTCCGTCCTAAATGGCATGTGACCGCCATTATCGCCGCTGCGGAAAGAGCAGCGTCATCATGCGGGTCGTGATTTTCCTCCATAACCATTAGGGGCGTTGTAAAAAGATACGACCACTCAGTGTTGTGCCTTCAAATAATGGAGCGTAGGCACAAGGTTGGAGCGAAGCTGCTCGCCAGCGTCGATGCTCGCTGTCATTACTTTTTACGACTTTGAGTACTTTGGCCCTTAATGTACATCCTTCCTGTCCTTCAGCGTTTCAACACGGAGCAGCTTTCTCGTTGGGAGGTTTTCATCCGCTGATCCAAACCTCTCAATTCGGCGAGATTTGTGTTTTTGAAGATATTTCTCCAGGAGAGAGTTTTTCACGATGTTCGAGAATTGGCACATGAACTCAGCCGAGTCTGCTGGTTCTGACTTTTCTCTGTGCAGACGCGTCATTAAGTCCTTTTTCCACCACAGGAACTTTTCTCATTTACCCGGGTAATTAGAAAAACTTGGCGCGCTTCAACTAAAATGACCCAGGTAAATATTACTCTGGTAAACACTTTACCCGGGTAAATCTAGTACCTACTCACGACTAGGGACTTTTCAGATTAGCAGGAACTTTGGAGGGGGCGGGGCTGTGTGGACGTAGCGACTTTGTCGCTATATTTAGCGAGTATTCAGACCCTCTATAGAGACTCAACTAGCCACAAATCTATCGTCTGCGGAGCGGGTTGTAGCATTTGCCGTCAGTTACTGATGTTGATCATGTTCCCGTGAGCTTTAATCAGTAAGTAAGTCAGTTTTATTTGTATAGCACCTTTCACAGATGAGGAATCACAAAGTGCTTCACAAGGCAATACAAGTTAAACACATAAAATATCAAGAGGGTAAATTTGAAACTTAGACTCAAAAAACAGGAAACCACAATAAAAACTCCCGTCTACGGTACTAATTAATTTCCGCCTCGTTTCCAATTAAAAAAGAAATATAAGAATTGGAGTTACAGCTCCACTATGTAAACTCTACCACCTTTACAATGACTGCTCCTGATGCAGTTACCAGTTTAAGACAGGAGATGGCGTACTTATCTGACCGTCCTATGTGTGTTTTTTAAAAGAGGTTTTTACGTTTTATGGAGGTTGAAAATTGCTTCGTATTCTTCTGTGGTGACTCAGACTGTAAACTGTAGCGCCACCTACTGCTTATTTTGGACAACTAACTTCAAATATTCACTTAACAGCAGTGGACAGAAACACAAAAACATATATTTTTGGGATAATTCTGTTACATTTTGAGCTGCGGTTGGTTAAAAACAACAGATTCGTGTTGTAATTTCAAACATTATTTTTTGTATTATTTTCGTACGTCGTCGTCAGCAGATAAAAAAATAATTTGAACCATCGAGGGAAACGTGTTTGAGTGAGAGAGGCAGAGTTTAAAATCACTCTGAAGCAGCATCCGTCAACACACACACACACTCTCACACAGTGGACACTTCACAGGCTCAACACGTCTCAGACAGTGTTTACCTTGTGAACAGTGACACAGGCCGAGCAGCTTTCGGCAGCCAAACCAAAGCATCAAACTCTGACACAAACATTTGGACACTTTTTCATGTTCCTCTAAACACAGAGCTGACGGGCGCACGTTAAATATGACCAAAATGACCCGCAGAACTCAGAACGGAAATAAATACGACAGTTTTTCAGCTCAGGGTAAAACACAAAAGCCGCCGAGTTCTGGTGCACGATGTCAAATCTACTGTTTTACCACTTAATGTACAATAAATGGTGAAAAATGTGACATAAACAGGACTGGAAGTGCAATAAACACAACGAAACACAATATTTTTATGTAACTTAGCAGAATTCTGCAGTTTACTGTAACTTCATAGTAGTTATGCCACATAGTATATTACTTTAATTTAGTTTTTCTCTATGAATCCTGTATAAATACTTTACTGTCACTTCAAAGTGGTTATGGCAGTCAGTATATAAAAAAAAAAATAATCACAAACTCACCACAATAAAAGGTAAAAATGAATGATTATATTGGGAATGAACACAGTTAAAGTCTGTTAAATGATAATTTAATTTAAATGGTAATTATTGTAAAATTAACCCTGGGAAATCCTGGAAATAATTTGCAAAATTATTTGTTAACTACAATTTACAATTAAAACACGTTTTCTGAATTTTCAGCTTCTTAAATGTGAATGGTGGTTCCTTTGCTCCGTATAACATCTTATATAACATCTTATATACATCAAATCTTTTCAGCTAAATAATGTCTGGACCAAACAAGACAATTTTACTAAACAACTAGTTGTTCAATCAAGGAAATAAGCAACGGATTAAACAAGAATGAAAATAATCCTTAGTTGTAGCTCTGGTGTGGATTATATTACAAATGCAAAAATAATAAAAATAAGTATTTTTGTTTTTATTCACATGGCAGTTGAGAAAACACACACAAAGAAAAAAAAAAAAACAGTTGAGAGCTGAGAGTGAAGACGTCACGTCACACGCTGAGCTCGTCTAACGGCGGCGGCCGGTCACCGCGGTGGACAAGAGGTCCCAGTTTGACGCCTGCAGGTCAAACGGTGCCCTCTGTCGCTCTGTCATGAGGCGCCGCCGGCTGAAGCGGTAACCCGAGCCTGGGCCCAGCGGCGCGGCTAATCCTCCACGACAAAGCCTGTGCGTCGCTGTGACGGCCTGAGCCGTCGTCAGTCAGGTGAAGCAAACGGCTGTGACCTGAACACACAGGTGTGTGTGTGTGTGTGCACGTGTGTGTGTGTGTGTGTGAGGGGGGGGCGAGGTCGTGGCAGACTTGTTAAACACAGTCAGGCCCCGCCCTCCTGTGAGTGAGTAAGTGTGAGTGTGTGTGTGTTCTTGCTGCAGAGTGAGGACCAAAAACTGTATATACACCTACAGAGTGAGGACATTTTGTCAAAGTGAGGACATTTTGGCTGGTCCTCACTTTCTTTCACCCCTTAAAAGGGCTTTTTCAGGGTTAAGACCTGGTTTAGTAATAAGTAGGTTTAGGTTAGGATTAGGCATCTAGTTCGGATGGTTAAGATTAGGGTAAGGGGCTAAGGAGACCATTATGTCTATGAGGGTCCACACAAAGGATGTAAAACCTGCATATGTGTGTGTTCTTGTACTTGCTGCAGAGTGAGGACCAAAAACTGTATATACACCTACAAAGTGAGGACATTTTGACAAAGTGAGGACATTTTGACAAAGTGAGGACATTTTGGCTGGTCCTCACTTTTTTTCACCCCTCACCCCAAGGGGTTAAGACCTGGTTTTAGGGTTATAATTAGGCTTATAATTGGGTTTAGGTTAGGGTTAGGCATCTAGTTGTGATGGTTAAGGTTAGGATGCATTATGTCTATGAGGGTCCTCACTCTGATAGAAGCACAAACACGTGTGTGTGTGTGTCTGTGTGTGGTTTGCTTACATATGTGTGACTGATTCAGAGTGTGTGACAGGTCCAGACCTGTTAGGTTTCACTGCACATGAGACGACGGTGTGACGCGGCGACTGTAGCCCGAGGTCGTTGCCGACAGACACGCTGATCACTAGGCGACTTTTCTCACGACAGGTAGAACGAGTCAAAGTCTCATAATCCGTCAAAACGATTACACTCAGGACAGGAGTGACAAATACACACACACACACAAATGCTGGTTTTACATTCTCTGTGTGGACCCTCATAGACATAATGATCTCCTTAGCCCCTTACCCTAACCTTAACCATCACAACTAGATGCCTAACCCTAACCTAAACCTAATTATAACCCTAAAACCAGGTCTTAACCCTGAAAAAGCCCTTTAACCTCATGGGGCCCAGGCAAAGTTTCCCCACAACGATCGGTTTGGACGTGGTTTTTGTCCCCACAAGGATAGAAAAACGTGTACAAACACACACAGACACAGGTTTCCATCACTTCAGAGGACATTCCATTGACTTCCATTCATTTCCTGCAGACTTACTCTAACCTTAACCATAATTACTAGTGTCCTAACCCTAACCCTGACCCTAACCTTAACCTAACCCTAACCTCAGCCTAACTTTAAAACATGTCTTCACCTTAAAATGGAGTCATTTATGTTATGAAGACAAGTCCCCATAATGTGAGTGTGGAGACAGACGTAGGTCCCCACAACATGAGGAAGACCAGCTACACACACACACGCACACATTCTTGTACAGGATTCTTGGGCTCTATCCAAGGAAACAGAACAAAACAATATTTTTGTTTGTCATTTTACAAAGTTTCCCATCCACACAAAACCCTCCAAAAGGAGGAGAACATATGCTGAAGAACATATGCCAGGTCTGTCATTATCATGAAGCAAAAAGGACCAAACAAAGTCCAAACACAAAAGGAAGAAAACAATGACAATAATATGTGATTTAATACAAAATACCCTAAATCTAACCTACCCCAAAACTTAAGCCGAGTCACCTAAACTCGTTTAGTGTGGATAGTCCCTTACCCTAATCTAACCATCAAGACTAAATGCTTAACAAAAATAATCCTAACATAAACCCAGTTCTAACCCTAAAACCAAGTCTTGAACCACGAACGAGCCCTTTAAAGTTGTGAGGACCAGACAAAATGTCCTCACTTTGTATGGTTTATTTCGTGGTCCTCACAAGGATACACACACAAGTACACACTAACACACAGGTTTGTGCCGTTGTTCTTCTGCATTGACTTCCATTCATTTGGCCTTATCGCTAACCTTAACCATAACTGGTTAACTTAATCCACAACCCAAATCTTACCCCCAAACTTTAACCAGGAAATGAGGTTCTGCCTCATTAGGACCAGGTTCTGGTCTCCATGAGGACTTTACTGGTCCTGACAAGGTCAGTGTTTATGACAGCGAAGGTCCTATAAGGTAACAGATACAAGAACAGACACAAACACGCACAGGCAGTTTTTAATGAAGCTCATTTCATATAATCACTCATTAAAATGTTAATTTCACTCAGAAATGTGTGTTTACTCTGGGTGTGTTTTCATGGTAATGAAGGGAAATGTCAGCATGATGTTAATGTATTTTAAATAATACATGGAGTATTTTTTTTTTGCCTTTGGTTACACAGATGGGTAACAATAACAGAACAGTAACAACATGGTAATAATTTTATTTTCCATCTTATTTTATGATGTAATTTGCAGCTGGGTAATAACAAAGGCGATATTGTGGACATAAGTCGGTAATAAAACATTAACACCATGTTATTTTAAATGTAATTGTTTAGTAAAAACTTCCATCAGTGTAAAAGTTTTTTGCAAGTAAAACTTGATATTTACCATATTTTAAAACTTTAGGTGTGTGTTCAGGTGCAGACGTCATTCAGGTTCTCGTCACATGGTGGCACCAGTGCACGTTTTTGTGATATTTAAGGTTCACGGGTCGTATCTGATGTTATATTTTGACGTCCATTTCAGTGATTTTGACCAGAATCGGCCCCATTTTGACAGTCAGTCCTGGATCCTGAGCTACTGCTAATTTCACCGAGTTTGCTGACAAAAGAAAACATTTAAGAGCAGAGAAAAAAAAAAAAAAATTCTAGATCAGCGTTTTCCAAACTTTCTATTTGGGGACCCACTTTTCAAAGATTGTGACCCAAATCACAATTTAAATCCATACAAGAGCAAATTTGTGAATAATGTAGTACCTAATTTACAGCCACATCTGTAGCTGCTAATATACTTTTGAATGGTAAATAATTAATTTCCAAAAAAAGTTGTAATTAAATTAATTAATTAATAACTTTAATTAAGTTATTTAAAACATTTACACATAAAACTTACCAAATAAAGTTCTTCTGCAACCCATGTATGGGTCCCGACCCACTGTTTGGGAACCAATGTTCTATACAATATAAGCAAATTAAGTCTTATTTCTTATTGAAATGATAATTAATTTATAGAATCATGAGAAATGGAAGAAAAATATCATGGACTTTTATTTATTTATTTATTTATTTATTTTATTTATTAAAATTGAAGTGCTTTTTTTGACAGAGACTCACTTCTATTTAAATAACTGGCCCTTAAATATGATTTTCACCATTTTAAATGATAAAATAAGGAGAATATGAGCGAGGGAAACTGGTGATAATAAAAAGGAAGTTGTTTTTCAGTGGCTGGCTGAGCTTCTTGAGACACCACTATTAATAATAATAATAATACTAATAATAATAAGAGTAATGTTTATTTTAACGTCAGAACTTTTCTGTATGTTATGTTTTGCTTTAAATTATTTATAACTTAAATAAACTTATATATGTTGAGTTAGTAAAGTTCATTTTTATTTAATTTGGTTTGTTTTAGTTTGACTCTAAGAGGAAACAGTGATTTCACTGAAGGGTCGTGAACCAGTAGTTTGGTTCAGTTCAGTTCCGTTCAGTTTGGTTCGGTTTAGTTTAGATTGGTACAGTTTCCGTCTAAGAGGAAACAGTGATAATTGTTGAATGATTTTAAAGGATATAATAAGGAGAATATGAGCGAGGAGAAAAGGAGGTTGCTTTTCAGTGGCTGGTGGAGCTTCTCGCCGATCACACGGCGATCATCCACAGGAAAACAAACTAAAATAAAAGCAGTGTGTAATGAGGTGCAGTGACAGCGTTTCCCACACACACACACAGAGTTCCAGCTACATTCCTGTCCTCCGTCTCCTGGATCTCGTCCCGCCACACTTGTCACTGGACGGTCCAGGTTGCGTGCCGGCCGCGCCTGTTGGCGCTCGAGCCGTGTCGGGTGACAAGGACGTGGACGGAGGCTTAAATGTGACCGTGATGTTTGAGAAATTTGGGTCAGACGACTGTTTTGTTTTGTTGACGATACGACAAATGACCAAAGGGGCAAAAACCAGCGGAAAACAAAGGGAGGATGAACTCGACACTACAAAGCTTTTATTGCATTTCTACATCTGGTGTAGAAATGTAACCTCCATGTCAGAATGATTTTTCACACATACTCACATATGTATTACACATGCGTTACGCTGTTGTAGTCACTGTAGGTTGACCACCATTAATGTGTGATTTATTATGAGAAAATATTTTAAAGTGAGTTAAAATACAATTGTTCAATGTACTTTTGGCAATATAAATGGAAATGTTCAGCAAAAGACCAAATAATGTACCTATATATATATATATATATATATATAATGTAGTTTTAATATACACAGCATTTTAAGCATTTTAATTAAGCAATACTATGACTATGACTACTACTACTATTAATAAGAATACTAATAACAATAATGTTTATTTTTATGTCAAAACTGTGCTGTATGTTATGTTTTGCTGTAAATTACTTAACTTAAAATTATATACTGTATGTTAAGTTTTTTTAATTTGGTTTGACTTGGTTTGGTTTGGTTTGACAGAGGAAACAGTGATTTCACTGAAGGGTCATGAACCTTTGTTGAACCTTGAAGTTTTGTTCAGATCAGTTTGGCTTGGTTTAGTATAGTACAATTTCAGTCTAAAAGGAAACAGTGATCTCAGTGAAGGGCCACTGATCAGTTTAGTATTTAGTTTGGCTTGGTTTGGCTTAGTTTGACACTGTGATCTCAATAAAGTTTCACTAAGCGGTTTACTTTAGTTTGGCTCGGCTTGGCTTGGTTCGGTCTGACTGTGTGAACAGCAGCTGTGCTCACTTTGCCTTGTTTCTGTCCGGAGAAGAAAGACGACAGCAGATCACAGATGACAGGATGAGGGGGGTTAAATGACTTTTCACTGATTCATGTGCCCAAACACGCGTCAGCTCAGGTCCAAACTCATCAGGCTAAACTGTTTATACGACGGCACATTCACACAGAATCCACTCACTTAGCGGATATTAGCGAGTATTTATGCGCGCAGGCGTGTATGTATAGTCTACTCAGCGCGGAACAGTACGTCCTGTTGTGTCTTTGTATATCATACGTGAGCCCGTGTTTATGTTCCAGCACATGTTTGAGAAGAAAATGTCCCCGCGGGGACGTCTTGAAGACAAATCTTCCCCTCTTTAACGTTTCCTGACGATTAATTGACTCTTTATTCATTAAATGCTGACTTGGCAGAAAGTTTGCACGTGTGTCTTTAATTTTCCTCAAATGTGCTGCATTTTAAATATCATTACGCTAAATTAATATGTGACACCACCTTTTAACGTCTGTGTATTTATACGGTAATTCATCTATGTGTTTACTAATACTGTAAATATTGTAAGTACGTAGGTAAATATCTGGTGGTAGTTGTGTTTATGCCCTTTTTTAGAAATGTGTGTGTGTGTAGCTGGTCTTCCTCATGTTGTGGGGACCTAAATGTGTCTCCACACTCACATTATGGGGACTTGTCTTCCTTATGGGGACAAAAATCAAGTCCCCATAACGTAAATGACTCCATTTTAAGGTGAAGACATGTTTTAAAGTTAGGTTAAGGTGAGGACACTAGTAATTATGGTTAAGGTTAGAGAAAGTCTGCAGGAAATGAATGGAAGTCAATGTAATGTCGTCTCAAGTCATGGAAGACATGTTTTAAAGTTAGGCTGAGGTTAGGGTTAGGTTAAGGTTAGGGTCAGGGTTAGGGTTAGGACACTAGTAATTATGGTTAAGGTTAGAGGTCTGCAGGAAATGAATGGAAGTCAATGCAATGTCCTCTGAAGTGATGGAAACCAGTGTGTGTGTGTGTGTCTCCGCAGTTACGCTCCCACAAACTACATTTTCCAATTACACATCGTACATATGAATTAAATCGACTGTATCTTCTCCAGTTTACGTTTTTGTTATTGATATATTAAAAAAAAAAAAAAAAAAAACACATTCAAGACCAAACCACACAACATTTTTTTGTTTTTACACTGTTACGAGGACATTCCAATATGTTTTCATTAAGAGTGAGACACATCTGTGAGATGTCCATTTTGTGCCAAAAACTCATTCAAATATCTTTATTCTGAAGTAGGTGCCTAATAATAACAATACTTAATTCAACTGGGAATGAAGATATTGCCTCATCTTATTATTATTATTATTATTATTATTTGTAGTAGCAGTAGTACTGTTTTGTTGCTGTCGTTCAGCAACAAGACGTGAATGACTAAAAGTATTTTATCTTCATCCAACAGATGAAAAACATTATTATTATCATAATTAGTAGTAGTAATAGTAGTATCAAGAGTATCTTCTGTCTTTTTGTTGTTGCCATTCAGGTTTAGTCTTCTAATGGTCTAATTGTTTAATGGTTATGTTCTTTCAACAGAGTGAAAACAGTATTATTATTATTATTATTAGTATTAGTAGTAGTATCTTCTGCCTTTTGGTTGATATGTTCATCTTTAGTGTTCTCGCCATACAAACTGAATGTACTTTTTGTACATTATGTACAACAAACGGTAGTAATAGTAGCATCATCGTTGTCATAGTAATGGTATCTCTGATCTTTAGAATTCTCTTTCAAATACAAATGCGATACAAAATGAATGACTTAAAAAGAAAATGTGATCTTTATCAAACAAACGGAAAACTGTTATCGTAGTAGTAGTACTGACTGAAGTGAAGTTAGGATTCACTTTAAACATGATTTCGTCTCTGTTGTTTTAATCGATAACAAGGCTCTGTTCGACTTGGCGACAACAGAAACCCCCCCGTCACACGTGATGACTGAAACAGAGAAAACTAACAACTGCTAATGATTCTGGGGGGGAAGGTCTTTAATTTTAAAAATTCTTTCCGGCGTCGTGTCATCCTGTATTTGTCTTTGCGAGGAGGAATTTCCCCTGTTTGGAATAAATATTCACCTCGGAGCTTCCTCTGTGCATGTGTGTGTGTGTGAGGATGATCTGACACCGGAGATGAGAGCTCACACACACACACGCACACGCGCACACACATGCACACACGCACACACACACACATGCACACACGCACACACACACACCTCCAGGCCGTTTCTCTCCTCATTAACACTGCACTGAAGTTTACAGATGTGCGCATACAAAGTAGGGATGTTAATGATTAACCGTCGGTTGATTAATTGTTGTAAAGAATTTATTAATTAATGAAACAACGTCTGTTTCTCTTTGTTCGCGTGTCATTTCTGTTAAGTTTCATGCGATTTATTCCGGGAGTCGTCGCAGGTGGGGGGGGGCCGGGAGTGTTCTAACTTTAAATCACAGGAAAATAATCACTAATAAAAAAGGTTTGATAGATTAGCTGACTAAATAGATTGTAGGTGTACAGTCTGTACGCTGAATTTGACCAAATACGTAAATAGGAGGCTGCATTTATACACGTCCAACAAATTATTGTGTTAGTCCGACTAAAAACCGGACTTTTAAAATAAATTTAAACATGCAACTGAAAGTGCCACATGTGCCACACTCCCCAACCTCAAATAAACTGTGGAAATAATAGAAAAAGACAACAGCGACAAACACATGGTGAAATTCAGGTCGGTAAATATTCGTACAGAAGAAATAGATCAATTATTATACGAATTAAGCTTCAAGAATTTGATATTTTTTAAGTTAATGGATATTGGGATGGCCACCTGACACTTAAAAAAAAACACGCTAGAATGGGATGTATCGCCACCTAGTGGAGTGGAGGTAGAGACACGTTATTCAAAAAATGTGTTCCAATTAGTGCTTTTAAGTGAGACATAATAAAAATAATAATAATTTTTCAATTTGTTAGATTAGGATAGTATACTTTTAGTCAGTAATTTCATATTGTGGCTATTTCTTTTCTGGCCAAATTTTTAAACGAGAATACTAAAGCTAACTAACTACTAATAATATTGATAATAATAACAAAATGAAGCAATATTTTCATTATATTATAATAATAATATTAGACACCTACTTAAAAATATTTGAAAGACGTTTTGGCACAAGATGCACTGGTGAACGTCTCACAAATGTGTCAGTCTCAGTGAAAACATATTGGAACGTCCTCGTAACAGCGTAAAAATCTGCAAAAAAAAATGTAATTGTGCGGTTTGGTCTTGAATGAGGTTTACGTTTTTTTACATCTAATTGTGATCTGACATATCGATAACAAAAACATACATTCAATTGAATTCAAATGCAACTGGAAAATTCAGTTGGTGGGAGCGTAACTGTGGATACACACACACACTGGTTTCCATGACTTGAGAGGACATTACATTGACTTCCATTCATTTCCTGCAGACTTACTCTAACCTTAACCATAATTACTAGTGTCCTAACCTTAACCTAACTTTAAAACACGTCTTCACCTTAAAATGGAGTCATTTACGTTATGGGGACTTGATTTTTGTCCCCATAAGGAAGACAAGTCCCCATAATGTGAGTGTGGAGACAGACTTTTTGTCCCCATGAAGAAGACAAGTCCCCATAATGTGAGTGTGGAGACACATTTAGGTCCCCACAACATGAGGAAGACCAGCTACACACACGCACAGATATACTGTATATCCTGAGATATTTACAAGCGTGCTTGCACTCCCACGCAGCTTTCTTTCAGCACAATCACTCAGCCTGCACATCAACCCACTATTTGACACAATTCTTTGTGTGTGACACTCACATGATCACAGTGGGAGCTGCGTTCGATCACTCACTAACCCACACACACACTGCTGGGCTTGGCCAGCTCCGCCTCTGGGCCTCAAACGCTCGCTGCCTGGCTTGTAAATGGATGAAAGCGCCGGGGTGGCCCGGCGGTCAGTGCAGGCACCGGGACCCACAAAATGACAGGTCACAGATTCGGTGCCAGCCGATATGCGCATCTGTGGCCGCGCTAAGTGGATGGTGTTGAAAGTGAACACGGCACAATGGGATGATATTACACTCGATGAGTTTTTAAATGGCCCCGAGTGGATTTCGCTGCGCGGAGTCAATGCCTAGCTCTCTCTCACCGGACACGGCGGTAAAAAAAGAACCACAGATGAGCCTGAGAGGAAGGAAAAAAATGAAGCAATGAAAATCAGCACCGAATCAATTCTGATACGACTGTTGATTTTACGTCAGGAAGATGTCACGTTTAACGCCGCCTCTGCCATTTGCCGTCGGAACTCGTTACGTCCGACGACAAACGGGTCGGATTTCTAACTTGGAAACTCGGAGGAACCTCATCAACTTGGGATTCCAAGATGACGGCCACCACACAAACGCTGCTACCTTTGGCATTAAAAGTCTTATTTGTCGTACACAAAGGACTGTATAAACGTCTTACGTGGCTATCGAGACGTTTTCCGCGTGGTCGACTAGAGCGGAACGTCGCTCCCACTTCCAACTTACGATGACCTCACACACAAGTTGCTGTGAGTTTATGCTACCTAAGTGTTGTTTTTTCTGAAAACTGGTTCTCCCCAGCAAAACTATCAGACCTGACTGAGGGAGCGCTTGTGTGTACACAGCAGCATAGCAGAGGCGGGTGGGGATAAGAGGTGTTTATTTTGCCAAACTGCTGTTATTATTCTGCCTCTGTTTGGTCTTTGCTGTGTCCGTCAGTTGAAAAGAGGCAAAACTATCAGAGTGCGTTTGTGCGTGTACAACAGCAGAGCAGAGGCGGGCGGGAATGAGCTTTTAGAATTCACTTCTAAAACTTTTCGGGGCCATTTCCTTTCCGCCTTCCCGCGCGTATCTTAAAATAAAACAATTAGCTTCCTGTGTTGAGCGCAGGGATGTCGCCGGGCGACACGGGAACTAAAACACTGCTATGCTGACAAACACAGAGAGAATCTGATAGACAGCAGTTAATCCAAATTGTGCGACCCATGAAAAAATTGGCATTAAAATGGTTTGAATCTACGCACTACAGTTTTTCAGTATCCAAAAAAAAACCCAAAAACCTCAAACAAGGAAAAAAAGGTGGAGCAACAACTGCGATAAAGACACAGTTGAAGCCTGAAGACAGTTGTCCTCACCATTTCACTTTTTAATGCACCATCTGCACAAGCTGCCCTCCGGTCTGGTACCACTAATGGAAAAAAGGGGAGGAGGAAGCCCTGCCAGCAATATTGATTCATCTGTTGATTACAGTTTCATTAGTGCAGGGTAGAAAAGTCAAACATGAAAAACTGCCAATCGCAAGAAACCACGGCGACGTGTTAAAGTGATGGCCGTGTTTTCAGCGTCTGTGTGTCTGAACTGGCAGATTTCGGCCCAATACACAAGGCTCGCCTAAGAAACAAGTCCACAATAAGTTAAGAATGTGTTTTGCTGCTTTGTGTGAGACAAAAACTACCTTTCCTAACTGGAAACTGGAGTCTGTGTCTCTCTTGTAAACTATTCACTCTCCCACACCAAACTCCATTCAGAAAATCAACGATTTTAGATCACAGAAAACAGAAGTTGTTGATCCACCGCTGCCTCCATCCATAAGTTCAAAAGTGTTGTTCTCTGAGTTCGGTGATGAAATTCTCCTTTTTCATATTTACCTCTGCGACACAAACTGACCACATGAGGCAGCAGTAGAGCCGCGGCTCCTGTGCCAACATGAGCTAAAATCACAGTTTTTCTCAATGAACATTTGTATGGGAAATTTTTAAAAACTTTAATTTTAAGTCAGAAAAATGCTGTTTAACAGGGAGATAAAGCAGCAAACATATTGTCTGAATAGTCAGCTCTGACTGTATATCCATATACCATACAACTACACTTTAAAAACACCTCAACTACCCCTTTAAATGGACAATTTTTTCCAAAAAGTGGACCTTGGGCCCAGATTTGTTTATGACACATTCAATGAAGCACAAAAGGTTCTGATAAACGATGGTGTTTTTTTTTTTCTTTTTTTTTTTTTTCCTGTAGGACCAAATTTGGGCATTTTTGTTGGAACCTGCTGAAGCGTTTCTAATTCAGGCAGCCAAGTGCCAGCTTCAGTTTGCATTCAGCTGAAAATCACTAGAATGCCAGTGTGACGGCTGCGATAAGTTCTACTGTGCCCCGAAGAGAAAGGAGCATGTAGCTGGTGTTGGAGGCAGGAGAGAGGGATGATGAGAGGGTCTGGGGGTCGCAGTCATGGGGGAGGAGGGGCTTTGTGGCCCTTCACTAAGGCCCTAATCCGCCCGGGCTCAGGAGAAGGTGTCGGCATGGACAGGAGACCTGTCAGCACCGTCTGCTCGCCTTTATCCTTCTCTTCCGTCCATGTTCCTGTTTTGCTCCCCCCCCCCCCCCCCCCCCCCCCTCGTCTCCCCCCCCCTTCCATCTCTGATCTCCGTGCATTCCCACATTCCTCCGATAAGATGGCAGGTAGACGAGGAGGGAGAGGGGTGAAGGGGGCAGCTGTTGCCCAGGGGGGGCAGTGGAGGTGCGCTGGGTAAAGCCCACCACCACCACAGCCCTGATAGGCGTATCTCCCTGCCTCATGTGTGCCAGACAAAACCCATTTGTCTCTCATCTGTTCCCCCGATTTGGGCCTGACAGCTCGAGGTGAGCCGTGGCGACCCAGCGACAGAGTGATGGAGGAGAAGAGCAACGGCAGCGAAAGAACTCGCCACACACTTACCACACTTTGTTTGATGTTGATTATTTCAAAAAAAAAATTGGGTTTATTTTGGGTTAAACTTGAAATGAATTAGTACCACGGGTATATGTGTATATACATCACAGAGTTTGGGTACTATAAGGATATTATATCAATATCGTGACATGATTTTAGGTATCTGTGATGACTTTTCCGGGTTTTAATTAATCATCACATTTATTATATTGAATAAATTCTGAAAAACAACGTCTGAAAAGAAAACTTTTCATAGGTCCAGAGAAACAACCTGTATTTATATCCACATTTATCTCCTATATTGAGATATAGACTGATACTATTTATAAGCCATATTGCTCACGGCTTACAGAAATACTGATCTGATATACGTATATAGATATCCAATCGAAAAAACTCATCTTGTTAACATGATGGTACAGAGTATCTGTGATTACTTTATTTTTGTACCATCTGAACTCTGCTTTCAATTATTATATCGCCATTCGCTTCTTTTATGTCTAGTGATTTCACTTTATGCCCTGACATTTTAAATGCACCTCCGCGGGTTGTCACACAAAAATTTCCCTGCACTGTACAATGACAATCAAATGCTTAAAATCACCTCACACTGGGCTATTTTTCGAACGCTGCACACGGACTTTGAATGTGACGGCGCCGCGTGTTGCCGAACGACATTGTGGACACGTTGCTCCGCGCTGCGTGAGGTAGACGCTAAGAAATGGCCAACTTTTCAAAGTGTCAACGCAAGCCAATCAAACCGCGGCCACGTATTTAAGCTAAGTATTTATACACAGCTTAAAAGCGAACTCCTTGTTCTCCCCGTCGCTTAGCCGTCTTGTCGTGTTCTTGTTGCTAAAGCAGCATCGCTATCACTTTAGCAACTCTTGCTACGCAGTCTAACGTCCATAAACCACGTCAGACACAATCGCTGCCGAACATTACTCCCTGTAACTGCATCACTTTCTTCAAGTCTTGCCTTTTGCTCGACAGGACCAAAGTTGTCGGTTTTAAGGGATTAGATTGAGATGAACTTTTTGTGCTCATGACTACGATAGAGAGAGAGAGAGGCAGGAACAGATGTTTAGTTCACACTGTGCCTCTTCATTTTAAATGGGACAGTGTGCAAACCTACAGGTTAATGGTTTGATTAGCACAATAATCCCTCTAACTGTAATCTGCAGCCATGAGTCAATCCACCTGGATGCACTAAGAGACACAATAAAGTCTGTTGCTCCAACATTTCATTGTCGCTGCAGTGGCTCGAATTGTTGTTGCCTTACAGCAGGAGGGTTTTGAATCGCAGTTCACGCTCTAGATCCATCGTTTTCAAGCTGCGGCACGTGTACCACCAGTGGTACGCGAGCTTCCTCTGGTGGTACTTGAAAAAAACTCTTCTACTGTATAAACCAGAGTATGTAATCTAAGGGGAGCTGAGGAATGTTGACCGCTTTTGACCACTCCATCATTATCATTTTATTGGGAACAATAGTCTGCAGCTGACTTTGCCCGGCCTATTCACACCACTGTATTGTAACGTTGGTGATAATGGTGTTAGTTTGAGAGCTCAGTATTTTCTCGGGGTGGTTCTTGTTGATGAATTGGAAGAAAATGGTTGGACGAAAGTTCTAACAACGTACAACAACAACTTTGATCGAACAACGCTGCACAAGTTGCTGACACACCTTATTCTCCAAACTTTAAAAGAAAAAGCACGTGGTGCAACCACGACTGATGCAGCTGCCGCGCAAACACCTGGACGTTCATTCTCGGAAATAAGAGAAGGAGCTGCAGAGAACGAACGCTGTGTTTCCACCGCAGTGCGGTTCCGTTTGGAATTGTAAAGCCCTCGGTCAGGCTTTCGACTGAGATCAGTACCTTTACTTTGTAGGCGCGGCCACGGTGCGTTGATGTCATTCTGGCGGCGACGACAACGAACGGCATCGTCGACCGCAACACAACGGTCAACTATGGCGGGTTTGTGGCTGTTTGTTGTCAAACTTTGTGTGAGAATAGACTGTTCTCTACTCTTGAACAGACTTTGAAGGAACACCTATCGCAAGTGAGTGACGGTGGAGCTGACTGTAATGTACCAGTTCGATCTGGTACCCCGAGGGAAGGGTGCTAAAGAATGGAACGGTTGGGTCTGGTTATTTTGGAACTATTTTGTAAACGCAAAAAACAACAACAACAACAACAACAAGGGAACCAGACTGAAGTTTTCCACCTGGTGGAAGCACGACTTAAGATACGACGACTGAGGAGCGAAGGGGTCGTGTGGAGCTTCACTGGCAGAACATGGCACCACAGGTCGCCACGGTGACGGTGGGTCTGGAGATGCTATGGGCAACGAGTGCAAGGAAACAAAAGAGAAGCAAATGGACAGTCTCTCTCTCTCTCTCTCTCTCTCGCGCTCCATATTCTTCCCTTCCTCATGTTTTGTGAGAGTCAATCTCTCATCCCTCATAATCCTTTCCCCAAACACCAATGAGAACGTCCTGACACACACTCACACACACACAGACTCGGCCCTGCCTGCTGGGGATTTACTACCTAAATAAACACACACAGCAACAGAAACACACACAGTTACACACACACACATAAAAAAGAAAATTAAAGCAATAAATTCATACTGACAGATGTTACCAACGCTGGACGTCACTGGAAATTTTCTGATTCTGGTGCCGATACCTTCAGGGCCAAAAGTGGAACAGTACTCTCTTTTTTTTGTATGTACCTGCATTTCTTTTACCGACAAATGCACTTTGTTAAACGGGGTAAAAAATAAAAGTGCAATATTTTAAAGGTAAATGATGAGCGAGCGGACACCTGGCTTTGCTTACGGTCATGCTAATGAACCCTTTATCTCTCTCCACACTCCTTGTTTTTATGAGGGAAGAGCGACTTGCAAGGCCTTGGTATTGGCACAGTAACGTGACACTGAAATGCAGTCTGCTGGATTTATAAGCTGCTGTCAGAGGGTGTGTTTTTAAAGCTCAAACGCTTGGACTGAAGGCGAATTTCCAGTTCAACTTTCATGATTTTTGGTGATCAGCACCAGATCAGTCGTTAAACTTATTTTCATGCATCCAGAAAATCAAGCTGTATGTGTTTTTTGCTTTCCCCTGTTCCTTATCTTAAAATTTCTTTAAAGCTGAGGCCGGCAACGTATTTCAGTCATAATTAAAATATCAACAATTTCATAGAAACCTTCCAGCATTATGTAAAACAAATCATCTGAGAGAAAACTTCCACTTCTGTTCACAGCCTTAAATAAATCTGGCTGGAAGACTTTGACCAATCACAGGATAGTTTAGAGAAAGAGACAGAGCGCCACCTGTTGTTTCTTCTACTAAGCAGCTGCATGTACATGTAGCATTGGTAATAACTGCCTACACTGCAAAGAAACCTAAAAATAGAAGACATTTACATATAATTATAGGAAAAAGGAACACTAACATCGGATTTTGGGATACGTTCCAGACTTAGTAAAGTAAAAACAGATGCCTGAGGTGGATGTTAGAGGGCGCTGTTGAGCCATTTTCCCATCCCCAAACCAACGCATCCACAGAATATAATAACAGTCAGTTTCTCAAGTTTGGGCAAAGTTTTATGACTTTTAATGAAGTTTCAAACTACTAAAAATGTGTAAGAATTAGTAACATGTAATGGTGAGACGGTCTTTTTTTGATCACTCCTTTTTTAACAAACACTTGAGCAAACTACGGTGGCCTTTAACTACCAGGATGGATGTCATTCTTCTTTGTTTGCGTAGTAAACTTATGCTTTAAAATGCAAAATGCTTTGGCTGGTTCATCTGTTCAAGCTAACGAAGAAATGCTGTGTTCTATTTACATCCCAAAGTCGGAGCTCGGGCTTCGGAGTGACAACACGAACCCGTTCCGTACCAGTCTAACAGTGTAGAAACACGTCTATGGTAAATATTTAAACAATGGCACTCGTGCAACTGATTTACCATGAAACATATACGACAGAAGTGCAATTAACGGTAAAAGTAGCAGTGTTTGTGCGATGGCAGCCACTTGGGAATCCTATGTCGTGGTTAGTGACGCTGCTCCGGGTTTTCTGAGTTGGAAATCCGAGTTTTGGGGGCGTTAACTGTTGAACTCGGATTTTAACTGACCTTGGACATTCCAACCTAAAATGGAATGCACCAAAACATAGTACCACAAGATGGTGGCCTCTGTAAAAAACAAAGCAGGACCCTTGCCTAGAGTACATTTAAAATTCTAGCTTTATGTTTATTTAAAAGTGATTATACACTAACGCTTTCATTCATGCACACATCGTTAGTCGTAAAATTAAATTTCTGCCGATGAACCTTCCTAAATTTCACACGGTGGAAGTTTGAGCGTAGCTAAAGCGTGTTTCAGCCCAGCAGATGCAGATAACAGATAAAGTTCTTTGCACGTGTTAAAAGCTAAAGCTAATTAAATCTGATGAGCAGATAATTGTAAGAAACAGTGCTGGACTTGATTAACGCAAACCACAAAAAAAAAAACCTCCATGCAGTCACTTCTACAAAGCACATGTAAACAGGATTACAACATCTGATGCCAGCAGATCCCCCCCCCCCCCCCCCCCCCCCCCCCCCCCATCAGATCTAATAACAGTTGGCAGGAAAAAAAACCCGGCACTGGTTCCAGCTTTTCCCGACCGTTTAACGCGCTGCACCTGAGATGTCACGCTGCCTCACAGAGTTTCATTAGCCTCAGCTGAGGTTTTCGCTGGAGCGTCAGCTCAGCGCTCGTCCAGAGGGAAGGAGGGGGAGGGGGCGGGTCTAAAACAAAGTTAAAATCTCATCTAACACAAATATAAAATTTTATGTTGCTCGTAGTGTGATACTCAGAGCCAGGGGACACAAATGGCTCCCAGGAGGCGGAGGCTTCCTTCACAGTCTCACTTCCTTCCTTCCCTCCCTCCCTCCCTCCTTGCTGCTGCTGCTGACCGCGCCGCTCGCTGGCACATGGCCCACGTCCATCCATAACCACCCATCTGGCCTGGTGTGTGCGGCTCTGATGAGCCCATGATGGATTTGAAGGTGTGTGTGTGCGTTTTCTCCCACACACCTGCTCCACATGGATCCACAGTGCACGCTGCGTTAGCTGCTCTCAACACTCGGTACTGTGGCGCTGCTAATCCGCCGTGTTTCGGGGTTAGCCGGAGTCCACGCGGCGCTGCTGTCTTTACGCCGGCGTGAGCGGGAGACGAATGTGGCACAGATGTTCACTGCCGCGACCCGACGGTTATATATTTACACGCGTGTTTGTATGGAGCAGTAATTTAGTCATGTTTTCTTTCGTTAGCCGAGCAGCTAGTACGCACGGGAAAAAAAACGAAAACAGTTGACAAACTTACAGTAAGTTACAGTAAATATGTGTTTGAAAAAAGAAAGAAAATGAGTGACAGACATGAAAAACTAAGTTGGTAAAACTCAAATGTTACCTCAAACTAAAGTAAGAACGTTATATGACGACAACTGTAGTTTAAACAAACCTAATTCAGTTAGGTGTCATTTGAATTAGTTTTTTAACAATGTTTTTGGTAAATATACACTGAAAAAAATTAATTAGTTGACAAACTTCAAAAAATTGTCAAATTGGTTGCACAAAAATGTTCATTTAAACATGTTAGTGAGTTAAAAGTTATGATGACGACTTATTTACTTAATTGAACGAACTCAATTCCTTTAGGTTTTAGTTCTAGTTTAAAATGATTGACTAACAGGAAAAAAATTAAATTGGTACTTGAACGTTATAAGTAAAATTTAAATGAAGACATCATATCAAGACAACTGTATTTTAAACATTATTTAAGTTTTTAATTTTTATTTTAGTAAATATGCACTGAAAAGAGGAATCAAAGGGAAAACTAGTTAAAAGTTATGAAGACAACTTATTTTAGTTTAGATTTTACTACCTGAAGTATTTTTTTAAGATTTCAGTGCACTAAAAAAACAAAATGGTTGACAAAAAGTATTTAAATAGTTCACACCCTAAGCTAAAGAGACACTTGAACTTAAGTTAGCAAGATGTTTTCATATAACTTTCTTACATTAATTTGAATTAACAATTAGGTTTTACCACTTGAATGTTTTGCAGTTTATTTTATTAATATGTATTTACTAGTTAAAAATATATACATTTGCTAAAACTGTAAAGAATTGAGTTTAATGAAACTCAAGTTACCAAGTTGTCTTCAAGCACCTTGCTAACGGTTTGATTTTTGTTTTAAATTGTGTTTACCTTTTTAATTTTGTCAATGTTTCTCTTTTTTTACAGTAACTTCTTACAGCAACTAAAAATATTTAAATAGAAATGAAAAACCTATATAAATTATGTTTATTTAAAGTCAAGTTAGCCAACGATATGAAAATTTTCTTGCTTTAGTTTCAATTCACTTAATTTAGGGGTTAGCCACTTTCATTTTTTAAAGTTGTTTTAAGTTGTTTTTTTTTTTAAATTCAGTCAGTTTACAGCAACTGAAAATAATTTCAATTAAGTTTATTAAAAACTGATTTTACCAAGGCTATGTGAAAACTTTCTAAGTTTAACTTAAATTAACTTAATTAATTTAGGGGTTAGCCACTTACGTTTTTTTTTTTAAGTTTGACAGCCATTTTCTTTTTTCAGTGTGCATTTACTGTGAGTGGGTTTATGAAATGCCCCCTAGTCTTGTGTCCACTGTACTGCCGTTCTGCTACTGTGTAGTTCTTTATTGAAAGGACATGTTTTTCATTTATACTCATTTGAAATGGATTTAGTTTCAGAATCAGAACCAGAATTTGCTCTGCTGGCCAAATATGAGAGCACACAAAAGGAATTTAACTCTGGTTTTGTGTTACTTTGTGCACTGACACATAAGTAAGAGCCAAACCTGAAGAAAACTGAATTTTACAGTTACTTTAAGGACATTTAATTTAACGTATGTATGTATTTATGTATGTATGTGCATATACTTACTGGGATTCAGACACTTATATTGAACCTTATTGATTTTTCGAAATCAATACAGTGCATCTATCTATGCTAAGAAGGTTCATACGTGTCCAAACTGCAAGAAAAACCTTTTTTTAATTAATAAATTACATTAATTTAAAAAGATGATTTAGTTTAGTTGAGTGTTTTAAAAGCCAAAGAGCAGAGGGAAAGATTTGGAAGAATCACAGTGAACAGGCTGGAAAAAATATGTCAAGTTTGCAGGACGAGGTTGGAAACTTTTTAAATCTGATCAAAAGTTTTTAATCATCTGATTTAGGGACTAGACTAAAGAAAGCAACCGGGTGTTTTGTTTTTCTCTCACCAGCAGCAGCAGCAGCAGCAGCAGCAGCAGCAGCAGCAGCAGCTGTCATCATGGAAAACCCGCCGTGTGCTCACATTTGGCTCATGCTCCGTGATGACTTCGTCTTTCTGCGCGGTCCGTTCGCTCGGGTCACGGCGCCACAGGCGTCAGATGACATGATGCTGCGTGACACGGTTTGCATGTGTTACCCTTTAGCCACAAGCACACGGTGAACGCCTCATGGGAGCTGAAGTAGCCGAACGCTAACGACATTTTTTCCTTTTTGTTGAATTATTAAGACAAAAATCACTGTTTTTGTATGTTTTATAAATAGTTGCAAACTAAAAACTAAATAAATTGTCATTTTTTGCCTGAAAAAGTAGACAATTTATCATCAAATTATTCTAAGGCAAATACAAACATCAAAACTCTGGGGCCCCAAATTTTGTTGAAATTATTAGTTACCAAATAATTATAACCTCAATACTGATAAAATATAATCACAAAGCTACCGCATACATAATGTATAAACACATTGTATCTCTATACATATACTGTATTTGTAATACTTGGTAATCAATATTTTTTTCTTTCCCAGTACGAAACAGTATGTAACGGCAGCAGGTGATTTTTGATTTCTTTAAATAATCCTAATCAGCCAATTATTATTCAATGAATTGGACAATTATTATTTATGTACGTTTACACCCTGATAAATTCTACAAATTAAAGTCAAACCTTTAAATTTGATTCAGAACTTCATTTGACAAAGTTCAGGTTTTTCTAAATGACTGGTTTCATGTCACGTACTATTTTAGTTTATACTTAATTTATAACCGAAATATACCATAAAAATAAAAAAAAATTCAAATATGTGTTATTTTTTAATCAGATGAGGCTCAACATTTATTTTCCAATTAAAATTGCAATATGAAAAAATGCAATTAGCAAATTCCTGCAATTAATTTATTCTAATTGTGACTGCTTTACTGTATGAACTATGCAAATAAAAAATGTGATACAGAAAACTATATCTTGGTCATCCAAATTGTAATTTTTTTAAGTGTAGAAACAGTACACTTAAAAAAAATAGTAAAATGAATCTTGACTGAAAAAATATGTTGCAAGTCAAATCGCAATTAAATTTTTCCCTCCAAATCTTTCATCTCCTACTCAAAACACTGTATATGAATTTGAATAATTACGTAAACTGACAAATTCTTATATCCGTCTGAGGTCCAACTGCAACACCAACACGGCCACACCAGTGGGCCGCGCCCCTCAGTTTGAACAAAAAAAAAAAAAAAAAGGAAAATGTTGCTCTAAAAGAAATAAAACAGATGTTTTAATGAAATGCTACGCACTACAGTCAGATCGTAGCTCTGGTGTCTTCAGCGTCTCGGTCAAAGATGTGGACTCGTGACGAGAAATCACGTGACGCGACAGTGAAGCCACTCGGAGTTTTCCAAGAGGGAAACATTCAAACAGCAGCAGCAGCAGGAGGAAGAGGAGGGCGACAATGAGGTTGTAACTCTTCCTCTCTGACATTTATTACGACAGAGCAGCCATTAGCTAAATGGAGAACTAGCATGTGCATCATGAAGCTGTGGTTTTTATGAATCTGCCTCCCTGACCCCTGACCTTTGGGCCGCCCCCCCCCCTGCAGGAGGTGATCTGCGATCATTCCACACGCCCGAGACGGCCTCTCCTGGGTCGGGTCATCGTAAATTTAATGCTGATCAAGACCAAGTGACGCGGCGGGCGGGGGGGGGGGGTCAGCGGTCATGAGGTATGTCAAGGACTCTGTCGCGGGCAGAAAGTGCTTCGCTGGTCAGCTGGCGGTCAGGAAGCGGTCAGTGTTTTAAAGCGTCTCTGTCTGTGCCGACTCGGGGACGGAGAAGAATGAACGGTGGCTAGCAGCCATGTTATCCAACGAGTCACACGTGTGCAGGGGTTAACAAAACGACTTCCCCTCCGCGCTGTAAAACACATGAGCGCTGCGACCACACGCTCGAAAAACAGGGCGTAAATTAAAGCCTTGTGTGTTGGGTGAAAATAACGGCCTTAAATCAAACGCCGCCGCCTCGGGAACGCGAGACCTCAAAAAAATTCCGACCTCAGAGTCGACGTATCAAAGACACGGATCGGGAAAACTCGCGGACGACGGAACGGATCCGAGCGGAGGCACGAGAGCTGATCCGGCCGCTTTGTGCACAGAAATATGTAGATTTGGGCTAAATTTAGAGAAACAGCAGCAAGAACAACATGTGCTTTGACTTATATTTTCTTTAATGAAGTCAAACCCAAACTTCCTTTACTGTGTGTGCTCTGTTTTAAGTCAGGGATGTTTTTTGGTAAATAGTCACTATAATTGTGTTGAATTTTACGATAATCATGCCAGTAATGTTTTTAACAGGTGTACCTAATCAAGTGGCTGTGACTATAAGTCACAGATCTTTTATTTATTGGCAAATATTCAGTTTGACTGTTTAAAAACACAGATTTAATGAAACTGTAATAATGCCAAAATCTTTTTCTTTTCTTTTTTTTTTACTTTAAAGGGATAGTTCAAGAGTTTCTAGTGAAAGTTGTATGAGGCACTCCTATATAGAGTGTTAAATCTACATGTCTAAGATGAACATGTGCACATAATAAAGTGGCTGTGAATGAGTCAGATATATGTTTTTGGGGGCAATTATTGACTCTAAATGTTTGAAAATATTGATTTAATTTTTTTGATTTAATATTGATTAAGTAATTTTTTTTGACTTTGCATGGATAGTTCTGGTGTTCTATTTAATGCAGTTGCATGAGGAGCCTTACATCAACACATCTAGATGCATTACAATGCTGCCATGTGATTGGCTGATTCGATATCTCAGTTGACACACAGTGGAAGAGGTGTACCTAATAAAGCGGCTAATGTACAACCCTTCAATTTGAAACACAATCACTGTGTCCACTCTCACTAAGTGTCACCACATAGTACAAACACTGACCAGCACTAACACACACACACACACACACGGGTTACCATGACTTCAGAGGACATTGCATTGACTTCCATTCATTTCCTGCATTACTAGTGCCCTAAGGAGGACAAGTCCCCATAATTTGACTGTGTAAACAAATGTAGGTCCCCACAATATAAGGAAGACCAGGTACACACACACAGCTATTCTGAGGACTCTGCACTGACTTCCCATTCATTTCTACAATCCTAACCTTAACCATAACCAGTTAATGACTAAACCTGACCTTAATCATAACTACAGTTCAAATCTTATACATAAACTTTAACCAGTTCCTCAAAAATGAGGTTCTGTCTCTTCAGGACCAGCTTTTGGTCTCCATGAGGACTACTGGTCCTGGCGAGGTCAGTGTTTAGGCAACACATTTCTTCTCTCTAAGTGAGCACAGGTCAATGATGGGAGCGTCCCGCTCCCTCTACAGACGTATTGACGTGGAGCGTTTTGTCGATATCAGCTGTCGGGACGCGTCACCACACGCCGGCAGGAATTCCGTCCCTTCAAAGAGCATCAGTGACAGACGTATTGACCGCTTCCCCCCGTCTGTGGGTGTGTTTGTATTGACGGGGACGAGGAGTGGGAGGAGGAGGACGGGATGTGGGAGGAGACGGACAAACCGAGATGAGGTCAGTCCCTCTTTACATCTCTGTGTGCTGATAAAGCAGGACATACACACTCAGGGACAGCCATACCGCAGCGTCAAAGACTGATAACGCACCTCTGCCATTATCTGACAGACACAACACCACGCACACTCTCCTTCAGGCAGCACTCACTTCGTTATCACTGATTAAACACTGATTGCCCAAGACTGAAGGTGCCGAAAATCTACACTTAGCTTTTATGTCAACAAAATGTCACATTAACATCGTCTTTATCTTTGGTGAAGTGATGTATTTCAAGCTATTTTTAAGACATAAACTTGTGGAAAAAGTCCAGAAGACGGGCTCTTGTTAACATATAATGAAGACACTTGGATAATATTCCAAAATTAGACTGAGGGAGTTCGTCGGAGTTCTGGAAAGTGTTTGGAGTAACCTTTACGAACATCTATTAATGATCTCAGTAAAATGTGTGGAGTTTGTTGCAGATCTAAAAGCAGCTCTAGAGTAAAACAGATTACGTGGACGCGGGATTTTAAGCATTTTCTGGTTGCTGTATTCATAAAGTAGTTACATTACAGATCACAAGTCGGGACTGGGAGTGACGTCGCCTCCAAATCTACCACGTTGCAGTAGAGAAGTATCTCGGGCTAAAACAGTGTAGCAACATGTCGGCGGATAAAAATTGAACAACACATCTGTAATTCCAACTTGCAAACTACAACATGGCAATTCAAAACCAGGCTGAAGAAATCTGAAGCCTTGACTCCAACAACAACAGTTAATTCAGTGTTTGTTTGCATTAGGTTCATTCGTCTAAATGCGAACAGACACCTGAGACCGTGAGTCTGCTATGCTAGCTAACTGGCTAATGGTCACATTCAACTACCTACATGTACAGATGGTGGGTGGGGTTAGCCAATCACCCTAAAATCACAATCACTGGCAACTTAGAAGTCTCATAAATTGGACTTGACGTGTACAAGTTACAACATTAAAGAAATCCCCCCCCCCCCGAACTAATATGAGATAGTTTATATTTTCTATGCATTTGTGCCATAACTTAACAAAATTTGCGTATTTAATGACTCAAATTTCAAATTGGCATAGTGACATATTTAACTAACATGCAGAATTAGTTTTATTAAATGAGAGAAAGTAATATTGTTGATTACATACAATGTTTTAGCACTTTTCAAATTCAGACTTTGAAATTAAATTACAATATCTTTATACACACACTGAATTTAAAGTAAGATAGAAAGGAAAACTAAAAACTGGGCTGTGGTCTGTAAACCTTCAGTTAGTCTTGAAATATGTTGGTTTTCATACAGTAACCACAATCATGTGAAGAGGCTCCAGTTATGTCGTGGAAATCTTGATTTTCTTCCTCCCACCTCGTTTTTCTTAATTCAATTTGCCTTGAATTTCTTCTTTATCTTTAATCATTGTTCCTATTTTCTCATTACTGTGAATTTCTCACTACGTCTTCTGCAACAAAACGCCAAAGCAACGAAAACTGGCAACAATTCCGGTCAACTATTGTACTTGAACGCGTCAACAGCTTTTGGTTGCAACAGGAAAATTCCACAAACCGGAGAAACCAACAACTGAAACAGACAAGGTAAACTAAAACCCTTGAGCATTTTGACAAAAGCTAGATCCAGACAATAGTCTTATCCCTCATTCAGTACAAAACCCATTCACTCAGGTCTTTCATCTGCACAGACAGGACAGAGAGGACAGAGGAGGGGGAACAGAAAACATTTGATCAAGTCAAAGTTAATCCTCCGACAGTTTGAACTCGCCGAGCCGAGTGACATTAAAAGACCTTTTCCCTGAGAGTCTCACGGAAAAAGATAAACGTCTCTTCTTTTCGGCATTGTTACGCGTCACGGGAAAAAATCCAATTTTTGTCACGTTTCGTGTCAAACTCCCGTGATTTTCTCACGACTTTGTGTATTTGATTTATGTGATCTTATCAACACTTAGGGGTTGTGAACTCATGAAAATTTAATGCATTAAAAGGTGTTAATGTCAATCTGTGGTAATTAATTCTTCCCCCCCGCCGCCTTCTTGCATTGTTAAACGATACGCAGGTTATCTTTGGATTGAAATTGTCGGACGTTTCTAAAACGACCTGGAGACGCCCGTGTTTATTTTTGTGGTCGTCACACATGTACGGCATGTTCACAGCTCACAGATTCTCCTTAGACGTTCACTCCACCGTTAAATTGTCAACACGTCTCTTTACAACCAATATGGGGCTAATGCCGGTATGTATCTATGATGCTCATTTGGTTTGGCTTTCATCCCAATCTGATAAAACATATTAGCAGTATTACTTAACGGAACACTGAGTGAACAACACTTATGCTCTGTCTCGCCAATCTGCAATTGCACACTGTAAAAACAGTGCAACAAAGATTAGGCGTTACATTGATTTAAAGTTTCATGGTTTGAGAAAAATAATACACAAATTGTGTTTGGCTGGAATACTTAAAAATAGGTTTTAAATCAAGTCACTTTCAGACTGTTCAACTGTTAAGTGTACTTTATTAAGCGAATTTTAAGAATTTAATCCTTAGGATTTCTTATATTTGAACACACCAATCTGTGAGAGTGAATATTACTTAAAAACTTCATACAAACCAATAAAACCCGGAGAAGTCGGGATCTTATGCAAACCATATAACCACTTATTTTAGACAATTTTAGCAACACAAAATTAAATTATTAGTCACCGGAAAACATATCTGTCTTTACTTGATTGATATAATTCTGAATATCAATTCCTGCATTGATTTTATTAGTTTTCCCATTAGGTTTCTTTAAATTTGGATGGAAAAATCAGGTTAATAATCTTGATGCAAGGCAAACATTATTTATATGAAAGTCAAGAAAGAGACCTTTAGGAAAGTCACTTCTAAAATAAATGTCTTCAGATTGGCGTCACTTACTAAAAGGCAAAAAAGTAGATAGTTTGGCAAAATGGCAAAAACCACCAGTTGATCTGTGCTCTTCATTCTGAATATCAACTCTGTGCATTGATTTTGACAGTTTTCCCATTGAGACCATTGATTTTTACTTTTTTTTCCCCCATGGATGTATGTATATAAATGTCAAGAGAGACGTGAGGTTTGTGACGTAGGACCCAAGTGCAGGGAAAAAAAAAAGATCTGTTTAAATGAATTCAAACAGAAATAAAAACAAGAACAAAGCGATGAGAGGCAAAGCAAAAGGGCACAGGGGTTAAGAAAAAGAAAAACATAGATCAGAAACCACGGGGGAAGAGGAGCACAAAGCAAAACAGGTAGTACCGCCAGGATAAACTTCAAAATAAAACAGGAAACACCAGAAAATCAGACACTAAGAACCAAAAACCAAAAACCCAGACCTTTAGGAGACTCACTTCTTTAACGGAAAAATGTCTCCAGATCAGCTGATAAAGGAATAAACATAATTTATTCAAGGGTAAAAATTAGAACTGGGCTCTTCCAGTCTCTGGCTGGCACGCTGGGCAGCAGCGCCACCCGATCCCGGAGCCGCGGGGCCTCGACGCCGTAAATCAAGAGGCATCGGAGACGCTGAGCTGGAGGGCGAGGCGAAGGCGAGACGATGATGGGCGTCTCTGATGACACACACACAAGAGTTTCCCACTCACGACGCTCTCGACACGGGAGCAGACCACAGAACCAGTGACATAGTTGTGTACACACTAATTAGGCACAGTGGCACGAGCACAATGGGCTTTTTCATCGCGCAAGTCACACACACACAGAGGGAATAAGTATGAGGGACGGGATCCGTGCCATGTTTGCTGTGATTCCCTCTTTGATCTGGGGTGAGAAGTTCTCTGCCCTCGAAGATAATTTAAAAAAAAAGAATGAAAAGAAAGGGAGACGGCGGGGCCGGTTCTTTGGGACGCGGTGCAGCGGCGTTGGTGTGGAGCGTTTGACAGTCCCAGTGTGAACGGAGGATGCTGCGTTTTGTTCCGCCTCCGTGTGAACAGGCGTTTTGTTCGCAGGGTGACATTCGGACAATGGCTGCAGGACGGGAGGAGGAGGGAGGAGGGGGAGGTGGAGCTGTTGTCAGCGGTGAGCGGGGGGGGGGGGGGGGGGGGACGCCGGAGTGGTGTCTGTGCTGGGGGGGGGGGGGGGGGGGGGGGGGGGGGGGGGGGGGGGGGGTCACGCAGGTCAAGACCAAGTGACCTCTGCTGACACGGAGGGCAGGGAACGACAGCGAGCGTTTGGTTTTCTGCCTCGTTCAGGAGTGGGTGCACACCGTTTATCACGTCAGCATCTCACCCGTTCCCAAAATCCACTCAGAACTTGGTAAAAAAACTGAACTTTGGTCATGGAACAATCTGCAAAATTCATTACAGCGTCAGGATTTTATTTCCCTGGGCCAATTCAAAACTCTACTGACAAACTGTTTAGCAGAAGAGTGTCGTTGCTGTTCTTAAACTGGACTTAAACCATTTAATGGCGTTTTTTGTTTTAAATTGTTTGCTATTTTATTGTACTGGCGGTTCCTCTTGGCCAGTTCTCACTTGAAAAAGAGATTTAATCTCAAGGGACTTCCTCCAATCCAATCCAACTTTATTTATAAAGCACTTTAAAAACAACAACAGCTGAGGCAAAGTGCTGTACGTTAGAGAAGAATAAGATAAACTGCTGAAACATGCTGAAAGATAAGACAAAACGTGAAACTCTGTTGATTGTACATATGTACACACATATACAGTACATCCGCGCAGCAGATGAAATGGGCTATATGCACATACATATGCACAAACATGCATAAGAAACATGCATACACACTGCATACATATGCATAATATATATATATACTCACACATACTTTCTCTCTCTCTCACTCACACACACACCTGTGTATGTACACAAAAACAAACATAAAACCAATAAAAACAGGTAAAATCAATGCCTCATACAAGAGTAAAAATGGGTAAAATAAAGGTTAAATAAAATAAAATGTCCTCCTGCTCTGACCCTCCATGAAAATCTTCACTCCCTGATGTGATGGAGCTGATCAACTGGTCATTTCAAGTCAAAATGGTCTCAATTCGACATGCCAGGGCAAATACTGATATATTGGTGCTCTAAAGTACTTCCTGTCTCCTCATGGTGGCGCTGTACAAATAACTGAGGGAAACATTCAGTACACGGTACACTTTACATTTAGTTTTCTTCAGTTAGACAGATATTGTGATGCAAAACAATCGTTAATGGAAAAACTAAGCACAAAAAGGGCGAAAGTAAAACATACAGACACACGGAGCAGGAACACAAAGGGTCGGACACAGGAAACAAAAGCTACTCTACAAAATAAAGCAAAGCAAAAACACTCGAACCAACAACATGGACTCTGGAGAAGAGCAACTAAAAACACTTGGAATGAAGCTAACAAGACACACGTGAATCACAATGGAGGGAAAGTAAAACATTACGGAGGGACTACAAAATAAAACAGGAAATATGGAAGGAAAAAAAGGATGACTGAAAACCTCAAGTGAAACCAAATGAACCAGAACCAAAGTCCTAAACTGACTGAATCATCAAAGTCCAGAGGTCTTTGGACAAAAGCCTGAGAACATGTCAAAGCTCCAACAGATTGAAGGAAAATAACCGATAAAATCACAATCGCGTTGCATTTGAGCTGGAGGATTTTCTGACTGAAAACATGGAGCATGAAAGAAGAAATACTTGAGCTTGAGCAGGCACAGATGTGGCAGCAGCAGCAGCAGCAGCAGCAGCAGCAGCAGCGGCGGCAGCAGCAGCGGCAGAGATGTTTGGCAGCGACGGCGAGTCTGGAAACAGGATTTCTGTTTCCTCAGCCACCACTTAGCGACAATGTGGTCTGCTCTGTATGCGTTTTCTGTCTTTTTGCAGGAAAAACGTTGCATTTAGCGGTAAAAAACGTCCCTGAAAAAAACAGCGGCTCCACAGAACTCGTAAAACTGTGGTTTTTCAATTTCCTGTATGTAGCCTATATGTTAACATGTCAGTGTTACCAAATAAAACATTTTTTAAAGATGTGTTCTCTATAATCACGAGTCAAGTCGTGATGGCTCAAATACTGCAAATACGTTAAAGGACGTATTAAGCTAATGTGAAAAATTACAATTTAATGGACATTTTAGCCTCCAGCTACCATGTAACGGAACTTTTTTAATGGCAATTCCAATTAACCAATTTTCTTTTTTACTCCATCTGATTAATATAAAAATGCTTTTGGATGAAAAAGTAAAGTTTTAGTGACAGCGTCAATTCTCTGAGAATAAATACATGTCATCTGTAAAATTATCTGATTAATAAATAATAATCAGCCAATCCCAATTATTTAAAACATGGCAATATCATCTTAGATTATTCGTTTTATTTATTTGCAGAAACTCAGCTCTCAAATCTGTATAAGTAATGTGCGTAAATAAATTAAAATAAATAAAAGAACAAAAATGTGTGTTGCCAACATGTTTAGTAACTAAATGTAACAACATAATCGCGAGCATACAAGGAATGTTCTAAACTAGTTTTATTTTAGCGCTATTTAAACCAAATTATGTCATTACCACAATTACTGTATTTACCTCAACCAATTAGAGGCCACTGACGAACGAGCGTTAATGGCACCAAAGACGGACTGAGAGCTGGAAAAAGCAAACTATAATCAAAGTGTTTTTAATTTACATCCAAGTGCGTCTGCTAGACGTGCATGTTGACGTTAACACTTAATTTAAGTCCCACTTTACAGTCACTTACAGTACATTTGCATTTTTACCACCATTGTCTCATTCATTACATTATCAAAACTCACTAATGACACTTTTGCCGGCCATTTTATTCACAATTTCAATTTTTTTTCCCCCGATATTTAGTAAATATTTGAGTGCACTTCTACCTCACAGACTTGAAAATGGGTAAGAGCTTGACCACAGCCACAACCATAACCTTAACCAAAAGTCGTGCGTCATACGCTACATGTTACCTACGGCAGCTCCAGTGCAGAAAGTGAACGTTCTTGTTGTTTTCATGCAGCTGCTGTGGCTCTTACCGTGGCATTCGTTGCGTTTTGGGGATGAGGCCTGGGATGTAAATGTGAATGTGATTTACCATGGGAACTTCATGGCATTCTTCTTGTTTTGGACGACTGTGAAAGGACGCGGACCTGAGCCAGCTGAAAGGAACAGTGAGGTCTAACAGCCCAGAAACGGCTGCACTGAAGTTAAATTGAGAACGCCTTATAAATCTCTGCTTTTTTTAAAGCCAGAGAGGGAAAACACACACACACACACACACACAGCAGAGATACGAGCGAGCACAGCGGGCTCTGCAGAAAACAACTGTTTACAGCTCGTGTGTAAAAAAGACTTGGTTCTTGGCTGGTTTTTGCAGCCGAGGTTCACACACACGCACTGGAATCCCGAAAAAGACTCCAGTTTTAATGAAGACGACTTCACAAAAAAGCCATTTACAGGAGGAGGAGAGACAGAGAAGAGTGTCCGGAAACCGAAAACAAGCCTGTCAGACAGACAGTGTGGGAGAAAACACGTGGGAAACGAACGAGAAGAAGATGGACAGTCAGAGACAAGTGAGCTACACGAGGCAGCCGTAAAAATCCAGCCTTTCCAAACGGGAAACTGTGTGGACAACGTGATACGTCACCACGTCAACCGACTCCGTAACATGAAACAAACATGGTAATGTTTGTCGTATGGTAATATTGGTAACACTGGTGGACCAGATGACAGTATGTACAACCGATGATACAATCATGATATGCTAATCATGATATCATGATATGCTAATCCACTTTTTTATGCGAATCCAATAAAAGTTTAATGTTTATCGGTAAATTATATGCAAAACAATGGATATAGCGATATAATATTACCACGGGAAAAAAACGCAATATTTCACTGTATCGATTTCTACCCGCACCCCTAATGGCTACGCAACATGCTAACTAATGTTAGCTTTACGACTTGATTATTTCAGGAGCCCATGACCAAGTGGAAAAGATTTGGGCTTGTAAACGGAGGGTCGCCAGCTCTAACCCCATGACAGGTCAAAGCCTGAGGTGCCCCTGAGCAAGGCACCAAGCACTGGCCACTGTCCCCAGTTTGTGTTGGTCCGTTGGGTCAAATTCACCAATGGAGTGGTCTGTGAGTTATAATGAAACAAATTAAAATTCCAATCACAGTTGGGAATCTACTAATCTGGGGGAAAAAAACTCATGAATTGAAATATCTCTCTGAAAGATTTCTGGTCTTACTCTTCAACCTGTACCTCAAAAGGAGTCGGGATACACTGTAATTTGATATGAAAAAGCAAAACAGACGGTTAGAATCAGAATCAGCTTTTATTGGCCAGGTAAGTTTTCACATACGAGGAATTTGACTCCAGTTTTTTTACAGCACTCTCTTGTACCAACACAAAGTAATAAAAATTAAAAGTGACAGTCAGTCGCACACAAAGGTAACGAAACAATAGAAATATGTAAAAGTTAAGTAACAAAAGAAAAACTAAACAGCAGCTCAAGTGCACTTGAGTTAGTTAGGGACTAAAACAAAGGGCACTGAACCAAGTCAAAGAGAAGCCTCTTTCAGACCTGCACTGAAGTTTGGACTGTCCTGAAATGGCTCAAATTGACAGGCTAAATTGTGAGGAAAAGTCACTGGACATTTTCGGAAACTTCCTCTGCCAGCTCCCTGGTCAACCCCCCAGAAAATGTGAGCTCATGTGAGAACATGGCGGGGAACAGTTCCAGATCCTTCACGGTGAGTAACGGCTGATTCATGATTTCCATGTCCGCGAGTCCGCAGAGGTTGCGCTAAAGTCCCCGTGACGGGATTGACGACATCCACCCATGTGAATGCTGTCATACTCGTGTAGCCCAACAAAAACTATGACCCCACGGACCACACACGTTTCCTTCACATACTCCAGGCAGGCCAACATGGAGGTGGAAGATGTGTGCAACTCTTAAATCGTATTTTATTCCACAATGTGATTGGAATAATATTTGGGGATTAGGTTAATTGGAGGGTGTAGGGCGTGACCCCGTGTTTTACCCTCTGTCAGCCGGGATTGGCTCCAGCCCTGTGACCCTCATATGGAGAGGGTAAAATGAAAACATTGCTTGTTTCGTGATATTTTTGTCAAGTGGCAGTTATCAAAAAAAAAAAAAATCGGGGTAGAATAAATGTAAAACGTATACACCTGAATAGGGACTGAAAATGGGGGGGCATTTTCGTGGGGGCTCTTAGGATGTCCCCCAAAATCGCTGACGACCTTTGTGTCCAGAAATCACAACTTTGTGAGAAGCCCTTTAAAATTAACAGCTTGTTCTTTATAGGCTCTATTACAGGCTATTACTTTCAATTTGTACGCGTCGTGGGAGTTTAGTTGGGTCCAGTGTAACCCGGCTGAGGCCCCTGGAGTGTTTTCTTAATTACATCAGCAGAAGTGTGTGTTAGGAATCGAAAAGGCTCAGGTAATGACCAAACACCAACGGGGGAAATTCGCCTGCTGCTGCTTGTTTGTTTATTTCCCTCTGTTGGGTTTTCCCTTCATGCTCCTGCTCCGTCAGCACATGCTAAAGCGTGGGCCAAGGCCAAACACCCACAGGGTGAAACTCTGTCCCCGTCACCGCGGCCGCTGCTTCTTAACCCTCACCACACACACAAATATCCTCCTCCACTGCCCACGCACACTAAATACACTGGAACCACATAAGCATGCCGCGCTGGTGAGGAAACGCTGAGGAGCAAAGATCGCACAGATGTCCGTGGTGCAAAATATCAGCGTGCCAAAGATGATACGCAGAGTAAAAATCTGGGTACTCACTCTGAAAACACAAACCAATCTTTATTTTTTAATAAAGATTATACCAAGACAAACAATAACAACATAACTGCTAGCTTCCCGGCTGGCCCTCTAAGCTGCCGACGTCAGGAGATTATGGGTGATGGTGTCCTGTGTTATTTTCAGTCACCATGACGTTTAGCTAAATTTAGTACAAACAAAACGACTGTCATCTTGTGCAAAAATGTAGTTACTAGCAAACTGGGAAAACTCGCAAACATACAAAAAAAAAAAAAAAAAAAAAAAAAAAAAAAAAAAAAAAAAAAAAAAAAAAAAAAAAAAAACAAGACATGCGTAAGGCACATGAGAGATTTGACAGCTTTAGCAAAGCTAATGTTTCTGCTAAAGCATGATAAAGAAGATTGGAACATATAACAAATAATAACACCAATAATAACATAACCGCTAGTGCACGTAGCTAGCATTTCCCCCTTCCCAACCATTCCTGAAGCTGACGTCTGGTGATAACATGTGATGCTCTGTTGTTTATGCCAGTCATCGTGGCTGATCAATGCTCAAACCCTTAGCTAAATGTAATAAAAACTAAGCAACTTCATGTTAAATTGTTGCTAGCATAAGAGGAACACTCACTAACACACAAAAACATGTGAGGCAACACAACCCCTTTAGTTAAGGTAACATTTAGCAACGCTAATATATCTGCTAACTATCATATCATACGTGTTTTGGTTACTCCAGTCATCTTGATGAAGTTCAACAAAAACTAAGTGACTTTTTAGCATTCACAAACCCGACAAAAATTAACAAAAAAAAAAAACTGCATATTGATTCCTCCTGTCATCATGGCAAATCAGTGCTCAAAAGCTTACGGTCACTTTGCTAAATTTAGAAAAACTGAGCTACTTATATCATGTGTGAACAGTGGCTAGCCTGAGGGGGAAGACTCAAAAAAAAAGACACATGAAACGTGTTTGACTGCTTTAGCAAAGGTAGCTTTAAACAAAGCTAATATTTCTGCTAAGGCCTGTTGCTAACTAACATGCCCCTACATGTTTTAGTTTTAATCCAGTCATCGTACTGGATCAGTGCTCGAAAGTTTACGTTGTTGGCTCAATTTAGCAAAAACTAAACGACTTTTCAAAAGTCACTTATGTAGATAAATCGAGTTATCAAGTCAGATCAGTGCTCAAACGCTTAGGCTCAAAACTAAGCTATTTTTAATTAAGTGTAAAAATGTAGTTGCTAGCCTGAGGGGAAAACTCGCAAACCCAACACGTTTGACTGGTTTAGCAACACTAATACTCCTGCTGCGGCCCCCTGCTAGCTAACATTTTTTAAAAAAATAAAGATTAGAACAAAAACAAATGATAAACTCAAGGTCGACACAATTTTTTTCTGTGCTTATGGTCACTTGGCATCCTATTTTTTTTTTTTTTTTTTTATTGCTACCACCATTTGTCCACAAAACCTTTTGGGATTTTAACAAACAATTCAATATATCGTTACGTATATTCTGAAGTGATGTTTGTTTGTTATGAATATGAATGTAGAGTTTCTCAGTTTCAATTTTGGGATTTTTAAGAGAAACACGTTCCGACACAAATAAGTGTCTTATCCTGTCTGTTAACATTACCAAAGAAGGATCGAATCCAATGCCTAGTATCTATTAGTATCCATATTGATTTTTTTTTTTTTTTTGCAACCCTACACACACACACACACACACTCTGCAGCGGAGCGAGGTGTCAGAGCCCGTTAGCGGCATTTGGCTGGACGCAGCTCCAGAACACGCCGGACAAAAGCGTTGCCTGTCTCCCCTCATTAAGTGATTTCAGATCCCGTGTTCCCCCCCCCCCCGACTCCTTTCATCGCTGTCCAAAGTGAACACACTTAAAAGGCCCAACAAGAATGCCAAGGCCTGCTGACATGAATGGAGTGAAGAGGGGCAGAAAAGCCAAGTTCATGGCAGAGGACCGGGGTCCGAAGCTGAGCTACGCCAGCCATTCCCGTTAGCCCACGCACAGTCGGAGCAGAGGACGAAGGAGGCGGAGGAGGGAGGAAATGTAGCTTGAATAAAGTGGGGGAACAGTCGAGGCTGCCACTTAATCCATTAACAGTTCTTCCTCCACAGAAGAGGCAACCTTTTTTTCCCATGAAGGTTTTAGTTCAGCAGCAAAGCAGCAGCGTCTCTCTCTCTCGCTCTCTCCCTCTCTCCCACATTCCTGGCTAACAAGGCTATCTGGGGAGGAGGGAGACGACGGAGAGACGGAACATCGGGGCCGCGTCCAAAAACAACTCCGGCAGAGGGTCGGCTTGAGTCGTGTCATAATTTGCGAGCGATCAAAGCGGCAGACGATCGTGTATCACACAGCCGAGAGCGAAAACTACGTTATCACCCGCGACCTGGGTTTAAGTCTGGATTTGTCAGGAGAGGCTATACATATCAAAATACCCACACTTATATAGTTAGGTTTTCCAGAAATTTGTGTCAGAAAACTGAGGAGTAACCACAACATTTGGCGGCAGATGCCAAAATCTTTTCAGGACATGTTTGTCTGCTGCGAAACTCTGCAAAGTGGAAAGATCTTGGTGGGAAAATGTCTAGAAATGAGTTTCGGTGTCTTGATGACAGAATGAGGCAATTTGAAAACAGTGGGGAGGTTCATTAGAGGATTCTGCTGACGGGGGAAAAAAAAAATACACGTTTTTAAAATCGTCTTGTTTTGTCAAAAAAAAAACCATAAGAAGACATCCAAAATGAATGTCTGCCTCATGGAGCAAGAATGAAGTTGTTTCGAGATGGAAAGTACCAGAGGATTTTATTGCTGCCGCTGCTGCTGCTCCAAAGGGACGTGAACCTTGTCGACTTTAAACGCGAAAAGTCTGCTTTCATTAAACAAACAATATCATTGTCTCAATATTTCACCAGCTGGGGCTCAGTTTTCAGCAACGTCAGCCGATTTGTGCCGTAAAATCAGTCGGTTCTTTGTTCAAATAAAGGGATTTGGGTCTCTTGTATTTGTAAAAAGTGTAAACACACGTGTAAACACACGTGTAAAGACACTGCTCCAATTAACACCTGAAAGGCAGCAGCAGGCTCCTGCGGGTCATTATGTCATTTGTTAGCGTTCAGCTTCACTTCCCGACATGAACAGCATGAAATACGGTTGGTGTTGCTCGTCTCGTTGACGCCGTTCAAACCTGGCGTAAGAATCATTGTAGTGTCTATGGTTCAATACATGTAATGTATATTGATATAACGTGTATGTAGTGCAGAATCACTTTTAACGCAGTTTAAAAAAGTTCAATTGTCACGTTCGGTCCGTTAAATTAAAATTTCACTAGAACGCAAAAAAGATCGGCTTTTAATTATTTGACATTTATTGTGATGCGACGTGCAAAAAAAAAAAAGCAAAAAAAAAAGCACAGCTACGGCAACACGACGCAGATCGTCACGTTTTGTTTTCACCGTGGTAAATAAAAGTGAGAAATTTGAAAATTTGGATTGCGATAACCTTTATTTTGGTCATATCTTGCACTTGGACCCAATCCAAAAAACATCAGTGAATAAAAAGGAGGCCCAGTGAATGCGGGAAGAAGTACAGCGCCACCAAGTGGACAAGTTACAGCCGTTGGGAGTGAGGGTCGGTTTTGTATCGTGACATGTTTCATATATAAAAATAATAAATAGATTAATAAATAAATATTAGCATTTTTGTGTATATAAACCAGGACGGTGTTATCCACATGCTTCACATCTTCTTCCCTGTTTTTGTTTTTTTGGGGGGGGGGCTGATGATGAAAATGTGAATATTTTCCAGTTTCTGTAATCTAGTTAAGAAATAAATTGTTAAAACTGAATAATTTTGCTTTGTGGACAAAACTAGACATTTAAAGAACATCCTCATCATCTCCAGGTTTGGGAAACAATGATGATCCAACATTTTCGTTTTCATGGCCAAAGAAACTAATCAATGAATTGAGAAAATAAGATGAGTTCAAGAAAGAAAAAGACTGTATAAACCAAAGCTCTTTTTTCTGTGTGGAAAAAAAGCCTGATTTAGAACCAAATATCATCGATTAATACACAATTGACTTGAGGAAGTAAATAAAAAATGATGGGTAGAGTAGGCATCAATTCAGGACACATTTTAATTAATACCGCAAAAAGAAAGTGGTCATACGTGTCCTCGACGACCTTGGAAGGCGGTAGAATGTCGGCTGCGTGCACGTCTGTGATCGCATCAGCCATTACAGGCGTGTAAATACCGGGTCCTGAAGTCGACGCGGCGAGCGGCGGAGAAGCCCCTGAAGTGAGCTGACGTCGAGCAAACCTATAATTTGGACTGTAGTGACAGATCACAGAGCGGCCGCATGACAGAGCGGCCGCATCACAGAGCGGGAACTCTCCGACGTGTCCGTTACAGAGGCAGCAGCGCCTAATTGGAGAGTGAGTGTGGTCTCGAGGAGACCTGAAGGGAATGCAGAAAACAACACTTTTGGATTCAGAGGAGGGAAATTAAGAGAGTCCTGTGAGCAGCCAAAGTCCAATTAGTGTGGCCAACATGTGGGATCCAAACATTTGTTTACAGGAGGCTGCTTTCTCCCCAGCTCTCTCCCCCTCTCAGCCTCTCATGGACGGGAATCCCTGCCTGGATTCCATGGCGTCTCCACAACAGAGTGGGTGTGGCTACACCGCACAAACCTCGGGGCCTTTTGACATTACACTGCACAACCATGAGGTCAGAGGAAGGCTCTTTCTTCCTCGGCACAAAGGGGCGATTTTTCACTCGCCCCGTGAGAACAGCGGCAAATAATGAACTCTCGGGCCTCCCTGTATCACGTTCGGTTTCACACGCGTCAACTCCATTCTGGAGCGGAACAAAAGGCCAGTAGGAGTAACATTTGTGGGGAGGGAGCGGCGGCAAGGCGTGCCGTGCGGGGCCGTGCGGGGCCGCGCCGCGCTGCACTGTGAGGCTTCTGTAACGGCACCGAGGATTGTCGGGAGGTTGTCGGGCCGAATGGTCGACGGACGCTGCTGAACCCGTACAAACAAAGCCAAAGGGGCAACGATATTTCAGCCGACAAAGAAGCTTTTCAACTCTGTGGACAGGAGAGAAGGTTTTCTGTCTGTGCTGACTTACTTTGTAAGTGAGATTTTGCCAAAATCCTCTGTATAGAAATAGCAAAACAGTTAAAAAAAAAATGGTTTCAATTTCTTTGTCTGTGGCTCCTTAACCGTTGGTCGTACAAGTTCTTACATGAGTCGGTGTGTTTATATGCATGTTAAAAGTCCAATTTTAGTCAGACTTAGACACTAATTCATTTTTAATATACCAGAGATTTACTGTCATTGCACGAGGGCAATGAAATTAAGAATGCAGCTACCAAAACTTTGTTTTAAATAAAGTCAAGTCAATTTTATTTATATGGAACGTAAATGACCAATGAAATGATCATCAAAAAAAAAATGCTAGCTCTGATTGGTAGCATTTTCCACCTCACAGTTGTCAGCTACGCTGCTCACGTCGCATGATTACGTGGGCCAACACACTGTTTTGTTTACTCCAACCGTCATGGCGGACCAGCAGCTGAAACCAGCGAAACCAAAGCTTTAATCACATGGTGCTTGTAAATGGATAACGTTAGCAACCCCACGGAAGACTTACAAATATAACAGTTTCTAAACATAAGGTAGTATACTGAGCTTTAGCAATTTAGCAATGCTAATGTTCAACAAAGCTAACATTTCTGCTGCCGCCTGTTGCTAACAACTGTAGGGTACTCACAATTCTATGAAACAAATACAAAACTATACATACAAAACTCTGTAAATGTGAATACAGTGGGTTTGACTGCTCTAGCAAAGCTAACGTTTTAAAAAAGCTAATGGAACCGCACAAATAATTACAACTACAGCAGTCTATAAACATAAAGAAGTGCAGCAGGTTTGACTGCTAAAGCTACAACCTGCTGCTAACAACTTTAGCTTCCTGGCTCCGACGCTTCCAGTGTCAAATGCAAAAGAAATACATTAACACTTTGTTAAGAAAACGCTGGAAAAAAAACAGAATGTTTGGCTGCTTTAGCAAAGCTAACATTTAGCAAAACTAACGTTTCTAGTGCGGCGCTAACAACCGCTAACAACACTTGCAAATACAAAGCTATAAACATGAGGCGTCAGCTGTTGCACGGCAGAATTTACGTGTTTTTATACAAAAACAGAGGCAGGAAAAATGGGCTTGAAAAAATAAAACTCCATCCTCGGTCAAACGAGGAATTTCTTGGTCTTGGGACACAGGACCCGCGGATTTTGTGGCTTAAAATGCCGAGCAGCAGCAGCAGCAGCAGCAGCAGCAGCAGCAGCAGTGACCAGACTCCCTGCTAAACTATAAAGCACTCAGGGAAAAAGGCCAGACGGATTAGGCTGCAATTACTCTGACATGAAAAGCTGCACTTAATTGAAAAGCTCTCATGGCTGATTAATCACAAATTATGATCAAACATCTGACTTACAGGATATAAACATATGACACCCGGTTCACACAAGCCTGGAAATGTCTCTGTGTGTGTGTGTGTGTGTGTGTTTGGCTCCGGGTTCAGGCATGCATGGCCAGTGTGTGTGGATGTGTCTGTGCTTGTATTAGTCGCCTCTTCAGGACCTTTTCTGTCATAAACACTGACCTTGTCAGGACCAGTAGTTCTCACGGAGACCAGAACCTGGTCCTAAAGAGGCTGAACCTCATTTCTGAGGAACTGGTTATGATTTAAGGTTACGGTTACGGCTTTGTTTATTCCATCCAAATCAATGGAAGTCAATGCAGAGTCCTATAGAGAATAGCTTTTTCGGGGGTTAAGTAGGTTAGAATTGGGTTTAGGTTAAGGGTTAGGCCAGTAATAGTTATGGTTAAGGTTAGAGTAGGTCACCAGGAAATGAATGTAAGTCAATGTAATGACCTCTGAAGTGTGTGTGTGTGTGTGTGTTCTTGTATGAGTGTCTTTGTGAGGACCAAAAAGCACATAAACCATAAAGTGTGAGGACATTTTGTCTGGTTCTCATAACTTTTAGAATTGGATTTAGGTTTAAGGCCAAATGCCAGTAATAGTTATGGTTAAGGTTAGTGATGAGACTTTGTTTAGTCTGTCTAAATAAATGGAAATCAATGCAGAGTCCTAAGAAGAATAGCTGTTTTGGGAAAGAGAGGAAATTTTGTCTGGTCCGTGCACATTTTATCGGTGGGAATTAAGAACCTGGTTATAGAGTTAGAATTGGGTTTAGGTTTAGGTTAAGGGTGATTCCAGTAATAGTTATGGTTAAGGTTAGTGATGAGGCTTTATTTAGTCTGTCTAAATGAATGGAAATCAATGCCGAGTCCTAAGGACGATGGGAAAGTGAGGACATTTTGTAAGATCTTCACAACTTTTAAGGGTTTTTTTGGGGTGGATTAAGAACCTGGTTTTATAAGTAGGGTTAGTTTTAGGCCAGGAGTAATTATGGTTAAGGTTAGAGAAAGTCTCCAGGAAAAGAATGTAATGTCCTCTGAAGTCATAACAACCTGACTCTGTGTGTGTGTGAAACTCTACAGCCTCATTTTCCACAGCAGATTAAATGTGTGTCACCAGAGCTCTGATATTCATCTGTGCTGCATCTGAACTTTCTCTGTGCAGGATCACAAACCGCTGAGCAGTTTAGTTTAGGCTTTTTTTTCTCGTCTGACGGACGACCAAGCACTCACGTCCACGGCCGAGTCCAGAAACAGAGAGAGAGAGAGGGGGAGAGGGAGACAAAAAGCAGCTGATATCAGCCAACAGCCGAACGTCCAGCGGTCGATTCGCTGCAAACACGGAGAGAGTGAAGTGTGGAATCTGAGACGACGCTAATCGTCCTCTCAATATCTGATATCTGAGCCGTGGGAGTCACATCTGCACGATCGAGTCACATGCGGAGGAAACTCAGAGTCTGTTTGCAAACAGACAAAACACTAACACTCACTGTTTTTACACCAGGAAGGTTCTTTGTAAGGAAACGTATAGCTATATCATTTTATTTAATGCCTCAAAGAGAAGTTCTCAGGTTGTCCTCTTCTTATTATTCAAATTGTGTAAAAATGTGTCAAAAGGTAACGGAGAATTCCTTTCAAATCCGGCAAAAACATTCACTTGGATTTAAGGAGGAACTATTTAGACCTTGGAAATCACTATTTCGCTTTGTGAATGCGGTATTGTAGTAAAATCACGGGAGGATTACTTTCAAATTTTGCTAAAAAATTCACTTGGACTCAAAAAGGAACTACTTGGACTTTGATAATCACTGGTCAAATTCAGTTTGACCTTGGAAATCACTATTTGTGCCTCTGTGAATGTGATATCACAGCAATGACTCGCGACATAATCGTTTAAAATTTGGCGTTCACTCAGACTTAAGCAAGAACTGATTGGAATTAGGGGCTCAAAAGTCAAAGGTCGCGGATTTTTAACCTCAAAAATCACTTTTTTCACTTTCTGAATGCGGTATTGTAGTAAAATCACGGGAGGATTACTTTCAAATTTTGCTAAAACGTTCACTTGGACTCAAGAAGGAACTACTTGGACTTTGATAATCACTGGTCAAATTCAGTTTGACCTTGGAAATCACTTTTTTTTTTCCTCTTGTGAATGTGATATCTCAGCGATGACGAGACAGAATCCTCCTAAATTTGTGATAAAGTGAAAGAATACCAAGGTTTAAGGTTAAATGTTGTGATATTGAGATGTGATATTGTGCTAAAATCTGGAGGAAAAGCTTCAAAATTAGCACTAGCAAGATGATGTGGCTCGATTTTTGAAGTCAAAGTCACTGTGATCTAAGAAGTTCAGACTTTGAAAAGTAAAAACTAAAGATCCAAAGAAAGAGAAGAAGGAATCTTTCAAATTTGGCTCAAAAGGCAAAGGTCACTGTGACCTTCGCCAACCATGTTTTCTGCGTTTAGAAAGTGCCGTCATAGAATTAGTTTAAATTTGGCACAAACGTTCACTTGGACTGAAGGTTTCACTGACTGGGGTCAAAGGTGAAGGTCAAATTTGACATTAACCTTCACCTGGACTCAAAGACTGATCGTGTTCAAGTTCAATCATGTTGCAAAAAGTAGATGGATGAAGCATTTATCAAGTTCTGTCATTATAAACAAATACATTTTGTTTCGTTTCGTCAGATTTTTCAGCCACGACAAAGAAACGTGCGGTTTTGCACCACAAACGTTGACACAGTTGAATAACATTTGGTGCCAAACCAAGTTAGCGTGTTACAAAGAGCGAGTGTGATGAATATGAGCTAAAATATGAGCGAGAGACGACGGAGGGAGAAATAATGAGGAGACACGAGAGAGAGAGAGAGAGGAAAGCAACGTCATCTCATTGTAACCAACTGCAACCGTGTGTGTGTGTGTGTGTGTTTCCCTGCCATAATGCATGGAAACCAATACAGACAGCGACTTATTCCGATACCTGATAGTCTACAATCCTGCAAAAATAATAAACCAAATAGAAACAGGAGCAGCTGCAGCATCAGTTCAACGCTCCGCATTAAAAGCTTTGCTCCTTCAGGCAACAAGGAATCCTGGGTTATTTCTACCTCGGTGTATCTGGCACAGTTTTGGTGATCTGCGCTCAAACGGGCCAATGAAAGCGCAGCTGCGTTCACGCTTCATTGGCTGCCGCGAGGTGATGGGTTAAGCCTGATTGGCGACTTTTCAGAGACGACACGCCCCCCGTTTCTTCTTCGGGGGGGGGGGTTACATTTACATATTTTCACTCATCACTGTAGGACTGAGGGTTTGTAACCTAATCTGCTTGGTAACAAGCAGATTAGGTGACAAACACATACATTAAATATACAGAAAATAACTCTAGCTATTAAAAGTTTTTATTACTTTAAGGAATAATTATGTCTTTTTTTTTTTTTTCAAACTGGTGCAGCAAATTCCAATTGTGAAATATCCAAATATGAAGATAAAATGTGAAACTAAACAAAATTAGGATGAAAATCTTGCAGAAATGGCAAATCAAGTAATATTTTACAATAACTTACAATTTACTTCTCTTATTTTGTTACATAACTTCAAAATAGAATAAATGAATCTGTCAAAAAACAATGTTTAAAATTACCTCCTACAACAACAGATGAGAAAATATGTTTTGTTTGTTGCAATAAAAAGTCCCATGTTTATGATCCTGATTAATTATTTTTGTGAAATGTACAAGAAAGATGCAAAATTGATGGGTCGTACCAATTACAAGTGTTTCAGAATCACAAAATCTTAAAACATTAAGCTCAATCTGGCAACTTTATGTTTATTGTATATCCTCCTCTAATTTGTTGATATTTTTTTTAAATCACAGATGTGAAAACGCAGGTTCATTATCGTGTGGGGCGAAATTATGGTGCAGCTCCTCCTCAAACTAAACTTTCATGTTCTCCCTCTCGTGTCCGTCACACGGCGAACCCATCAGGCGATGGTGCGACCTGTGATTGGACGAAACGGACGAGCGTGTGCGTGTGGAGCAGTGACGCTGCGCCGCAGACACGCCGCGTCTCCCACGACACCGCTGGGTTGCTGGGCAAACTTTGAATCCCGCCTCCGCACGCGGGAGACGCTCGCTGGATGGTAAACGTGCGTGACGCGTCAGCCGGCGTGTTCCTCTCCCGTTCACCCCACCCCCACCCGTGTATCGCGTGTCTAGACCTTCACCAGCAGCAGCTACTTGTGGAAAAAGACCATGTGACCCAGGAATCACAGGGACTCGTCCTCGTCCCACACTTGTTTTTTCCCCCCCTTTTTCTTCCACCTTTGATCAATTCTTACAAGGGGAGGGAAAAAAAAGGCTCAAATAAGCGAAACTGAGAGGAAGCGACAGACGTGGAAGCAGCGACACATGACTGTGTCAAAGGTTTAAGGTTCGGGCCCTGAAAAACGCCTGAGCGGCGTCCAGTCCTTCTTTCAATTCTTTCAATTCTCTGTGCACGTTTTACGTGACGCGAAATCAGATTAACTTTCAAAACGGCAACAGTGTGAAGAGATTTATTCTGAATTTTAAAAACAAATAACAGCGAAACTCTGAAAATGTGTCTTGACTTTTTTGACTGATAAATTCTGTTTATATCTGTTTTCAATTTGTAAAATATTTAAATATTTATTTGATTTATTGTAGAAATGTATTTTCTCTACACTGCATGTCTATGTTGACGGTGCATAACTATGTATTATGATCGAAACATTACACTGAAAAAAATATTTAATTCAAAATGCAAACTTTTTTGGCAAATTTTAAAATGTAGTTTTAAAAATACATTTAAAAAGTAGTTTTTACACTAAAAATATAAGAATTATATTATATGATAATTAAATAAATGTGAATAAAAATGTGTCATATCTATGCAGATGACTGTAATCTTTAATAATAATGAGTTAAAACATTTTTAGGTTTTATTTACCTTTGCAGATTCAGATATTTTTCTGTAAAATAATACATTTGAATTTTTTTGACGGTGAAAAAAATTTAATTCACACTTTATGGTGAAATATTATTCCAAAGAACAATACTGCAGTTACAAAGAAGTCAATTACCCCCCAAAAAATCAAATCAAATCAAATCAAATAAAAACTCACAGGTGAACTTTTGATGACTGGGATTTAAGTTTCAACTGCAACTTAAAATCACCTCCATCCCGAGACAGAAATATGAGCGCAGGGTCATAAAGACGTCTGATGGAAAGAGAAGCAGCCGACAAACTCAGGAAACAAATAAAACATCTTTATGAGCAGCATTTTATGATCTTAATAGGCAGAGTCTCGGTCCAGTGGCCTCTAAGTGCCTCGCTGGACACGACTGAGCTCCAGAGCCGACTTCAAACACCGGCTACTGTCTGCACTGGTGCACGCACACACACACACACACGTGCACACGCGCACACACACACACACTGCTGTGTTTTCATGAGCCTCAGCTGCGGCAAAATTAAAATCTACACTTTTTTCAGTCTGTTCAATTTTGCTAAGATTCACATTAGTTGTGGCCAAAAACGCCAAACTAACTCATTGAGTTCATGAATAGTTTGATAAATTACAGATTTTTAGTTTGGCCAATTTTCATTAATTACACTGTAAAAAAAAACAACAACAACAGTATTTTTGTCAAAAAGTGAAAAGATTTGCATATGAGGTGACATTTTCTGCATTAAAGTAGAATTCACATATTTTACTCTATTATCCCGAATGGCTAATGTTTGCTAGCTATTTGTCAATTAAAAGAATTTTATTGTTTAATTTTATTTTTTTTGGATATGATTTTCTGTTTGTTTTTGGAGACAATACAGTTTCCAGATTGAATAATCAATATCATGATTTTTTTATGTGTTTATATATATATATATATATATATTTTTTTTTTTTTTTTTTTTTTAAGTGATAAATTAGAGTAAAATGTAATTGGCAATAATTGATTTGGTGAATTTGATGACAAATATTTACATTAAAAATGCAAATTCCTATAATTTAACTTCAAAATATAACATTTTTCAGAAAAAAACTGGGTTTTATTTTTTGAAAGTTTTGCTACGTTTAGACTGTTGGAAGGTTTTTTTTGGGCGAGGCCGACAGTGAAAGCCGTCGCCTGCTCTCTTGCTTATTTGTCCCCTCACAGTTGCTCTGCGTCTCTGTAAAGCGGGACGGGACGGGACAGGTTATCTGTGACCTTGTCCTCCTTTGTTCAACAGACAATGCAGCCTTGTTGGGCCATTAGTTTCTCTTTGTAGGTGCTCGTCTAGGTGTGATACCCGCCCAGTCCCAGTCCACGCCGCCAAAGGAGAACAGCAAGAATTCAGTGCAGGGACAAAGAAAGTCTGAATGAAAGACACACACACACACACACAAAGCTGAGGTGATTTACGGCCTCGGCTGTAAATGTGAATTATCTCAATTATTCACTGTGAATTATTTCACAGGCTTTAACTGTGATCATTAACGAAATAGTACCGTATTTTTGTGTTTTATTGCCGAATGACTACATGGATTGACGTTTTTAAGTGTGATTTAAATCACAGGAACGTACCAGAAGAACCTTGGCAATACACTATGTCACATAATTACTGCAAAGTTTTAGTAAAATACAGCATTTCTTGAGGAAATACTACAAGGAAAACTGATCACAATAATACAGTGAAGGACATCAGTATTGTGAAGCCATCGTTAAACACAGTGTTTGTACAGGAAAGTACATTTAAATCACAGTATTATATGACATTAGGACTGAGACAGATGATATCAGGGGTATTTCTTAGGATTTTTAGTGTTTATTAAAGGATATTAACGTGTAAAAAAAACAATTAAACTGCCAGAGTATATTTAAATCCATCTGAAACACAATAATCTGGTTTAAAACTGATGAAACGTAGATTTATTGTAGAATTTTATGTCGACCCCATGTATTTTTAACCAATTGCTGCTTCAATTAATATCACAGAGACCAAAATATTTGACGAAATATCTTCAACATCACGCAATATGATGATTTTCAAAATCAAAATCAAGGGAAGATGATACAAAAAAATGTTTAAATGAAGGTTACAACCAATTTTGATTTAAAAAAAAAACAATGGCAGGTAAAACTGAAAGTATCAGTTGCAGTAAAATTTACTATAAAATGTTACTGTAACACAGGGGTGTCAAACATACGGCCCGCGGAACAGAACCGGTCCACCAGAGGGTCCAATTCGGCCCAAAGAGTGAATTTGTGTCACATTATGGTTTGGATTTAATCATTATGTGAAATATGATGATTTTTCAGTTCCATATGCCGCTGTAGATCCACTGTGATCTCTTAAGTTTTTAATGTACACGTGTCAAATAACTTACAATAAACTGGTAAACTGAGGCATAATATTGTAGAAATTACACTTTTTCTCAAGAAATGTCAGGATGTTCATCATATATTTTGTAAAATGATACTTCATTAAATGCAAAGGGAAACATTTGGAGTTCTTGTTGTTTATAGATAATTATGTTATTATTTTACTGGTCCGGCCCACTTGACATCAAATTGCACTGTGTGTGACCTCTGAACTTTAATGAGTCTGTCTCCCCCTGCTGTAACATAGAGGTCGGTCAGTGATTAAGACACAGTGACCTAGTGTAAAAACATGTGAATCCTCTGTGAAAGTTACGACAACCAATACCCCAAAATTTACTGTCACATTTTTTACAGTGCACGTCCAAGATTCCACTTTAAACTTTTAAAAACGACAACTAAAAAATATCAGCGAGAAGCTGAAACAAACTCTTTGGCCTGATTCTCGGGAGCGTAGTACTCGGCTCGAGCGGCGGCGGCGCCGGCGCCTCATTGGCCGAGGCCGGGACGCGCCGCGATTGGCCGAGCCGTCGACATCTTCTGTGTCAGCGCCTGCTCTGGGACCTGTTACACCAGATGCCCTCCTCTCGTCCCCTGCAATGTTTGCTGCCCCACGCACGCGATCCCTCGCTCCGCTCGGCTGCACCCTCTCATCGCATTACTTCTGCTTTTCTAACCCCTCCATCAATTATGCACTAGAATAACTCCAGGCCCCGATGGAGGCCACACATCACAGCGAGGAGGAGGAGGAGGAAGGAGGGAGGAAGATCATGGGTACGAGCGCCGGCAGCGTCCGTCCCGCGTGTTTCCACGCGAAAGTCGCGATAGTGAGTCAAAGTCTGGAGATTCAAGTTCTAGAAGTACACGTTTCTGACTTGACAGCCAACCGGGTCAAAGCGACACGCGTTAAACTGGCAGATTTTAATCTGGAATTCATTTTAAAACGAGTACTGAGTCACTCTACATCCACATTTTATTTAATCCAGATTTTAATCTTACATTATAGAACTGGATGTTAAAAGTTGATACATCCAGTTAGCGGTGAAGATAGCAATATTTCTTCATCTGGACGTGTGAGATTATTATTGGGCAAATTATCCATTTTTTTTTTTTTTTGTTGAAAAATCCAATGGATTCAATTCATTTGCCGTCTCGACTTTACACGTGAGTCAACAAAGTTGCCAAAGTTGATTCAGGAAACATAAATGGGATCATTTCAGTTGTTTCGAGGACATTTTTATGTGTCTTTAAGACAAAAGAATCGTGGACATTTGTCGAGACACAAAAAAACTACACATTTGTCTCTAAAAGCTCACGTCAAACGAGATACAAGATAAAAAAAAAAAATTCCAAAAAATTTTATTGAGTGTTAACTTCCATGATTCGTCATCTCTTACAAGAAGAAAAGACGAATTTACTGCATTAGAATGAAGAAAAAACTCTGATTTAATTGTGAATAAAAGTCACTTTAGAAGAGACGTTCTCATGTTTTCCTCAAACGACGACCCCAGAGACAAAAACTATTCCAGAGACGCCGCATGTTATTTCCTCTGAAGTCATTTGGTGAGATGTAATTTAATTAGGAAGCGATTTAAGATCTGCCAGTGATCAATCTGTCAATTATTTTCATAATTAATCTCAAGGAAAGTAGCCGTTTAGTTCGTAAAATGTTGAAGAATGTGGATCAAACCTGGAAATGATGATGCTGTTTTGTCCACAAACCAAAATGATTCAGTTGTAATGAGTCTTTTTGTTATATGGAGCAAAAGGAACTAGAAAATATTCACATTTAAGCAGCTGAAAAATCAGAGAAACTTGTTTGAGTTATTTTTTAAATTATCTATGAACTGTATCAGATTACAACATGATATTTGTAATAATTTTAATTATTTAATTTGCCTGGCATTTATGAGAAAGATAAAAGGGGGAAAAAAAATGTCAAAATAAAGCTGAAAATTTTTTTTTTCTTTTCATTATCTATAAATCTGAGGTCAGAGGTCGCCACAGCTGAGTAAAGAAACTGAAATTAAGACCCAGAAAAAAACCAAAACATTTTTTAAAAAATAAGCTGACCCGCATTTAATTTGAAAATGAAATGACATAATGTTATGTGTCTCCGCCAGATTTATTTTCACGCTTACGGGAAAATCAGACGGTGAAAATCCGACCGCAAGAGTGACGTCTCTTTTTTTTTTTCTTCCCTCGATTCAGATCAGACAGATTAAAATCTGAAGAAACTCCAGTCACATCACAGGATTCGTAACCTACTTTTTATTCCTTGAAACAAAATGGAGTCTTTTTTTTGGGGGGGGGGGGCTGCCTGTGCTCCACACACACACACACACACACACACCAATGAAAAAGCAAATGAGCAGAAGTCCGTCTATGGAAAGAGAAGAAATGTTGGCAGATTTTTGAGATTACATTTAATGACCCTGATAAAAAAACTATGTAATCTCACTCATTCATCATCACAACTGCAGGAAACCGCTTGAGTGTCGACCCCTTCCATTAAAGTCCTGACCTGGTTTTCTCCTGGTTGCGTGTGAAGGTTTTGTCCCGACTCGGTCGTGAGATCACAAACAGCCATTTTAATATTTCATGCGTCCCAAAGCGGCGGATGAAGTGTTGGGAAAAGAAAGGGGGGGGGGGGGGGGGCCGGGGGGCGGGGGGAGGGTGGGAGTCGGGGGGGGGGGGGGGGGGGGGGGGCAGTAGGAAACACTTTTGAGTCCCAGTGGAACAAAGACACGCACGCAAAAGGTTCCGCAAAGTCACATCCAGTTCACCCAACAACGACAACGACAACAACAATGGCTGCTCTTCACTCGGAGATTAATAATTTGCCACCGCGGGATTAATCTGACCGTCAACGAAATCACAATACGGCGATTCTGTGACGATCGATATGTTGCACGACAATCACGTAGCGGTGCACCGCGACGTATCCGTCTACATGAAGGAAACGTAACGTCCGTGAAAAAGTTACGTTTATTCACATCGTAAAGAACAAAGTGCCTAAAGTCTGTATTAAACGCGGATGGAGCTTCTTTTAACGTCGTTCTCGCCAACATTATCCCGCTCTAAACTCCCTCTTCTTCAGCCTGGTAAAGTCCACCCAAGTTTCCCTCATTTATTTAAGCAGCGCCACCAAGAGGAGACATGAAGTAGTGACGGCCGGCAAGTGAAACTGGTGAGACTGTTTTGAGTGGCTTAATATATTAATTAAAAAAATCAATATTTATAAAGAGGAAGGACAACGATACATCACCGCATCAATATTGTGTGACCCACTGCTATTGAATAGGTAAACAACTGTGTAAAAGTCTCAAGGCTCCACCTGCTTTGTTATTGTCAAATTCTGTGGTCAACGGCATTTACATTGAATAATTATATATTAAAAAGCATGCCATTGCGTTTAACTCACACAACATGTCTTTTAAAAAAAACCTGGTGTAATAGACCTTTAGTTACAGCAGATATTTGTCAGCGTAAAACAGTAGAACCAAAATTTTTTTTTTTTACCACTAACATTAAGTGGAAGTTGGAGACTGGAAACACAAACGCTAACACCTTTGTTAGCAATAAGTGTCGGTATTATGTTATGTTATGTCTCTGAATAAAAATAGTCAAAATAATCAACACATTCATCGATTATGGAAATAAGAAAGCAAATAAATAAGCAGCCACAAAAATGTCTTGTTATCATCCAGCAAAACTGACTCAAAAAAATTGGACAGTGCAATGTGTAAGACTGATTTACCGTGAAATAAATATAACAGAAGCGATAGTAACGCTAGAACTAGCGGTGTTTGTATGGAGTATCTTGAGTTTGGTGAGTTTGGAGCGAACGACCCGCGACCTCAGAAATTCAAAGTTCCCACTACAAATGGAACGCACTGTAAATACCTGACATTTTTAGCCACACACGGGCAAATATGCGGCCCATGAACCAGTTTTATCCGGCCAGTGACGTCCCTTATGTTGACTCCGGCAGTTGTGACGGAACAACGGAAGCTAAGATGACGGAAAAGTTGTACCGGAATGCTACGTTTGTAACCATTTTTAAGAGTGTACATGTGGCTAAAACCAAACTGTATTTTCAACTCATTTGTGGGGAAAATCTATCTTTTTTTTTTTTTTTTTTTTCCCTAATTCCGTTGCTAGAAAAACCAAATCGCGGTAGATTCGGCTGGGTTTGAAGTCTGAGACAACACTATACAGAGTTACTGCAAATACTAACCAACTTTTTCAGTTTCAGCTCCTTCACATTAATAGCATGTGAAGTGAACATCTAAGACAGCAGGACTTTTATTTTGAAATAGTCCTAGATAAGGGAAATGTATCGTTGACGTTACCTGTCACAGCTAAGACATTTTTATACAGATGTGGACTTTGACAGTTGGAGTAAATATTATGTAAATATTTTACTTTTAAAGACGAGTGTAATGAGTATCATTTCTTTAAAATCTTGGGATTTCATTTGGGAAAATAAAAGTTGCCTACCGCTGCTTTAACCTGTAGCTGTTTTTCTTTTTGGAAAAACACTGTTATTTTAAAGTGGTGTACGCGGTTCCCAAACTTTCTGGACGCGTCCCAATAAAATGAGTAATAATTATACAGTGCGGTCATTAGAGCTCTGCTAAAACAACACATATAATGATGGACTAAGACTTTTGCACAACAGCCCGGGGAACGTCAGTCACACACACACACACACACACACGCGCGTCACTTTTGCCTAAAAATCGTCCAAGAAACACAAGAAAACGTTACGAGTCAGCAGCCGTTTAAAATCAGGAAATATCGGAACAAACACATCCTCTCTGTTTTCAGGCCCGGGTCCAAAACCGCAGTGACCCACAAAGATGGCCAGTAACATTTACTCGGCGGTCAAAGTGATCACATTCGCTTCTTATCAAGGAGAATGTTTTTAAGTTGCAGCCGGAATTTACAGACGAGTCCAGTGAAGCGACGCGCCAAATTCCTCATTAGCTCCGTTTGTCTCGAAGCAGAAGAGACAACAAATAAAACCTTTTCCTGTCGAGTAGTGACACGACAGCCGGCGGGTCAAAGCTGCACACGCTTAACTGGGAATTTTTAATGTTAAATTGCACTTAATGATTCCCCCCCAAAGAGAATTATTCGCTCTCTGACTGTGTTAGCTTTCACATTACACTTCATTCTGGATTTAATTTCTCACATTTCTGCTTTTATTTGAGGGAAAGACACTATTTGCTTTTGTAAAGTGCGGTAAAGAATATTGATATGGTGAATGTTTTCCTTATTTATTAATTAGCTGTTTGAAAAAATGCAAAAACAAAAAGTGGAAAATGTCTGCACCAACTGACTATTAATCAGTTACTAAAATAATTGGCAACTATTTTGATAATTGATTAATCTGTTGGTGTTTCTTTGCTCTATATAAAAAGGAAAAATAATTAAAACGGAATAATTTTGGTTTGTAGGCAAAACAAGACATTTGAGAAAAACATTATTTCCAGATTTGGGAAACAACAATCAACATTTTCTGACATTTTATGGACCAAACAACTAAAAATGAATCAAGAAAATAATCAACACATTCATCAATTATGAAAATAAGCAAGTTAATAAATGAGCAGCCGCAAAAATGTCTCGTTACCATCCAGCAAAACTTAGTCCAATCAATTTATCAAAAAATAGAATTCAGTTAATTTAACAATCGAATAATCATTGCAGCCCCAATCACATGATACTGCAAACTATCAATATTTTATTTTTAAAAACTCATCTGGTCCAAATAGGTTTGACTCTCACTACTTTTCTTGTGGTGGCACTAGCGGCAGGACTGAAGGTCCAGTGTGTAAGAATTAGTGACATCTAGTGGTGAGACTGCAGAATGCAACAAACAGAGGAATCATCCTCCGCTCTCCTCATGATTTATGCTGCGGCCTACTGGAAAACACGGAAGCGTGAGTGATTTTCAGAGAGAAGTCGGATAAAGCTAGCCATGGTTAGCACTACCAGTGAACAACAACGCTTATTACTTTTTTTTTTTTTGCGCATATTAACAGCGTAGCAACACGTCCACGGATCAAAATTCAGCAATACAAAGTGTACTTTGACTGATTCACTGTAAAACAAATATGACGTGATATTAGCAGTAAAAGCTATAGTGTTTTTTTACGGTGGCAGGCATCTAGGAAGGCCATGTCGGGATTGTGCTTCCGAGTTGGAAAACTGACTTCTGATGTGGGAAATTCCAAGTTCTGACAACAGATGGAATGCGCCATTATTTTGTAGGGTTACAGCAAACAATTATGTCTCCATTATTTTCTCAATTAATCAAATACTAATGTCTGTCCTTCGTACTGCTCTGTACAGTTACAGTATATGCTGATGACACCATTATATATATCAGCACTTGTTACAGCCAAAATTCAAGAATTTCTTCAACCTGATTCTAGGTTGCACTAATGAATGACTGCTTAATGAAACCAAAAGACTTGTTTGGTTGAAAAATATTAATTTGTGTTTCTCAAACCAAGAAAGGATGATGATGTTTTCTCCAAAAACTAAATTGAATGATTCAGTTTGAATGATTTCTTTGTTATACAAAGCAAAGAAACCAGATAATGTAAGATGCTGAAAAATCAGAGACACTTATTTTAATTATTAAAATAAAATTAATTAAATAATTATAATAGATACATTTTAGAGTAGAGTTGTGAAACTGACTGGAAATAATTAATAACATGGAGGTTTTCTTTAATAAAACATGTTTTGAAGCTTCCAAATATCTGAAATTGTCCTAGTAATAGTACCAGAAAACGTTTGTTTTGTTGTCTACTACTTTGTCCACGAATCAATTAGTTGTTTGTTCACGAAAAGTCAGAAAATGTTGATCAGCGTGAAAATGATGACGTTCTCAACTGTCTCGTTTTGTCCACAAGCCAAAAAAGATTCAGTTTGAATGATTTCTTTGTTATTTGGAGCAAAGAAACCAACATGCAAACTTGACAAGGAATCAAATAATCCTCGCAGCCTCATTATTTTGAGGCTCGTGATGACGATTTGAGAGCTTCAGAGTTTGCTTCACCATCCAAAAACTCTGGTTCCACTATTGATCGGCGTTTAGCAGAACGTGAGGAGCAGCACACGACGGCTCGACGCGAAAAACACGCCAACGCTGTCGCCGCGCGATGTCCTGCTCTCGGCGGCATCGAGTTCAGACCGTGAGCAGCTTAGTGGCTCTTTAGGAACAGTTTTGGAAGCACTTTTCAGCAGCTTTACTGCAGTCATTAGGAGCTAAGGCTGATTAATGTGAATGGTCAGGCAGACTCGGGCTTTTCTGAGGGAAGAACAGAGTGGGGTGAAGGGTCCCACAGGAAGTGTTTTGTGTCTCCACACAAAGGGAGGGCTGACCTCTTAAGCCCCTCAGAGCCTCTCTGCTAATACCCTCACCGGTGCCTACAAAGACACAGGGGATGCCATTTCACCACTCGCAGTGAACAACACACACAGAGAAAGAGAAAGAGAGAGAAAGGAGGGGAAAAAGAAAAACTTGACTGGGATTAAAAGCAGCAGAAAAGTGAACCTCGGTGCAGCGGAGTGAGACTCCGAGAGTCTAATCCACTGCTGTCGCGCAGATCAAACGCTGGACTCTGACCTCAACGCAAGTCGTGTCATCCAGTCACGCCGTGCAATACGTGAAGATTCATGACGCTGTGTTTGAAAGAAGTTGGTTACACTGCGATGAACAATTCCCCCCTTCGTTTTAAAGTCAAAAGAGCCACTTTAAACCATCACCAAATCATAACTTGGCTGCTGTTACCAAGTAAAAATGTAACAGATAAAGATAGATGTACCTTACTGATCCCAAAACTGAGAAATTCTCCCGTCGTAACATAATGGTTCGCCACAATTTAAATCTGTTACACAATATTTGAAATATCTGTCAGGGAAAATCACAGTTGCATAATTTCTAAATGTGATCTAATAGAATAAACCTGCGACATTTTCTTCTTTTAACGTTAAAAGCACATTTTCAGATTCTGGTGCATCAATGTACCAACTTTAATTTGGATAATATGTGGATTCTTGTTAGGGTTAGGGAAAACTTCCAGGAGGTCCGGGAATAGTTTCCAGATTTACCATTTAAAATTAGCAAGATATATAATAACCCCATCCTTTTCCAACAAAAGAGTTCCCAGTGCAGTGAAGAAGCGACTTTTCCATTTTTTAAAATCTGAAATAGTTCATAGATCCAAGAAAAATGTGTGAATGGATTGCGTGAATATTTATTTTATTGTGTAGAGCTAAATAAGACAGAGTCTTGTTGTTAAGTCATTGTTTTCTCAGTTAAATCAGGTTTTGGTTTCTTCATTCTTTATTGAAAAAGTAGCCTTTTGTAAGCAGGACTGCACAAACACAAAACACACAAGAACAAAGACATCTAAAAGCAGATGCCACATTAGAACTAAAGAGTACTGAAATTTGGGTATTAACGTTAAATTGTAACCACTGCAGTTTTTATTTGTTCTCCTAATTTAAAAAAATTGATTGTTAAGACTCAAAATTAGACAATTAAACTAGCAAAAGAAAAAGACAGTATCACTTTAAAACAAGATTTTCCTTCATTCTAATGCAGAAATTTACCTTATTCTGCAACAAAATTGATGATAAAATGTAGGAAAAAAATATATAGATGATGCGTTCTTTATGAACTGGTAACCGGTTAGATTTAACTTTCTAAAGGTGAGGTGTTTCTCCTGAATTGTTCACCTAATTCAAGAAAAGCAGATATTCAGAGTTCAAATTTTGACACGAAAGTTTTTTAAATGCCTTAACTTCTTGTGCAACGGGCAAAAGAAAAGCTCATTTTCTTTGTAGCCACGGTGCGTCCACTTTAGCAGAGACCTAATGCCTTAAACTAACAAAGCCGCAACACTTATTAGCGGCGTCTCACCACTATGGTTCCTGTCAATCACACCGTGGCAGCCCGACGACGAGACCTTATTAGTCACAGCGTAGACGAGAGGTTGGGGGGCGACTCATCTCTGCAGGCGGGGTCACAGGATTGACGGCCGTCCCCACAGGACGACGGCAACCGACTACAGAGACACACGTCCTTATTGTCCCGAAGGTTCGGAGAACCGAGTACCTTCAGTGACAGGAAACCGGCGCGTTATCTGTGATTTTACAGCTTCTTAAATGTGAAAACGTCCAAAGAAATTAATAAATTTTTGGTTTGTGGACAAAATAAGACTTTGAGAACATCGTTATTTTTTTTTCAGTCTTTGAGAAACAACAATCCACATTTTTGGACATTTTATGGACAGAACGACTAATGAATGAATCCAGAAACTAAAGGTTTGGACAGACAGCGGCAGAGAAAAGCCCGGACTCTCTGCTAACGCGCTGTAACTTGATACACAAACCTCTAGACCTTTACGGTTCTGCACAAACTGCACATTTGGACCTTATAAATATTCATCACTGTCGATAAGGTTACATACTGATTCTCTATTCATTCATAACTTTGCAACAAATCTGCACACGTGCGCGACACATTGATGGTTGTTGATTTTATTGACTTGGTTGGTTGCATTCAATTTTTCCTCATTCCTCATAATATATATCTTACATTATTACACGCTATTGCAATATTTCACATTGTGTTTTACTGTAAACATATTCTTCCTCTTCTACAGCTGTTTATATCTTTAACATCTTATCTTTTTACTTTATTTATTTTTCTTTACATGTACAGATAGATTAGATAGATAGATTTTGTGTTCGCTAGCTGATAGATAAATTTGTGTTTGCTAGCTGATAAATAAATTTGTGTTCGCTAGCTGACAGATAAATTTGTGTTTGCTAGCTGATAGATAAATTTGTGTTTGCTAGCTGACAGATAAATTTGTGTTTGCTAGCTGATAGATACATTTGTGTTAGCTAGCTGATAGATAAATTTGTGTTAGCTAGCTGATAGATAAATTTGTGTTTGCTAGCTGACAGATAAATTTGTGTTTGCTAGATGATAGATACATTTGTGTTAGCTAGCTGATAGATAAATTTGTGTTTGCTAGCTGACAGATAAATTTGTGTTTGCTAGCTGATAGATACATTTGTGTAAATTTGTGTTTGCTAGCTGACAGATAAATTTGTGTTTGCTAGCTGATAGATACATTTGTGTTAGCTAGCTGATAGATACATTTGTGTTTGCTAGCTGACAGATAAATTAGTGTTGCTAGCTGATTGATAAATTTGTGTTCGCTGGCTGATAAATTTTGTGTTAGCTGGCTGACAGATAAATTTGTGTTTGCTAGCTGATAGATAAATTTATGTTCGCTAGCTGATAGATACATTTTGTGTTAGCTAGCTGATAGATATATTGGTTGTGTTGTTTTTACTTAAATAGACCTAGATCTGTCATAAAAAAACTGACGGTTTTATATCCATTTCCTATATCTGATTTGCTTTAAATTTACAAGCTCAGAAGAGACAGTGAAGTGTCTAAGGGGGAGACTCCTAATGTTTCTGCACTCTGTAGTAAAATGGAAGGTAAACATCAAGAAAGAGGCGTCTCATCCTCAGTTTGATGGTTCCTGTGCAGGAAACCACCTTCGCTCGTCGCTCTTTGACGCCTCTCTGAGATTGACACTTCCTCCAGGGTGGAAACGCCGGTTCTGACCTCACCCTGGGAGTCCACGACCTGGTCACTGTTCCTCTGCCGTAGCCTCTGGCCTCTCATAGGGAGGTTTCACTCACCCCAGTGACCGCTGTTCGCCCCTCCTGCTAAAATCCGCCTGCCCCACCTCGGATTTAACATATGCACACTCTCCAAAACCACCTCACCCGTCTCCTCTCTGCACAGCTCAAAGCTGGCTACGGGCCGCCGAGTGCAAGCCGAACAATAGCGGCCTTTCAGGCGGGCTGCGCCGGGCGCTGGGAGAGGGACTGCAGTCCTGGGACCCAGTCAATATTTGGACGCAGTTGCCTTTTTTGTGTCCGTTTTTTAATCCAAGCGGAACCGAGCAGCAGGGAGCCGCGGGGGGGAGAGAGGGCCGAGGGGGGAAAGCGAGGGTAAACACTGGGAACAATGAGAAGTGGGGAAACTCACAATGCCACTGGGAAAATATCACAACATCAGCTCGCCACCGAGTGAAAAAGAACTGTGTATTGTTTCTTTAAGTGGAGATTAAAAAGAGAACAGTGGAAGGAAAAGCAAATAGCGGAGGTTATTCTGCCGCGACGAGACGTGTGCGCGAGTCACGGCTCTTGACCCGAAACCGAAAACAACCAAAAAAACTGGGAAGAGAAAACCATCGTTGGGATCATGAGAGAAGACTTTACAGTGACATCACATTTGTTCCCTCTGGACAGGATGTTTTAAATGATACAAATGCAAATGTGCTGTTGACATCAAAGCTAGTTCCTGCTCCTCCAACAGACAGACAGACAGAGAGACAGACAGACAGATATGTGAGTCTGATAAGGTTTTTACTGCCTCCATGTTGTTGTTGTTGTTGTTGTTTTCCCCTCTTCTTTCACATTATTGCTTCATTCCCCCTGGTCAAAAACCCGTTCAATCCTCGGTTTACACTGGTTTTTCACCAGTTGAGAATGTGTTTAATTGACATTCAGTCTGAGGTCAAATGACACTCAGACATGCATTCATCCTCTGGCTGTTAGCCATGAATGTTTTTAGCAAACCTGACCTTTTAACAACAGCTCAGTTTTGTGTTTGGTTCAATTACAAGATCGATTGAAAGACAGACCAAAGCAGAGCTGCATTAAAAGACATACTGTTGTGACTGAGGCAACTTTATTCGTATTTCAATGTTTTTTTTGTTTTGTTTTTTTTTTAAATGTTGATAAATCAGAAGATACTCAGGTCAGATTATTCCTCTGTCTGTTAGTATAGCTGTTAGCCATGGATGTTTTTAGCTAAACGGACCTTTTAACAGTTTTGGGACAGAGCTCAATATTTTTTTATTATTTCAACATTTGGTTCAATTAAAAGATCGATTGAAAGACAGACCAAAGCGGAGCTGCATTAAAAATCATATCGCAGTTAAGTTGACAAATATTGCTGCTATACCATGTGACAGGACTGATCCTTTTAGCATCTCAGTGAACACTCTGAATCTTTTTAAACCGAGATTTGTTTGATTTTTCATTGTCTTAACAGTAGGAATGTGTTTCATTGCTAATAATTTCAAAATGTACCTTTCTGCGACATTTACAGCTTAGCGCTAAGATGCACGTTCATCTTGCGGCCGTTAGCATAGCTGCGAGTGTTTCTAGTGAACTTTAATTGTTTCAGATTTGGACAGAGCTACGGATTTTTTAATAACCAACATTGGAATAAACTAAAAGACGTGATTTTCTATCTCCGACATCCAACTGACCGGCATTGGACTGTTTTTTTGACTCGTGGGAATGTTGTTTTACCAAATTTGTGCACAAAATGGCAGATAAAAGATCATCTGGATTAAGACTGGGCAATCAATGCAACACAGTACAACTTCCTTCAGTCGTGATGTAACTGAGGTTCAATATGTAAAGTTAAAGCATTGCAGAAACACAGATGGAGGTGGGCAACAACACATGTGACCACTTTGACTGCTTTACTCCAGGTATGTGAAATATTTCTGTGTTTAAACACTTATTTGTTGTTTTCTGTCCATTTTCTGTTTCTTTAACTTTCACTCAGGCATAATTATTGACAGTGTTGGTCCCGGCGACCCTTTTGGCGTTAATCTGGACCATTAGAGAAGTTTTTAAAGTCAACAACTGCACTTAGGGCCGACACGAAGAGACGCCGCCGAAGACATGGTTTGACTGTCTCACAGAGAAAATGTGTTGCATCTGCCGCGGTGAAGAATTATCAGGGATTTAAGGGAAAGCCCTGGGGTGACGGTCTTCTCCCTCAACACTGGAATCCCTCTCTCTCCAGCTGTCACGTCGCTGCTCCCACCCAATGAGGTTCTTTGATGAGGAAGGGTATCAGTTTCCATGGCGCCCGAGACACAAACAGCTCGGGAGATTAAGGACAGTACTCGGCCCCCCGATTCTCCGCTGATCCCACCTATCAGCGGCAAATAAACACCTCGGGCCTCGGCGACGCCTGCGTGCGAACCATATGGACCCGGGCGGGTTTTAATGAAGCAGCTAAAGAGCTGCTGAGCAGGAAATTCACTAATAGCCGCCCTTGTCAGAGCAGCGGTAAATACCCCGCTCTTACACTTTAGCCCGTCGTTTGGTTTCTGGAGCTGACGAGGAACATCTGTGGCTCATTTTTCTTACATGACTTTTCCACCGCGAGAGGCCGCGGCTTTTGTTTTCCACGTTTTGATTTCATGCCACTTTTCTTGCAAAAAACGCTGTTTAACACAGGGCTTTGTGAGCTGCAGCCACGGCACAGAGGATTAATAAAGTCTGTTAATGATGCTTTGAAGGTTCACATTTGATACATTTCATCTCCAAAACAGACTCACTTCAAGAGTATAGAAGTGACTCACTTTTTGTGAGGATTGTATGTATGTTAAAATCCATTTATTCTGATAAATGGCAGCATTTAAAAAGCACATCCACAAGGAATGAATAAAGTTGTAACTAATTATCAGTTTGTTTGGTTAAGTTAGGAAAAAAAGAAGATCTGACCAGTCACAAGCTCTCCTGTACTATTGCGTATGAACAATACTGTACAATATCACATGTTCCAACCAAAGTTTCATTCATTTATGTCAAATTCAGCATCCAATACAGACAGAAGATAGGATGAGCTTCATTTATCAAAGCTAGGTTTGGATTCTTCCAAGTGAATTCATCAACAGCACCGATTTTTGTAATAACAATAACAAGAATTTTGGTTTAAGTTATTAAAGATAAGTATTTAATGCTTCTGTTTTATTTTTAAGGACCACCAGGGGGAGCCTGTGTCTTTCCTGTCATTCCTTGTCCACATTACTTTTTCAGTTAAAAACGGTAACAGAATATCTTTAGAAACATAGTCGCAACACTACGACTTTTTGGGACATTTTTTTTTGGATAACTAGTTATGTTGCTAACAAGGTTTTATTAAAAACAGTTTTTAGAGACAAAAAAAATTGTTTTTAAGATAAGAAAACATGTTTTTGTAACATAACTACATTTTATAACACTTTTTGGTAAGTATTTTTTTGCAATATCTTTAACATTAGCGTACGTTAACATGAACATTAACGTTAACATTGGCAAGACTTGATCATCAAGAAGCAAATATGCAGTAAATGAAAGCATATTTTTTTTACAATTATCACAATAATATAATGAATCGCACTAACTTTACTTAGCATAACGCCTCCAACGTGACTACAAACACTCTACGACAAAGACTTTATTGATCAATGGGCAGCGTCGCGCTGTTTTCTTCTCTCGCAGCTCTAATATTATCTTTGTTATGAGAAAGATGAGCTAACAGAATGTCTGATCACGACTTGAAGAAGTATGACTTTGTAATAATTTGTTTACCTCAATGAATTTGTACTGTGACCCTCCGAGAGTCAACATGTGTTATGATTTGGTGAAGTATAAATACAGCTGAATAGGACTGAACGGTACGGATGCTACACATTACACTCTTCATTACTGAGTCACTCGTACAAACCACATGGGTCCACGAAGAAAAGGAGTCACTTTTTCTCTTGCTTTTCCCGCATTTGCTCCAGGTTTTTTGGTGAATCACGTCCATATTTCCAAGATAATATCCAAACTAGGATCAATTCCAGACGTTCTGAAGCTACAGAACGTGCCGAGCTGACGCACAAAAACGCGAAACCATGCAAACAGTCTTAACGGAACAATTATCTGACATTGTTTTTGCAGGTATTCGGAATTAAAAAAACAGCTATAGGGAGTAATTACATCAACTGTGTCAACAAGAATTTCTGATTCTGGAATTTCATTTAATTTCATTAAGTCGCTTCTACGAGAAGCAGAGGCTGGATTCGTCCTCCGGGCTGTAAATTCCCTCTCTGTCCCCAGAGTCCGGCTCGTCTGAGCCTAATCAGCCACCAGCTGATATCACAGGCACGAAAAAAGATGGTGCCGTGAGATGAAAACACGGCAAAACACCAAAGAACATTTATCTAAATTACAAAAAAAAAAAAATCTTTCTCTGCTCACCCTGTTTCTTTTATTCAAACAATAAGAAAACATGAAAATGTCATCGCATTTCCATTTTTCACGATTCACTTCCCTTTTCAATTCCGCAGCTCCTGTAGGGGATTTCATGAATGGTTGAGTATGAACCGCTGCTCTGGTTTTTTTCCTCCACTTTGCTCAAATATACAGCACATGCAGTGAAGGTAAAGGGGGGGGGGTGCTAAGAAAAAGCTCATCTGGAAGTTGGGACTGCACCGCAGCAGGTTCCCAGGACTCCAATCCTGAGTATGGTTACATTAAACAGTAGGGATCCAGCATTTGTATGGAATACTGTTAGGTTCTGCTGAGGGTCAGGGACGGGGGAGGGGCCCCCGAGCTTTAAGCACGACCATGTCTTACATTATAGAGCCCGGGTCAGGTTTAGATTAAAGTCATGAATGAGAAAAGAAGACAGTCATTTAGAAGTTACTCATTTATTCTGCGGAGACAAAGCCGGTGCAGGCGGGGAGCCGCGCTGGGGGCCGTCATCGGGCCCCATGGCCGGCGGTACTGCCCCGGTTTTGACCCTGACAACGGTCCCCTCTTGTGCTGCTTAACCTGCGACTCGCCTGGTTTCTACCAAGTGTGTGACCTCAGCATGTGTGGATCTCTCACAAGAGCCGGCGACACGCTGTGCGTTGGCCGCTGCTGAAATACTGTGTGCCCCCTTATTGTCTGCACCAGCGTGGGAGGAGGGAGGACGGGGGAGGGGACACTTGGACGTGGAGGACAACGAGGAGGAGGAGGCCAAGAACGACGACCAAGAAAACTAAACTTGGGAACTACTTGGAGTCCAATGCCACATTCCAAATGGTCTAAAACGCATTTAAACCCGGGCTTAAACAGTTTTTTTCCACCACTGTCAACATGTTTTGATAATTTTTTGGTAAAATTTTAGGTTACGCTGCTAACAAAGCTTTTTAAAATGATGGTTTTTGGGAACAAAATTTAGTTTTGAACACCAGAAAACCTGTTTTTGGTAATTTTTGATAATTTTTTGGTAAAATTTTAGGTTACGCTGCTAACAAAGCTTTTTAAAATGATGGTTTTTGGGAACAAAATTTAGTTTTGAACACCAGAAAACCTGTTTTTGGTAACACTTTTTGGTAAAGCAAGTATTTGTGCACTATCGTTAACAATAACATGAACATTAACAGTAGCATTAGCTAGATTTACGAAGCTAGAAACAAACTGTACGAAAGCATTTTTGGACAATTATCACAATAACATAGTGCATTTTCAGTTAAGATAATCAAGACAGGACATTTTCAGGCAGGTAAGACTCTACGTCGAAGAATTTCTCATTTACAACTTCAGTTATCCAGTTATCATCAGTGGGAACTCAAGATCCAGGTGAACACATGAATTTCTTCTTCATATTCTTTTTTTTTTCCTTTAACAACTTGCTAAAAAACACCATCTTCCAGCTGTTAGCATTGTCGTTAGCCTAGTGAACCTTTTTCCAACTTGGGGACATAATTCAGTTTTGTTTAATCAATTTTTCAGATCAATCGAAAGAGGAAACTGAAGTAAAACAAAGTAGTCACCACTGAGCTTCATGGTTTTTTGTTTTTTATTTAAGTTTTAGCATGTTTTTCTGGCATTAATCGCCCCTTTTTTTTAATTTATCAGGCTCAGAATTCCAGCTACTTTGACACAAATAAAATTAGCAGGTATAAAATGCCTGGAATTTTTTTAAAACATCATTCCCACTGAGTTTTTTCTCACTGATGCTTTAAACGTAGCATCGCTAACAAGCCGCAAACGAAATGAAGGAAGAAGGAAACAACAGCGGCACAGCGGAGCCTTTAAAAGTTAGTCATTACTATTCTGTTTCCGATTAGGAATTAGCATCGCCGCCTAAAATGAGGTCTTGTGTTTCGGCTAATGCTGATCAGAGCTTACGCCTAATTACAAACAAAACAAAACCAAGGTTTCACAAATTGCTGAGTCATTTTGAGAGCGAATGCTGAGTCAACACATTCACTCTGGTGGGAAACTCATTTAAACCTGGGATTAAAGTTTGTCTTTGACCAGTGGGAATGAGCTTTTTATGTGAAGGACACTCCAGAGACAGAGACAACAACTACAGGAGCGAGACCAAAAAACCTTATCACACTCACATATCTGTCTGTCCTTCTGTCTGTCTGCTGGTGGAGCAGGAACTAGCTCTGGTGTCGAAACCACAACATTTACATTTGTATTATTAAAAGATCCCGACAGTTCCCCTGTGTGTGTGTGTGTGTGTGTGAGCCACAGGGTCACCGTTAGCAACCAACAAACCAGTTTCTCATCCCTGAGCAAACAATGATATGATAAATTCTACAGACTCGCCCTGAAACTCACTGGTAAATGACGCCATCCTGCGACGACAACAATGCGCGTCCGACGAATAGTCGACTTTAAAATACACGTAAACCTGTTTGTGCGACTGATATTTGACTAAAATTCCTCTGTCGCATTGAGTTGAATCAAACGGTAAATGGTCTGTATTTATGTCGCGCTTTTCTAGTATCGGCGACCGCTCAAAGCTGCTTTACGACTCTAAGGTTTTACCATTCGCCCATTCACTCCTCACCCATTCGTCACAGCTGTTAGGAGCAACTTGCTCATGGACACATCGGCATGTAGATGAGCCGCAGCAAGGAATCAGACCCGCAAACTTCACCTCGCTCTCCCCCTCAGCCATATTTGCCCTAATTACTCTCACATTTATATCCAAACGCATCTCTGCGTACGATCCACAGTTTCCGAACCCGAGGTTTGACATGAAAATGACAGAAGAAGCTCGTACAAAGGAAAATAAGACAACAGAAACTGGATTTACGCTGTGTCAACTTAAAGAATTCAATATTTTCAAGTTAATGGATGGTAGAAAGACACAAAATGGCGCTCGACTTGGTACCAAGTAGCCACTAGCTAAACCAGGTCACTCTACCCGATCTGTACCAGTCGCCCAATTTCTTCTACGCATGTAAGAAAGTGCGGCTACTTCCTGTTACCACTATTGATTTACGGCGGTTGTGGCTGCCTCCTGCCATAAAACCTCTAAAATCTATCTGTTTTATAAGAACTGGTGCAGTAAACATTTGTTTTTTGGTGCATTTTTTTGTTGTTGTTGTTTGTTTGCAGCTAACGCCTTAAACATCGAATTTAAGCACGTAAGTGAACTTAGGGATTCACTGAACCTCCACAAAATGGAGGGAAATCTGTCGCATTTCTACCAATATCGCTTGCATTTCTTATCCGCACGACGTCAACATGGGTACTGCACTCACCGATGCCCTCGGTAAGTCGACCGACAAACGAACTTCAGGACCGTTACAGATTAACAGACAACCCTCGCATTTATAGCACCCGATATATAATTATTTTAAATATCTGAAACTGTCGTACATTGTTTCACAAGACGTAACCACATCGTGCACATGCGCAGAACAAAATGGGTTTCTGGTATAGATCGGATCGCGACACGACCGCAAAGTGGAGCTGAAATAGGGCTGATATCGCCACCTGGTGTACAGGAGGTGGACAAACTTCATTTAATAAATAGATTTCTTGCTGGGGCCAAGATAAGAACGGATGTCCACGTTAATAACATTTTTATCCAACTACACCTCATGACTTTATCAATAACTATGTATGATGACTAGGGTTGCAAAGAGGAGGAAATATTCCCAGTAAATTTCCAGAAACTTTCCATGGGATTGCGAACTTCAGGGGGTTTTGCACATTTGAAGCTTTCCATGGTAATTGTGGACATTTTTGCAGCCCTAGTCTTGACTAAACTGTGGAACTGTAGTGACTGCATCATTAAAGGAGGTTCATTGGACACAGTCAGGAGTCAGGAGGGAGTTTAGGAGGCGTATAATGTCACTTCAGTGTCCGTAAACCAGAAGAATCCGAGTCTGGGATTATTTCCAAAAAAGTTTCTAGGGAGGAAAAACCTTGTCATAATTAGAAGCAGGCAGCAGCCCAAACTTTTTATTTTATTTTATTTTAACTGCACTGTTTTTTGCCTCCAACACACACACACACACACACACAGACTTTATCAGCAGTTGATCGTAAAGCAGTGTGTCACTGACATGTAATAAACTACATCACTTCGACATAACTTTGGCAGGAAACGTCTCCAAACTGCCACTGCTGCATGAGTTTGGCACAAAATATCCGTCCTGTCACTTCTAATCGAAGGCAACGGAATTAAACGGAGACTCGGCAGTTTTCTACAAACTAACAGCAGCACACTAACTAACTAACTAACTAACTAACTAACCAACCAACTTACGCACTTTCTAAATAACCAAATAAGCAATTTATGCTTTAAAAATGAGGAAAAAAGTTGACAAATTTAAATAAAACTTGAAATAAACTGATGGCACCTAAATCAATAAGGTTGATTCAGTTTAAACTTGCTAACTTTAAGCTGAATTAACTTTAGGTTTGACCAACTGAAGCTTGACCAACAACCTTTCTCTTGTTTCAGTGCAGTTGAAAATTAACTTCCCACTCTTGTTGTATTCAATGTTTGAGCCACATCACAGAGCAAAACAAAAGAAAAATGTGCTCATCAGTGGAGACTATAACGCTGGTTCCACTGTGGCAGCAAACTCAAACTCACTGAAACCAACTAACTAGTTAACTAAGCAGTTTAGACTGAAAAAAAAGGGTGACAAACTTTAAAAATATACTTAAATTGGTAACAATCAAGTTGATTCAAACTGAATTTACCAAGTCCTACAAAGACAAAGACTTGCTAATTTTAGTATAAATTAACTTAATCCAGTTAAGTTTTACCAGTTGAAGTATTTTTTTTTTTAAAGGGTTTGTTTCAGTGCAGCTGAAAACTATTTTCCCAGTGTTTTGTATTTCATGTTTGAGCAAAACAGAAGAAAAATGTGGTCTTCAGTGTCAGTTCCAATCAACGGCAGCAAACTGAAACTCACTGAAACCAACTAAGTAACAAACTAACTACTTAACCAAGCAGTTTACACTTAAAAAAAAAGGGGTGACAAACTTTAAAAATGTACTTAAATTGGTAACACCTGAACTATGTTGATTCAAACTAAATTATACAAAGAGATTTTACTATAAATTTAAATAAAAGTTTTACCAGTTGAAGCCATTTTTCACGGTTTGACAACCATTTTCTTGTTTCAGCCAAATCATGGAGAGGAAAAGGAGAAATTGGTTATTAATGGACTAATAGCGCTTGTTCCACTGTCAGCTCCAGTGATTTATGCTGCACGGTTCACTGCAAAGATGAATTCCGTGTGCAGGATTGTTTAAAAGTCCGTGTGCATGCGAACGAGAAATGAAGTAGCTCACGGGGAAAAACACAGAGCCAGAGGAGGGGAAAGTGGAAACGTGTTTTTACAAACGGCCTGTTTTGATTCGCTTCACTGGCTGGAACACGTTTGATTCCCCGCACATGTTCCAGTCACCGCGGGCACATCCAGGCTCCGCAGCCGCTCTGAGAGCCACCAAGCCCGGGCGCAGTGCCGGCGGAAGCCCCGGTGGCTCCCGGTGCAGGAGCGGGACTCAGACACGCACACGCAGACGCAGACGCACGGCGGCGGGGGGGGACTTACTTGGGGTTGGTCCGGTTCCAGAAGACGGCGTAGCGGTCCGACACCACCTTGGACGCCGGGTCCTGAGCGTACACGCACACGCCAACGACGAGGAAGAGGAGGATGAAGATCATTTCCATCTGCGGCATTTTTGTGTCTTCACTTGTACAGTAACAGTTCCACTTCCTGCTGATTCGGATGGATGAAACCAAGAGGTGTGAGTTCACTTATTCCCGCACAGGTGTTGCTGCTCCAACTTTTGCGTTACCTAATATTTCCTTTACGCGCAAAAAACTCAAAATTTCCACAAACTGGAGGGAGGAAAAAAACACAGATTTGTTCGTGAAAATCCACAGTTGTGCTGCTGAATTCTCCTTCTTCCGTGGGTTCAGGTCCCGTCCACGCAGCCAACACTTTCTCCAACTCACTTTCCCACAGATGAGCTGCTGCGCGAAACCTCGAAGAAGACGAAAATGCAAAAGAGAAAACAGGGACGAGAGAAAGAGGAGGGCAAATGAAATGTTCCACAGCCGCGGGAGGAAGCGGAGCCACAGTCCGTGTCAGCAGCTCCGGGTCTCCGCTGCTTCCAGCGCGAATCAGCGGCTCCGGCTCGACAAACTCCGGCTCTGAAAACTGGAAACCCAGCAGCTGTTTCTGCTGCTGCTGCTGCTGCAACACAGACAACAACAAGAGCGCGAGCGCACGCACGGTCCACCGCGCCTGTTTCCGCTGCCGCCGCGCGTAAAGACGCACAAAAACCGCGTGAGCAGCGGCTGAACCGGGAGAAGAGACAGTGACGAGAACCGGAGCCAGTCACGGCGAGAGAGTCACGGTGAGAGAGTCAGGGTGGACAAGCTCGCTCGCTCTCTCTCTCTCTCTCTCTCTCCCTCCCTCGCTCTGCCAGCCGGAGCACACTGTAAAAAATTATCGTCTTTGATAAAGCTGGAGTACGGAAGAGGAGAAGGGCCACATTTACGAGAACAAAGGCACAGTCATAATCATTATTATTATTATTATTATCATTATCATTATCATTATCATTATCATTATCATTATCATTATTATTATCATTATTATTCCATGTCTAAAAAACTAAAAATACCATCAGTCTGTAAAATAGATTTGGTGAATGGGCAGGCCAAATTAATGGGCATATATATATACATATATATACAGTATATATGTATATATAAAGTGATCCCGTGCTGGATTTTCACATACATGAACCAAAACTGGTTGACACGTTTATCAGGTCAAGACGCACCAAAATATTAAATGATGATCCAACAGGATGGCAACCATTTTGGATTGAAAGGTGGCTATTTTGGCGATATCACATGTGTGTTTTTAGTTGTTGGCGTTCGGTTATTTTATTGTATTTATTTATTTACAAAAAAAAATTAAAAAATAATATAATCTCACTGAAAAAAATGAAAGTAAGATTTTTACTGAGACATGGCTCCACACACACATGATACTAACATCAGTCCAATAAAAACGACCATTTTACACCCTTTAAACTACAGAGTTGTTTGAACGACACGTTGTTTCACCTTCAGCCGTTTGAAGGCGCTTCAGAGACATAACTGTCCAACTGTGTCACAGATATTGTGCTCCCACTGAGAACAAACAAACAGCCCACAACATGACTAACCCTACAACACTGTTTCTAATTTTTCCTCTACATTTTTACAGTCTTACAATCATAGTGATGCATATGACATTTACAGTATATGGTTTTGGGATTGCATCAGATTTTACACTTGTGTCTTTCCAATACTTGTTCCAGTGCTGTTGGTCAGTATCGCACCAAGAATAACTTTGAGTATCGTATCGGCTCTTCGCTCATTTTTATAACCTCATTAGTGTTTTACTGCTAACTCTATTCCTGTAATTTTGCAGTGTTTTCCTGGATAAATCCTGTCAATAACTCTTTTTTATTAAAGGCGTTTCCTGTAAGAACCACAATAAAACACAAAACTATGGTTTTACATTGTGAATTATCCCAGTTAAATACTAAGAAATTATTCACAAGTCCAAATTTATTCTCAAACTTTCCTGTAAAAAAGACAGACCGTGCTTGCTTCATGCTCCATTGTGTGTGTGTGTGTGTGTGTGTGTTTCTTATGTTGAGAGTTTAGTATTTTTTACAGTGGACAGTTTCACGGTGTCATTGATTTTGAATGAGGAGCCTTTGACTTTCAAAAACAACATCAATCCTCACACACTTTAGCTGCTCATTTCAATGGTTACATGGTCTTGGTTTTTTAGTAAGAAGTAATTACATAGAACAGTTCAACAAAATTAAGATAAGACAACATAATTTTCAGAAGAAAAAAATATGATCCCTATGCCAGATATTTGCCCAAAAAACAGAGTTTTCAAAAATATGAGAGTGAAAATATGAAAAGTACGACATGAAAATCAAGATGAACAATGTTTTAAACATAAACATTCAAAAAATAAGTAAGAAAGTAAAACAAAAAAAGTATTATTATTATTATGTGTTACTGTACAATAAAATAATACAGATGGTTTTAAACATAATTTACTCGGTTTTTCCTCCAGTTTTCTTACGTGTAGTTAGAACGTCAAAAACGTTGTAGCAGGTAATAAAATGTAAACTAAAACTTACATACGAAACACACAATGTCAAGAAATCAACTTGAACAATAACAGTACAGAAAGTACAAAATAGTAAAAGTTAAAAAAAATGTAGAAAAGTTCATTCAAATAGCATGTTTTTAAATGACATACCATGACCTTAATCTTAGAGATTTTTTATTATTTCAAAATGATTTCAAATAAACCAACTTTATGACTTAATTCACACTCACACACACACACACACTGCATTGATTTCCATTCATTTGAACAGCCTAAACAAAGCCTTATCACTAACCTTAACCATAACTAACTAATGACTAACCATAACCACAATTCAAATCTTAATCCTAAACTTAAACCAGTTCCACAGAAATGAGGTTCCGCCTCATTAGGACCAGGTTTTGGTCTCCATGAGGACTTTACTGGTCCTGACAAGGTCAGTGTTTCTGAGCTTCCGTTTCCACTTGTTTTGGATGAAAACAATATTTTCTCTCTGCACCGAAGGACCTTTTCTTTGTTTTCATCTCCTCTTCACTTTTATTGGACTGTAAAACTTAACCTCGTGCAGACTTCAGTGCTGTAGACCTGCTGTGTGTGTGTGGCGCTCCATGACTCAACGCGCCACATAGTGGTCGTCATGGGAACAACAGCCTGCGTGTGGAGTCACTGAGAGCAAACACCACGAATAGGAGAAGAAGAAGAAGAAGATGTTTGGGTTTGAATGGGTGGAGAAAATGGAGGATTAAGTATTTTTAAAAGTGTGTGTGTGTGTGTGTGTGTGTATTCTTGTATTTGTTGGCGAGTGAGGACCAAAAATCGTATATTACCTACACCGTGAGGACATTATGACAAAGTGAGGACATTATGACAAAGTGAGGACATTATGACAAAGTGAGGACATTTTGTCTGGTCCTTTTTTTCTTAACTTAATTATCTGTTTTCTCACCATCTCAAACTGAGCGATGGGAAAGATTTACTGAGGAGAAATGTGTGTGTGTGTGTATTTGGTCTTCCTCATGTTGTGGGGACCTAAATGTGTTTCCACAGTCACATTTTGGGGACTTGTCTTCCTTATGGGGACAAAAATCCCCGTAATGTAAATGACTCCATTTTAATGTTTTAAAGTTAGGCTGAGGTTAGGGTTGAGTCTACTAATTATGTTTAAGGTTAGGTTAATGAATGGAAGTCAATGCAATGTCTCCTGAAGTCATGGAAGCCAGTGTGTGTTGCAGAGAGGACAAACAATTGTATAAACACCTACAGCGTGAGGACATTTTGACAAAGTGAGGACATTTTGTCTGGTCCTCACTTCTTAAAAGGGTTTTTTCAGGGTTAAAACCTGGTTTTAAAGTTAGGGTTAGAATTGGATTTGGGTTAAGGTTCAGGTAAAGGGCTAGGGAATGTATTATGTCTATGAGGGTCCTCACTTAGCGCGTGCGTCTGAAATAATCCTCCTCTAAAACAGCAGAAACCAAGAAGAAACAGCTCGTTTCTCAGCAGGACTTTAAACTTCACATGTGACACTAAGCAGTCTCCTCTGTCTGTCCGTCCGTCTGAGGCTTCTGTTCAACAACAGTGTGATTTATTCCTCCTGACTCCGCCCCCTTTTCCATCCTCCACATCTGTGAACACGCTCACGTTAAAACTGTTCACAAGAAACAGACTTAACGTAACAATGCCACTTATTATTTTACACGATGTGTCCATATTGTCTCATCTGACAGACATGTGGAACCTTTTTGTTTTAGTTGTATGTTTCCTTGTGGTCCGTTTTTGTGTGTGCACCTGTGTATAAAACCGTGTTCCATTTTTTAGTTGGAACTTGGAATTTCCGACGTAAGTCCTGACCAGTTTTTAATTTTAAGGCTGGTTATGGTCACATGGTTTCTGCTGGATTTCAAGAGGCTTTTGAACCTTAAAAAAATAAAATAATAATCAGACCAGGAACAAGTTTTGGATTAAATTCTACATTAGGGACAGACTGATGAGTCACATTTATTTATTTTACTCTGATTGTACTTTAAGCTTTCTTTTTTAGGAAAAAAAAAAAACTGGTCAAAATTTAAAAACAATTTATTTATCAGAATAAAACAAAGTCTGTCATTGCAGAAATGTTCACTTAAAATTAGATATTCATTACTTGATAACGCTGATTCATCATATTATATCTGTGATAGTGAATATAGCTTGTTACTGGTAAGTAAAGCTTTAAGCTACATTGAAACAAAGTTTGATATTTTTCCACATAAATTAGGAAACTTGCTTGACAAGGTCATTTTTCTTTTAAGGAAAATCTATTTTTGCAGTGTGAATTAAATGACATATTTACAACCAGTTTGTAATGGTAACGACTTTCAGACTGTAAAGTGATGAACAACAAATTTAAATTTAAGAAAATTGTGCTGTCATGTAAGAAATGTTTACAAAAAAAAAGGAGTTTTCCTTAATTAAGATGAGTTTAAAAATGTATCACTTCAAATGTCTTGTATTTGTACACACACCGACCTCTACTGTAGTCAACACAAACTTAATACACATCAGTAGTGAACACATTGTTACAGGTAATTGGAGCTTAGCTGTAAAATCATATTAATACAAAGTTAGATATTATTTCCTAAAATTCGATTATTTTTCTTTTTAAGCGAAAAAAAAAACAACTTCCCAGAAACCAGGCTTATTTTATTCTCTTGAAAATAATTTTTTTGCAGTCTATATGATACACACATTAGTAGTGAACACGTTGTTTTAGCTTGTTACTTCCATTTCTGTCCATTTCTTTTTGACTCTGACTGTACGTATGGCTTCCTCCGCGTCCAGTTTCTTGTCCCGCTCTCACCGTCCTCTCACGGAAAAGTAAATGTTTATCTTCTCCCCCGAGGAAGCGTTTTATCCCTCTGTGTCTCTCTCTCTCTTTTTGTCGCTGATTTTACAGCTTCAGCTCCAAAAGTAGCTGTTGAAGGTTGAAGCCTCTAATAAAAGATTTGAGTCGTGGTGAAAAAAAAATATTAAAGGAATTAAAAGTGAAATAGGAGCCGAGGAGAAAAGAGTGAGTCCAGACACAGTGGGAGGTCTGAGTTATTCCTCTGTGTGTGTGTGTGTTCTTGTACTTGCTGCAGAGTGAGGACCAAAAATCGTGTAAACACCTACAAAGTGAGGACATTTTGATAAAGTGAGGACATTTTGGCTGGTTCTCACTTTTTTTCACCCCTTAAAACGACTTTTTAAGGGTTAAGACCTGGTTTTAGGTTTAGGGTTAGAATTGGGTTTAGGTTAGGATTAGGATAAGGGGCTAGGGAATGTATTATGTCTGTGAGGGTCCTCACTTTGATAGAAGTGCAAACACAGTGTGTGTGTGTGTGTGTGTGTAGCTGGTCTTCCTTATGTTGTGGGGACCTAAATGTGTCTCCACACTCACATTATGGGGACTTGTCCTCCTTATGGGGACAAAAAAATTAAGTCCCCATAACGTAAATGACTCCATTTTAAGGTGAAGACATGTTTTAAAGTTAGGCTGAGGTTAGGGTTAGGTTAAGGTTAGGGTCAGGGTTAGGGTTAGGACACTAGTAATTATGGTTTAGGTTAGAGTAAGTCTCCAGGAAATGAATGGAATGTCCTCTGAAGACATGGAAACCAGTGTGTTCTTGGATGGGTATCTTTGCGAGAACCAAAAAACTAATGAAGTGAGGACATTTTGACAAAATGAGGACATTTTGTCTGGTCCTCACTTCTTTAAAGGGCTTTTTCAGTGTTAAGACCTGGTTTTAGGGTTATAGTTATAATTGGGTTTAGGTTAGGGTTAGGCATCTAGTTGTGATGGTTAAGTTAAGAGGCTAGGGAATGTATTATGTCTATGAGGGTCCTCATTATGAATGCTATACAAACGTGTGTGTGTGTGTGGCACCTGGCTTGAACTTCTTCTGTATACACGACCTCTGCAAACACAAATAGACAAGCTCACACTTGTATACAAAAAGCCTGAGTGTGTGTGTGTGTGTGTGTCACTTTTGTGTGTTTTTGTGTGTCCATGACTTTTTGCGGTGTTTCTCTGCGCGTAGGTGAGTAACGTCTGTGACCCGCGGAGCCTGCGCTGCTTAAAGTCATTCAAACCTGACACTGGAATTCTAGCTATGTTGTAAAAGGGTGGGGGGGTCTCACCAGATTTGAACATTTATACCAGAAGGTGATGGCAAATTTAAGGTTGGCCTCTTTATTTAGGAGCATTTATATTTACACAACTGCACATGGGTGGCCCCCGAATTCCCTTCTAAATTCACCGCAACACACCTTTAACCCGGCCATGTTGTTTCTCTTTATTTCAGCCGAGCGTCCACTCTGTTGAACCAAGCACGCGGGTGATTGAATCAGAGGGTCTGGAAGTGAACCTGCATGTGGTCTTTGTGGTCAGTTAAAGCAGTGGTCCCCAACCACCGGGCCGCGGACCGGTACCGGTCCGTAGATCAATTGGTACCGGGCCGCGCTAGAAATAATAAATTATTTCCCTTTCATTTATTAACTGATTATGAACGGGCTTTTATTTTGAAAATTATTATATTTTGATAAATGACCGGATTCTTTCGGTTACATCCTGGTCACTTGAGCTCTAAAATTTATCCCGCAAGCTAGAAAATGAGTAAGAAACAGACAACTTTGGAAAGTTTCTTTGAGAAGGGGAAAGGCCCAATGAAGAGACAGGAGAAGAGCCTACGACTTCTAAGAAAAAGAAAGCTTTTAACAGGCAATACCAGGAGTCCTATTTGAAATATGGATTTATCGCTACAGGTGATTCCCACACACCTAGCCCGCTCTGCGTCATATGCGGCGACCGGCTCTCTAATGTAGGTATATTTAGATAATAGTGAAATAAATGTGGAATTGCTGATTTCTTATTTATTTATTTTTCCAAGTGATTTTTTTTCTATAATTTGTTTATGGGACAGAGAAGATGTTATCAAAGACTTTGAATTTATACTCCCGGGCCGCAGTAACATTGTCAAGCTTTAACCGGTCCGCAGTGATAAAAAGGTTGGGGACCACTGAGTTAAAGGACCAGCGTTCACATGTGTGATTGGCTGATCACACGCTAAGAACACGGAGGTGGCAAAAATAAGGATTATCAGATACCTGTGACTCCAGGGCTGCAGGATCCACATCCACACCTGATACTGATAACATTAATAATAATAATTATTATTAATAATAATAACAATAATAATAATTATTATTATTGTTATTATTATTAATAATAATTATTATTATTAATGTTATCAGTATCAGGTGTGGATGTGGATCCTGCAGCCCTGGAGTCACAGGTATCTGATAATCCTTATTTTTGCCACCTCCGTGTTCTTAGCGTGTGATCAGCCAATCACACATGTGAACGCTGGTCCTTTAACTCAGTGGTCCCCAACCTTTTTATCACTGCGGACCGGTTAAAGCTTGACAATGTTACTGCGGCCCGGGAGTATAAATTCAAAGTCTTTGATAACATCTTCTCTGCCCCATAAACCTTCAGAAAAGAGCAATTTGAATGATAAATGAAGAATTCATCAGTTTTGTTAACATTTCTAGACATTGTATACTCAAAAACACAAGGGATAGAGACATTCTTCAAGTTTAGGGAAGGAAATTGTAATTTCAAGGATTATTTATCTTTGAAACTTGCAAGGTGAGAACAAATATTAAATACCCTTATGTCAGTTTTGAGGGTAAAGTTATGGAATTAACTCAATGATTTGAAATTGTGCAAAACCTCTTTTGGGGTCCAAAAAAGTTTGAAATACAAAGTGAACTGACCATCCAGTACTATAATGTTACATTTTATTGCACAGCAAAGGCAAAAAATAAGCCATGTGCTCCAGCCTTTTAATGTTATTGGCACATTTGTGTTAAATGATCTTGTTTATGTTGACTTTTTATATGAATGTAACCAAAATAAAGATATTTATTCATTCATTCAACGATATTAGGGGTGTAACGGTACGAAATGCGCAGAAATCATGAAACTGTTTTTTCATTTATTAAAGTTTAAATGACTCAACACATTTAATTATAAACATAACTGGGGCTAATTACCCAGAAATTTCCTGAAAAAGTTAAGGATTATTACAAAATAATTTGTAATATTGCTGCACCTTCGACTAACAAAACTGAAAAATGAATGTAAAGGTTCTCAAATAAATAAAATAGATGAATGAAACAGTTCGGGACATAATTATTATTATTATTATTATTACTAATGAAGTCAGGCAGCTCATGTCCAAGTGAAAGGGAATTTGACTTAACCAGAGGGTTGCAGGTTCTAAACCCTACCAGGTCAAGGGCTGTGGTACCTTCCACATTGCCCATTGATAATTTTGACACTCTAAATTCATCCTAGCCATGAGGGGGCGCCACATCCAATATGTCCTCCTAGTGCTGATACCAAGCCTGGATAAATGGGAGAGTTAAAGATTTTTTTATTAATTAATATTAATGATAGCCTCTTTATCCTCATTCTGCAGGTTCTTGTGACTCCTGGGCTGCAGGATCCAGATCCCGTTGCGAGGCTGTTATTATTACTAGTAGTATTTTCATCATTATTATAAAATTATGATTAAAACTGATATAATTCTTTCTGCTGCTGCTTGTATAAATGACATTATTGTGGAAATTGTATGAAGTGAGAGCAGACCATTTGCATCTTCTCTGTTCCCCCACTTTTGCGTTGATATCATTATACAAATAAATCTGATTCGATAAAATATTAACATGAAATATAAACAAGACAAGAAATGTGACCCCTTCAATCCTATGATGATATAAACTATGGAAATTAACTGGAGTAGGTGCAGTTATCCACAGAAAATACAGCTAAATTGAATTAAAACAATCAAAAACGACTGTGAAAATGCCCCCGGTCCTCAGAGAATCTGTGTGTGGTAATGATTCGTACAGTTCACAAAGAGGTGACCGCGGCTGACCCAACATCGGGTCAGTAAATCATGAAGGACGTCGTTCACATCGGAGTCAAACTGAGCCTCAGGGCGTCTCAAATAAACTCATCGATCCACGTTTGTTCCCTCGATAATCCAGACACTGACTCCCATTCTCATACCACTGTTTTCTCAAATGCCTGCATTTATCTTATTTATTTTAAAAAAGAGGAGATTTAAGATTAGATTAAGAACGACTAATTTATTTTAATGTTTAAATTGAAATGCTGAGTCATGTTTTGTTTGTCATAGCGCCCGTTTTAGCCCCATTTTGTGAACAGTTGTATATTGTATATAATTTTATTTGTCATTTGAATCTGGTAATATTCTATTCTTTGTTGGAAGAGCTGAATTTGCTGCTGGGGATTAATATGGTATTTGTGATTCAGATTTTGAAGTCACATGGAGATTAAAATGTCCCGGTGTCTTATTTTGCGGAAATTTGGAAACTTTTAGCAGTAACAGTTTTAAAAGCGAAACCTGTTGTTGTACATATTTTTACATAGTTCACATTTAACAACAAATAACAATAGACAAAAACCAAGAGCAGCGCCTACATTTAACATCATTTAAAGTATTTCAAGTCCGTCAAGTTTGAGTTTGTTCTGCGATTTAAGCGACCGTTTACTTCATCAAATGAGACCGTGATGGAAATTAGCTGAGCCAGCTTTTATTCATTAGCCTTTTGATCTGAGGCGTTTTACGTTAAAGTGGGTACTTTATCATAATAAGACATCGGGGAGCTGTGAATTACATGTTTAAAAAAAAAAAATGCTCCGAGCGCGGTAAAATTGATCTGAGGCCAACGATGGAAAGCGACTCATCAGCTCATGTGTCTGTAGGATGAATGAGACAGAGGGAGGACGGGGGGACGGGGGGACGGGGGTTGTCAGGTCAAGAGCTTGACAGGATCCTGAGGGTGGAGGGTGGGGGTGGGGAACAGGAGGGAACACACTGGGACTAGGATTCAGTTACCTGGTTCTTCTCCGTTCTTAGTAAAACAAAAAAAGTGAACAGCAACAACAACAACGATGAGCGGTCGCTAACACAAGCTTTAAAAATATAGGACTTGTGCTGCAGTCGGCTTTTAATAACAGAGGTGGAGAAACATAAACAGCCGATTACACAAGGAAAATATACGGAATTAAAGCCACGGTCTGTAATTTGCTTCTCTACCTCTGCGATTTATAACCTAGCATGTAAAATGTTTACATTTTCATCCACTGGAGCTGTATAGAACTTTACCTGCTTATATATATATATATATATATATATATATATATATATGTGTGTGTGTAAATAAACATGACAAAATCCATCCTCATATGTTAAGATGATGCCGAGATATTCACATATACTAATCTGGATTAAATCTAGATGAAATTTGGTCTAATGATAGAGGGTCTGGTCCTGCATACAAATACCAAATTACACTCAAATCCGACAGGCTCTGACAGAGATATGACATTTTGTTTTACAGTTTTGCCCATTCATAGGGATTTCTTGAAAATATGATAACTTTTGTGACGTCATGAGTGGGTAGATTCTTACCAAAATTTGATGGGAACATCGTGATCACTGACACATCAGAAAAAATTCAGATTGATGCGACAAAAACCGTAGACAGGAAGTTGCAAACAGAAGGAAAATCTGAACCTGTTAAATGGGACGTCGCATGTTAAATTTAAGTTCTCCCCAAATCCATAATCTGGATTAAATCTAGACGAAGCTCAGTCTGATGATAGCGTGTCTGGTCCTGCATACACATACCACATTGTGTTAAAATCGGACACGTTTTGACAGATTTATGAAATTTAGTTTTACAGTTTTGCCCATTTATAAGAAACAGGGATTTATTGAAAATGTGATGAGTTTTGTGACATCATCAGTGGGTAGATTCTTACCAAAATTCTGTGGGAGCATACTTGGGTGATCACCTACCTATCACAAAATATAAATAAATAAATGTGATTGATTAGGCACAAAACTGTTGTTTTGGGTTCTTGTTTTAACAGGAAGTTGTTAAAACAAGAACGAACCAATTAATTGGCTAATAATAAACTCACTTGTAAGTAATACCAAAAAACAAGAAGATACAGATTCACAGATTCAAAATCAACATTTCTCTTCATGTATTTACCAGCGATCTTCAGAAAGTTGCCTTAAAAAACAAACAAAACAGAAAAGTTTTCCTTTCAAATAAATCCAGGTAAAAAAAATCTGCCTCCCAAAACAAAAAGCAGGTGAAAATGAAAGGGATTTCATTCATGTAAGAGACGATAGATTCCAGCATCACAGTGGGAAACAGGCTCGTTAAAAAACACACTTAAAAAATTGTAGCGGTGAAGCAATGATTTTGCTTTGAGCAGTTTGTAGATTGATTTTTTCTGGTATGTTTTATTCAGTGGCTTTAAAAAAAAAAAAAAAAAAAATCACAAACATGTTTTGCATCGGAATTCGCCCAGTGAAACTCAGTGGGGTGATCATCTGCTCTGCAGCTCCTCCACCTGTGACGCTTCAGCTCATCAGCTGTGGTCTGTCCATCCATCTGTGCATTAGCAGTGCTAATGAATGACTCCATGACATTTTGTGGAAAACTGGGACATGGACTTTGGGGGAAAAACACATTTTATTTAGAGAAGATCTGATTAAAGTCATAGTTCAGGTTTTTCTGTGACGTACGGACTCTCACTGCCTTCCAAGGCACAGATGTCTGCTGTCACTGAAAAACACGGCTGCACATGGTGACAGAAGAAAAAACAAACAAACACAATTTAGAGTTTAAAATGAGAGTTGGAATAAAGTTTGTACACTGCTTACTCTTCTGCACCAAAATCCAAAGAGAAAACTGGTGATTTTAGCTCACGGGGACACAGGAGCTGCTGGTCTACTGCTGCCTCGTGTGGTCACTTTGTGTCACTGAGGTAAATCTGAATGAAGGATTTTAAAGGCCGAAATGACAAAAATAGGAAATTTGAACTTGCTGATGGAGGCAGCAGCGGATCAACAACTTCTCTGCGCTGTGATGTAAAATCGATGATTTTCTCTATGGAGTTTGGTGAGTGGGGAGAGCGGTTTACAATGGCCTGCTTCCTGTCTAACTGTCTGTCTTTAAAGGGATTGTATGAAGCATTGACTGGACTGACAGCAGTTTTCTTGCTTTAGAGAGGGGCTGACTCAAAATCTGATCAAAAACGGGCTAACCTGACAAAATCTACATTGGCTTAAGTCTACAATATCTTAAGCATATGTTTTCCTGCCTAATTTAATTCTGACAAGAAATTTAGTATCCTGCACCAAAGCCCATAGAGAAAATCAGTGATTTTAGCTCTCAGACAAACTGGAGCTGCTGGTCTATTGTCGCATCATGCGGTGAGTTGGTGTCACTTAGGTAAATTCAAACAAAGATCTTTAACTGCCAAATTCACAAAATAAGACATTTGAACTTACTGATGGAGGCAGCAGAGGATCAACAGCTCCTGTGTGCTGTGATGTAAAATCGACGTTTTTCTCTATGGTGTTTGGTGAGTTGGAAAAGTCTGACTATCTGTCTTTCAAGCGATTGAATTAACTGGATTGAAAGTAGTTTCCCTGTTTTAAATTTGTGTTGACTCAAAATCTGTCTAAATCACACAGGGTAGCTACTTGGGAAAAGTTTCACGCAGTAAAATCTATATGAACTCAAATCTACAATATCTTAAACATGTATTTGCTCTTTAATATTGGTAGTAAACAGCCTTTTCTGACAGGAAAATGAACAGCTTACTTTCCCACACCAAAGCCCATACAAAAAATCTGTGATTTTATCTCACAGGGACACAGGAGCTGCTGGTCTACTGCAGCCTCATTTGGTGAGTTTGTGTCCTTGAGGTAAATTCAAACAAAGAATTTCAAATGCCGAAGTCACAAAATTACACATTTGAACTTACTGATTGAGGCACCGGTGGACTGACAACTCATTTGTGCTGTGATGTAAAAAGGACTGATTTTCTAAATGGGATTTGGTGCAGGAGACTGAACGAGTTAAGCAACTTGAAGAATCACTTCACTGTTTGCTGTGAATTACACCATCACTCTAATGTGGGCTCAAACACGATACAATCCATTTCAAGGCCTCTTCAGTTTTCAAAATTTCACTTAGCACCAAAATTAATTCCTGCACGGCATTCTGGGAGAAGCCAAATCATGATGAAGCAGCTGCCAGGTGTGGCTGCGGCGGCGTTTGAGCGTCTGGTGGGACATGTGGCATGAGCAGCATGTGGGCGACGCAGACGACATCACACATAAGATCAGCTGAAAGTCACCAATGTTTGCCCACACTTCTCCGTCGTTGAGTCATCACTTGCAGTGACGCGGTGAGACGCCGCTTGCTCCCACGCGTCGTGCAGAGACTCAACTCCATGCGTTCTGTCTGATCATGTCTGACAATAAAAGTCCGCTTTCTGACGCGCTGTAAACGCGTATCGCCGGCAGGTGACGTCGAAACGGCAGCACCAGTGTAGATGCTCTGCTTGGATCATTGTTTGCCTGATTTTTGCTTTTCCACAACTCAAAAATCAGTTTCAGGCTCAACATTTCCAGTCCAGAAAGTACAGGCTCTTCATTTATTTTCATATATGACAATGAAAACAATAGAAAGTTACATTTAAGAAGCAGAAAACAGCAAATGTTTGCAAACTGTGTTGTTTTTGGCAACTTAAGTCCATCTTAGTTCTATCTTCACTGACAACGTAGAACATTTTAAATCTAAATTTCTTGTATCTTGGAATTACCTCTTCCTAATGTGAGACAGGTTGGGGTGGCGTCCACCAATGTGCCAATTCATTAAAATTATAAAGAATATTAACGGAAAAACTATGGGCTCAAATTACGTGTAGAGAAGCGACATTTTTATGCCATTTTAATCGCAGTTTCAACGACATACTGTCCACAAACACAGCTGGTTTAGCTACAGTGCTGCTCTCTGTCTCCCTCTGTCTTCTATCAGTGGCACTGCTCTTCTTTTTTGTCCTCCTGCGTTAGGACTTTAAAATAAGGTGTCAGAGCTTTTCTGTGTGGTTTTTCAACAAGGTTAAGACACATTTGCGGGACAAAGATGTCTCAGCCAGACAGTAAACCAAAGCCAGTAATGTGTTCAAACTGTATATATATATATATATTTGTAATACTGTACAAAAACAGGTGTGAAAATGCATGTTTATTATTTATTACCTTTTATTATCTTTCCTGTCTTTGCTGTTGTGACACTGTAAATTTCCCCATTGAGGGACAAATAAATTATCTTATCTTATCTTATCTTATCTTATCTTATCTTATCTTATATAAGGAGCAGGTGTAGTTCGTCACCACTGAGTGTTGAACTGTCAATAAAACTCACTGGCAGTTTTTATATTGTTACAGTGTTTGAGGAGAAGTTATAACTAACTAACTAACTAACTAACATCATCAGGCCATATTTTAGGCGCAAAAAAAACAGTTTTCCGTCTTTTCTCCCAATATTTTCTAACATACATAATGTGTGACAAGGATAAATCCTGCGTTTACTCTAAGCAGCTGAAATATCCTTGAAAGTTTGTGAATTTGAAAAAAACAAAAAAAACAAACCTTTTTGAAAATTGTCCTTAATAGACTTGGGTCTCGAATTGTGTGCAAGAAAGAAGTTCCGTCGATATTTAGGTAAATGTCTCCCTTTTTTGTTGCGACGCCACCTACTGTCTCATGCTCTGCATCGCTTGATGTACATGGACTCGGCCTACGAGTTGTTGTAACTACTAGCGGTGTTGTGGACACTGTCCACTGTGTCTCTCTGCTGTTGACATGAGTTTCCAGAACAGAACAACGAGCGACGTAACGTCAGGCAAGTCGTGATGACGTGATGCCTGGGAAATGGAAATAATCCAAGATAATCCAAGATAATTCATAAAACGATAAAGACTGACTATGACCAAGATCCCAAGGACAATCCCTTGTCCAGATGCGGATCGCTCTGCAAGTCAATCTCATTTGCTGTTTTAAGACATTCAGCCCTTAAATTTGAGGGAACTGGTCCTGGAAAGTCCTTAAAAAGCCCTTGAATTTGATATCAACCAAGGTGTGGGGAACCCTGACTCAACCACATTTAATATTTTCCTCCCTGTCTCTTTTTACCACCGATCCAAACTCTCACTGAGCTAAATCTAAAACGTGGCCGTCATCTCCACGCCGCGCTCGCACCAACAACCGGTGGACGTTATTCCACGGCAGCCACCTCACGTCTCGCCGCTCCTGCTAATTAGCAGACAGCCCGACATGAAGACATGAAGACAAAGAAGACGCTGCTGTCATCGTTTCTTGATTTAAATAAAGCCTAAATTGCTAGGGGAAAAAAAAAAACATTTAATTGTTGAGTTTCATCTTCAAGACAGTTGAATATTTAGGTTTTAAATGGTTCAGATGTTGTGTTCCATTGACATCGGGGGTCGTGGACGGCCCAGGCTAACACTAGCTAACACTAGTCCATACCAATCTCACATGTCTACGGATAAAAATTGATAAACACTATGTGCACGGCTGATTTACTGCGGAACAAGTACATGACACGTTTTATAAGCAGTAAAGGAAGCCACGTTTCTTGGGAGGCAGCCATCTTAGAATCTTAGACTAGAGTTGGAAATCGGAGTTCAGGAGACATTCCTTCCTGGGTAATCCCGAGTTCCAACTACAAATGGAATGCAGCAAAAGCTTGCTCATGTTTGAAACACGTTTTTATGGGCTTATTTCCTTCCTTATTATTATTTTTTTTGTTTCCAGTACTCTCAGAACTGCACTGCGATTGGTCAAAGTCTCCCGTTACGTAACAGATTTTCCCAAAACTACAAGCAGAGTCCAGAGGCAGCGCAGAAGTCTGGCTCTCACTCAGATCAACTTTACTTACATTATTATTATAAAGGCTATTATTCAATTATTGATAATAATTGCCAACAAATATGTTACCTACCCTGTTTTAATATGAATCATGTGTTAAAACATGTTACTGTCCTGTTTATTGAGTATGTACAAGCTAGGTTCCCTCTCCCACACCAAACTCCATAGAGAAAATCTTCGTTTTTAGGTCACGGGGACACAGGACACAGCTTGTCTACTGCTGCCTCATGTGGTGAGTTTATGTCATTTAGTTAAATCCAAGCAAAGGATTTCAAACGCCAAAGTCACAAAATTACACATTTGAACTTACTAAAGGAGGCAGCAGTGGATCAACACCTACTGTGTGCTGTGATGTAAAATCACTGATTTTCTCTATGGACTTTGGTATGGGCGAGTGAGTGAGTTGCAAAGTGGCACAAACGTCAGTTTCCAGCCATAAAAAGGTGCTTACCGATGAAATAAAACAGTAAAAATAGATTTTTAGATGTTGTCCACTTTGGCAGAAGTAGATTATATTGAGTGTGCTTTTTATTAAGTGGCTAAATTCAGTTTTTCCAAATGTTCCTCTTCTGGCAGCCCTGCTGTTGTGAGTGAATGCCTGCCCGACTCAACAGCAGCTGCTGACGTCAGACGCAAGAAAAATCATTATATATTCAAACAATTTTAGACTCTCAATACTTCTGATTGAGTGGAAATAATAACGGCGTGATGTTGGTTTGGCGTTCATCTCCGTTTCTCAGCTTGTTCTTGTTCGTTAGATTTTCCACAGTTTTTCCCCTCCACCATTTCCACCACCTGAGAGAAACTACAATCACACAAAATCTCACTGTTCATTCCTCAAATGGACACATTATGCATGTTGGCTCATCTGGATTTTCTATTATACAGTGTAAGATTACACTGTATAAGCAGAAAGTAAGTGGCCTGATTAGAGTCTGAGCTCTAACAGCACTATTTCAAAATTACCTCCAACTGTGCATGAAACCAAATCGACGTATTGTGAGGTTTGTACTTGAGTGCCTGTAATCACGCTGTCATTCAGCAAAGGAGAAAGTTCGGAAGCAAAAATGGCATCGGGGCAGAGTCAGACTTTACCACCAAGACGCTTCAAGCTGTAGTGCCAAACGTCGACTCCCTAACAAAACAGTCCAGCGTAGACAGAAGCAGATGATTGCTGATGCTTTCTTGTAATAATAATAATCAAAAAAACATTTATCTGAGCAGCGCAGAGGAAAGGGGAACGATACAAGGACTTGTGATCCGGATCTGTGTGAGTGAAAACAAAACGGCCTCAGAAACGAGGGACGGCAAGGGAGTTTAGCTGTGATTTTGACACAATTTTGAGTCTCGCCCAACTCTAAAACAACAGAAGAGCTGTCAGCGTTTCATAAAATCACTTTGAAATGATAATGCAGAGCAGTTAGACTGGCTTTTCCAATAGGAAACTGAAGTTCGTGTCACATTCTCTCCCTAAACCGAAGTCCATAGAGAAAATCAGCAATTTTACATTACGGCGCATAGGAGTTGCTGATCCACTACGGCTTCCATCATTAAGTTCAAATATATTATTTTGTGTCTTTGGCATTTGAAATTATTTGTACCACACAAGGCAGCAATGGAGCAGCAGCTCATGTGTCCCTGTGAGCTAAAAATGTTAATTTCCTCTATAGAGTTTGGTGCAGGAGAGAAAGCTTCCATTTTCAGTCAAAAATGCTGTCTAACAGCAATATATATATATAATTTATATAGATTTTATTAGACTTCTTTCAAAAAAAATCTGTTTTTCCATGTTACCAGCCATGTTTTTACAATGTGAGAGCCATAAAACCACATTTTCTCCTTTCTGTGCAGGAAAAACAGAGATTTGAGGGACAATACTAATCAATATAGCTCTAATAAATAATGGAACTGCTTGGGATTTATTAGGAAATTAACACTGACAACTGTTTCCCAGTGCCGATGTTCATTTGAAGTCATTAGAGACAAAGGAAATGTTTGCATTTCGACTCAGCGCTCCTTTTTGTCCAGATGCCAAACACTTGTATTTACTTCCCCTGTGTTTTGAGAAGGAGATGTGACTGTGGAAACCACTGGGCAGAAAAATAACAGCTCTTCTCATCTCAGCTTTTCTTTTTTTTGCTCAAGGACACTTCACCACAATGGCGAGTGACACATGGTTTGCAGTGAAGATGAAATGTGCGATTTCTGAGTCACGCGACGCCCTCGGCGATGATCCGATCATGCTGCTGTCACACGACCGGCACCTTGGCCTCGGTCCTGGTCTTTCCTTCCACCGCACGAAGACTCATCTCTCACCAAGTCTCCTTGAAGAAGGATTTAGGCTCCAAAGGTGATGTATTTGTTTAGTTAATCTCCTTCACAATCCCAAAAGCCCTTGCTGGTGAATTGTCAGCGAGGATTACTGGTTAATTCTGTGAGGAGTGAAAACAGGGGTCACTCTTTTTTGGGTTTTTTTCTTACTCCATTTACTATTAATGCTCAAAATGGACAATTTAAAGCAATGTCTTCAACTCATTCCTGTTTTTTTACCCCCTGGGAAATGAATACGTTGACATTTACCCGACACTGTGGATCCACAGAGTGAGTAAATTCCACTCAGGTCCTGGTTTGTGTCACACAGTGGAAGCAGCTGAGAGGTGAATGAGAGCAGCGGTGATAGCTCGAGGTATAATCAGCCTCTCGCTGACTGAGGTGTCTGGTTATTGTAACCTTGTCATGAAAAAACAAAGGATTCTCATAATGGCCTTAAGTGAGCTGGGTTACAGTGAGCAGAACTGGGTCTGTCCCTGTTACAGAGGACAGTCCGCTGTGGGAAAACAACTTTCGAGATAGTTATGAGGATGACCATGGTAATGACTTCATTTTTGTGGGTAAAAAAAAAAGGGGGGGCTAAAATATTATACAGTATTTCATCTAAGCTACACTTTCATGTTAATATTTTTCTTTTATTTTACACACAAAGTCAGTGCAAAGCAGCGTCTATCGCCCATCACTGGAAGAATCACACTGACGCGACGGCCAATCAGCATTGAGATTCTCTGCAGGATGTAGAATAACAATACCTAACCCAGCTTTAATATGAGACATGCTACAAATGTGTTGTTGCCGCTTTAGAACAGGTCACTGTCATGTTCATTGAGTGTATACCAACTGGGTTCACTCTCCCATACAAAACCCCATAGAGAAAATCAGTGATTTTAGCTCAAGGGGACACAGGACATGCTTGTCTCCTGCTGCCTCGTGTGGTGAATTTATGTCACTTAGTTAAATCTAAAGAAAGGATTTTGAATACCAAAGTCTCAAAATGTCACATTTGAACTTAGTGATAGAGGCAGCAGCGGATCAACACCTCCTCTGTGCTGTGACCTTAAATCGCTGGTTTTCTCTATGGACTTTGGTGTGGGGGGGAGTGAGTGGGTTACAAAGTGGCTATAAAAGTGTTTCTAACGTTGAGATGATGAGTGAACATGTATTTATAGATATTGTCGACTTATGCAGACGTATATTTTACTGAATGAGGTTTTTATTAAGTGGCTGAAATAATTTCTGAATGTTCCTCAAACGTATCATTTTTGTGTGTGGGCTGGTGTTAGGGTAACCCTAGGGCAGGGTTAGGGTTAAAAAACTTTTTTTTTAATGCTTCAAAATACAGCGACTTGCGTCCCTCACATCATTAAATGTTCAAATTGATCCCATGACGCGGAAAATAAACACTTTTTTTTTTTTTTTTTTTATCATTACATGTATCAGCTGCAGTATCGTCTCCATCTGTCACAAAATGAAGGATTCACCAAAATCCCCATCATGGCAGCAAGCAGCTCTGTTTGAAATCTACTCAAATCTATAGACGTGTGTGTATGTCTCCATCTGCCAGGCCTCTTATGTCCTCACCAGCTGTAGATGGTGGACAGATGCCGTGTAACAGGACACCAAAACATTTGACTGGCTCACCAAAGACCCAGAGACAGCAGAAGTGGCCGGAAAACACACATGAATGTATTTTACCCGATTGTAACAATTCAGTTAGGATTTGCTGTACGCTTTAACGCAAACTGGCCGAATAAATGGAGAGCTTACAGGGATCGACATAAACGCAGATGACATCGCTCTCTTTTACTGTAACATCCTAATCCAAAGAGTTTCAGCTTTAAAGAGAAAGTGAACCCTTTGAGTCCATTGTTTCCTGCAATGACATCTTAGTTACATAACTAACCCTGTTAGTTCCAACTGTAAACAAAGGAAATATGAAGATTTGTCATGATCCGCCTGGTAAAGACTGACTGTGTTTTCTGTTGGATGGTTTTTGTTTTTGGACTTTGATGTAGTTTCTGCACTTTAGCCCTTGTTTCATGTTTATCTTACTTGTTTCAGCATTTTCACAGATGTGCTTTTGTTCTGCACTTTCACTTATTGATATTAATCACTGTTTTTTTCTATTTTAGTTTTTTTTCCCCCTCCCGCTTGTGCACTGTGCCAGTTTCGTGTTTTACTTTGTAACTCGACTTTCCTCTGCGTCTTCACTGGTTTCCCTCTCCGATGATCATCTGCTCTGCCCTGATGTGGTTCACCTGGGTTTAATTATCCTGCCTGTTCAGCTGTTCACTTGATGTCCTCACACGTCTGTGCTTGATTTTCTGTCCGTTTCATTCCCTGTCGCTCATCTTCTCCCCGGATTAGTTTGTCTTTTGTTCGTGTTTTGTTTGTCAGGAATTTTGATTAAAGACTCATTTTGTTGATCGCTCCGGCAGTGACTTTGTCTCCTTTTTTCTGGCAAAACTCTAACAAAAATGGATTTATTCAGAGAATTAAAACAATCTGTGGCAGGACAGTCATGTGACCATGTGACCTAGAAGCACCTTGGTGATGATGCAACCTTTTTTTTCAAGTGGTGAATTTTCCTGTGTGAACTGAGTTGATGCTCAACATTTCATTTATCAGAATAATTATGTGATTTTTGTGAAAGCATGAAGGCCCCTCGTAAGAAACCGTTTATCCCGTTCTGCGGTCTATTACAGCAGACACATCAACTCTGTTTTGCCTTGACTTCTTATTTTGCATCTTTATGAATATGGTCTTGTTTTTCAAAAGACAATGTGGCCAATGAATAAAATTACAATCAGCAGCTTCCACTGTGTCTCTGCCTCCTGACGGACGGTGATGTTCTGATCTTCCATCAGATGGTTCATGATGATCACATGAATGCGTTCTCTAATGGTCATTGTCCTGTGGTTCCTCTGAGTGGCAGCTCGGGAGACGACCTCATTCTCGCGAGGGAACGGAACGCAGACGCTCGACGCCAAGTCGTCTTTTTATTGTCGGCACAGACGACGGAGTCATTTGAATATGCGGCTGGATGTTCGCGTCCTGAGATCATGCACAGTTGTCACGTCTGTCAGTACATTTGAAGATTTATACTGTAAAACTCTCCCAGAAGAGTTTTACAGTTCTCCAGAAGGGAATTGTTGGCGTGCTGCTGCCTCATGTGGTGACCTTGTGTCACTGATTTCAAAGTCACAAAATAACACTGTTTTCTCTTTGGACGTTGGTGAGCTGTTTACAAAAAGAACAAAAATTTCATTTTCATGTCAGAAAAGTCTGTCTTTAAAGCTATAACAGATATATAAAGCAGCAAAAAAAAAGATACTGTAGTGTGGCGTCTCCTCCGAGTTGTATTGGCACATACAACAAAAAAGTATCTTGTGCTAGCCATTGTATTGGTATTGTGCACAAACAAACATGGTAGCAACATAGTTTAAAAAAATGAAACAATACTTTGTGTACGACTGACTTACTGTGTGCTATTAGTGTTAAAAGTAGTACAGTCCTGAATCTTGAACTCCTGAACTGTCCCTTTAAATCCACAGGCTCCTCAAGGGAACAGGAAATTATATCTGGTGCTTGATTATATCTGGCGGTGGTTACACTAAAACCACTATGATTATCATCACTAACAGTAGTAATGACTGGTATTAACAGTAGTGTTGGTGCTATATGAGGGTTTAAATTAGAGTATTATGGGCTGCATGTGTGTGTGTTAGCATGGCATTCTGTTAGCAACGGTTTTAATTCAACAAAAAGTCTTTCGGCTGCTTTGTTTCAGGCGACTTGTTACATGATTCGAACCAGAAACCAGACTTTTGGGGCTACTTCCTGTCAACTACTGTAATGACGTGTCCATCACTAAAACACAAGGTTCAGCTTCTTAGCATTAGGTGTATCGTAATGTGATCCAAACCAGAAACCTGATTTGTTCTATCCATGTGCAAATTTTGGCTACTTCCTGTTGAAACAGGCTACTTCCTTTCGACTGTGCTGTTTAACTCCACCACTGAATCGATTTGTTTTATGGAGTGTGTTCACCTCTAGGTGGCGATATATAACCTCTTTCCGCTTCTTAGCATTAGGTGTTTCGTTACATTAGCCTTACCAGGAACCCATTTTGTTCTACGTACAGTATGAGTAAAGAACGACTATTTCCTGTTGAAAAATATTACTTCCTGACAACTATGTCATTAACCTGGATCAGTTTATTGTGTTTCACCTCAAAAACACAAGGTGGCGATATATACCCTGTATCATCACGCAGTCCAAACCAGAGACCCGATTTGTTCAACGTATGTGTAAAGTGCTGCTCCTTCCTGTCGAAACAGGCTACTTCCTGTCGGCTATGCTGTCTAACTGGACCAAGGAATCACTTTATTTCATGGAGTGTATCCAAAACACAAGGTGGCGATATATTCCCTCTTTCAGCTTCTCAGTATTAGGTGTATCATCACACAAACTGAACCAGAAACCTGATTTGTTCTATGCATGTGCAAATTTTGGCTACTTCCTGTCAAAAGAGGCCACTTCCTGTTGACTATGTCGCTTAAATGGACCACTGAATCAGTTCATGTAATAAAGTGTGTCCACCTCTGGTTCACTAGGTGGCGATATATGCCCTCTTTCAGCTTCTCAGTATTAGTTGTGTGGTTATGCGCTGAATGACAGAGGTAACAGGAAGTAGCTACACTTTTGCACACACGTAGAACAAACTGGGATTGGCAGTGACAGAACTAGCTGATTCAGAGACGAGTCAAGTGCCTGCGCGACTCTGCACGAAGCTTTTATCGCTGCTGCTCGTCTCAAACTGTTTTTCTGGTGTTCGGGCGACAGATAAGAGAGGATCTAATGAAAGATGATGATGATTAAAATAACACGGCTCTCATCGCCTGAACGGAGAAAGTTCCACTCAAGAGTTTGTCTCAGGCGGTCGATACTGACTCTGTGTTAAAAATGAAAAGTATTGATTTTTTTTTTTCTCCCCCCTTTTTTTTCTTTTTTCTTCTTTTGGAGAAAATCAGTATCAGCCGCTAACACTCGCACCAGTCGGTCGGGGAATGATGAAGCAGACAAAGAAAAGCCTTGAAGTTCATCTTAGGAAAGCTTTATTTCCTGTCGTTATGATTTCTGTGAGTCACACTGACAACAACCTCTGTTTTCAGCATAAATAAAGGAACAGGGCTGTAAAACAAACTCCAGTTGGGATGTCTTGAGATTCAGGCCCCATTTCAGTTTCTGAAAGTGGAAAGCCATGCTCCTATTGGACGATGCAGCTGTCAGTCACTCTGTCAATCTCAAAACTATTAAAGAATGACTGAAACTAATGATGACACCCTTAACTCCTCAGAAAAACCCTTGCCATAGACTTCCATTCAAACTGAGTTCTTTTCACCACCTGTGGCACCGCCCCCTGGTGGCTATCTGCGACTTTCATCCTACTTTCTGAAAGGCTAGACACTGTGAGGGGTGTCACTTTTAATCTTGCCACAATGTTGAGCGTGCACAAAATGCTGTACATTTTGTACGGACATACTTTATGTTTCTCACTCAGCTCGGGTCCCCACACTGCCCCCCTCTGGGCGCATGCAAAACTGTCAGCAAGGTTCCCACATGTCCTTGAAATCCTTGAAAGTTGGTGAATTTCAGCAAAAAAAAAAAAGGCTTTGAAATTTGCCCTGAATAGACATGGATCATTGAAAGACGCCACCTACTGTTTCATGCCCTGCATTGTTTGATGTACGTAGAACAAATGCAATATCATAATTACTAGCGGTGTTGTGGACACTGTCTGTCTCCACCGTTGATGGGAGATACCATGCAGAACAACGAGCGGGTAACGTTAAGCAAGACGGAGCAAATGACGTGATGTCTGGGAAATGAAAATTCCAAGATAATCCAAGATAATTCCAAATGACAAAGACTGACTTGACCAAGATGCCGAGGACAATCATAGATTGTCCAGATACAGAGTGTCCTGTAAACTTAGTAAAAGTGGACGCCATGGACAAGTTGTCCTCCCATCTTAATCTGTATCAACAAGTTCAGGATTTATATTTAAAGGAAATTGGTCCTGGAAAGTCCTTCAAAAAAATCATCCTTGAATTTGATATCAACCAAGTTGTGGGAACCTTGAGTCAGTCCACTCACTCAACCCAACCCCAGCCAACCACTAACTGCCTATTATCCAATCAAATCACAAAACCGACACACTACTAAAAAACTGAAATTGACTAAATCAAGTTGACGTACCATACCACCAAACTGGATTTTAAAGTATTCCGGTCTCTATTTGTTTTCATTGTTGAAGTGTAGCCACCTATGTAACCTACGCCGACAATAAACACAGACACGAACCACAAAAACGTGTGTCCAGAAACGAAAGTCACTTCAGTGGGATCCAAACAAGCTGGATCTACATCTACTGACAGTAAGCCACATATTTTACTGTTGTTTTTGACTCTATTATTTACTTCAAACCGTTTCTGGTGTCAGGACCAGACTACGCGGCAATTATTGGTCTACGAGCAAAAACCCAGACACAACAACAGGTAACGTGTTGACAGACTGAGGTCTGTGTTCACCAGAACTGCTGTCCCTTTCACAAACGCCTGCTCGCTGAGCTCACAGCCACATGATTAGATTACTGTGAGCTGTAATCGAATGATAGGGTCCAATGACACACACACACGCACACACACAGAAACACACACACAGAAACACACACAGAAACACACACAGCACTGGGTGATTTCTGTCCTTCGTTCCGCATCACAAACACAAAAACACACACACACATTTGCGCTTCTATCAGAGTGAGGACCCTCATAGACATAATGCATTCCCTAGCCCCTTACCCTAACCTTAGCCATCACAACTAGATGCCTAACCCTAACCCTAACCTTTAAAACCAGGTCTTAACCCTGAAAAAGCCCTTTAAAGAAGTGAGGACCAGACAAAATGTCCTCACTTTGTCAAAATGTCCTTGGTAGGTGTTTATACAATGTTTTGGTCCTCACGCTGCAACAAGTACAAGAACACACACACACACATACTTGTGCTTCTATCAGAGTGAGGACCCTCATAGACATAATACATTCTCTAGCCCCTTACCCTAACCTTTAACCTAACCCTAATCAAAACCTAATTCTAACCATAACCCTAAAACCAGGTCTTAACCCTGAGAAAGCCCTTTAAAGAAGTGAGGATGAGACAAAATGTCCTCAATTTGTAGGGTTTATACAATTTTTTTGGTCCTCACACAGGAACAAATACAATGGACACACACACGCACACTGGTTTCCATGACTTCAGAGGACATTACATTGACTTCCATTAATTTCCTGCAGACTTACTTTAACCTTAACCATAATTACTAGTGCCCTAACCCTAACCCTGACCTTAACCTTAACCTAACCCTAACCTCGGCCTAACTTTAAAACATGTCTTCACCTTAAAAGTCATTTATGTTATGGGGACTTGATTTTTGTCCCCATAAGGAGGACAAGTCCCCATAATGTGAGTGTGGAGACACATTTAGGTCCCCACAACATTAGGAAGACCAGCTACACACACACACATTTCTCCTCAGTAAATCTTTCCCATCACTGAGTTTGAGATGGTGAGAAAACAGATAATTAAGTAAAGAAAAAAAAAAATCAATAGACGTTTAAAAAAACAAAAAAATCCCAAATTTAATCAGATGATACGTAATGGAATCTGTCAAAGCTGTTAAATCAATTAAAGGTACACTATGCTGGTTTCTTTAGGCTGTTATTGATTAATAATTCCACAATTTCAGCATTCTGAAACTGATAATCCATATTTTGGTCCTTAATCAATAAAAACAAGAGAAAAAAATTGAGAATACTCTTTTCTGACCCACAAATGAAAATTAAAATTGTAGTAAATACACTGTAATCTCTGAAGCCTTCAATATAACATGACCATATAACACATTTCTTACACATACCACCTCTAAGTATTCAGTCTTTCTCTTCCATTAAACACACATTATGTGATTTTAACGTCAATCAGCCGCCGACAGTCTCCGTATTACCAGCTTTTTTCTCTCCAGGACACATAAAGATGATTTTTCAATCATTTCTGCTCGAGGTCAAGGACAAAAATACAAATAATATTCCTTCTAATCTACTGACGCACCTGGTAAATGTCTGCTACGCCTCCATTTCCTCTCGCACCATTACCGACCGGGTGTTTGATTTACAGGCTCGGTGAGGCTGCGATAAATAGACCCATCAAAACATGTCAGCTGTGTTTTATTGCCCCCACTACCGACTTCATCACACTGATAATGGACACAGCGATAAAATGTGACAGTTGTCTTGTCCCACACTGTGTCAGCGGCTGAGCGACACTTAAACAATGCAGTATGTGTGCGCTGAAGAGAAAACACGAGCCAAGTTAAAAGTGAACTCAAAAGTCACTTTGGCTGATTAGTTTTTCAAAAAGCCTCATTTGAATACGAGTGGATTTTCAGGAGGTCAGTGTTTTGATTGTAGGACACACGGCTGAGCGGTGGTTAGTGCTGTGGCCTCACAGTGAGAAGGTCTCCGGCTCGGATCCTGACCCACGATGGACTGATGACCTGTCCAGGGCTTGACCCCGTCTTTTGCCTTATGTCGGCTGGTTTGAAGCTTCGGGTTCCATATTTGTTGAACCCAAAAGAGCAGGGAAAGTCAAAAATAAATCAAAAAAATAAAAAATTGTGGGACCCACAGAAAATTTCCAGTGAGACATCTGTGGGTCCCAAACCAGTGTTTGGGAACCACTGGTTTATGGCAGCAATGAAATATGATATGAGCAAGAATTCTGTTGACTAAGTTTAAATTATCAGCTAAAGAATTTTACGTTTGGATGTTTTTGGTTCATATGAATTTAAAACATTTAAAGATATAATAAAGTGTGTCCACTTCTGGTTCACTAGGTGGCGATACATACTCTCTTTCAGCTTCATAGTATTAGATGTGTCCTTACGTGGTAATTTTTTTAATAGGACAAATAGTAATAGTTTATTTTCAAAGGACATGATACTTTTCTTTAAGAGACATTTGGCAAGATGGCAAAAAAAAAAACCTCTTGACCCAAATCATTATATAAAATCGTGACAAGAGCAAATATGTACCTAATGTAGCGTCAAATTTACAGCCATATTGGTAACACCAGAAATCATTTTGAGTTAGTAAATTAGTCATTGCCAAGAGATGGTAAATAAATTAACTAAATCATGATTTTATGCATTTTATTTAAATCATATATACCGTACATTATATAAAATGTTGGAAAAAAATTACACAAATTTGTTTTGGGGGCCCCAAAAAAAATCTCCCCTGACACATCTGTGGGTCCCGATCCAGTCTTTGGGAACCATTGCTTTACAACAAATATCAGCAATGGAACTTGTACAAAAGTCTAAAATTGTTATTGATGTTTATAAGTTGTTGTAATATTTATTTTAATAGGAAAAACCATTTATTTTTGAGGACATGACACTTTTCTATAAAAGACACTTGAAAAGTGGGGGCAGTGTTTCCCGAACTTTCCTTATGGTGACTCCATTATGGTGCATAATGCACTGACAAATTATCAGTTATCAAATTAGTGATGTTTGGTAAATTAATTGAATCGTCCTTTTATGCATTTTATTTAAAACATATATATATATATCTTAACTTAAAGGTTTGGAAAATTCAGCAATATATATATATATATATATATATTAACCCTGACTAAAAGGTTAACCCTAACCCTTTGGGGACCCATTAATGGGTCCTGACCCAGTCTTTGGGAACCACTGGTTTACAACAAATATCAGCAATGGAACTTGTACAAAAGTCTAAAATTGTTATTGATGTTTATAAGTTGTTGTAATATTTATTTTAATAGGAAAAACCATTTTTTCTTTTTATTTTCCCAGTCTTTGGGAACCACTGGTTTACAACAAATTGGCAATATCTGAGTTTAGTTTGCCAAGTACAAAAGCCTAAAATTTATATTGACGTTTCTAAGTTTTGATGTTTTTGTTTGTACAATATAAAACCACACAAACCGTTTGTTTTTGAGGACATGGCACTTTTGTGTAAGAGACACTTGAAAAGTGGGGAAAAGAGAAGGACAAAAATGAGTGTTTCTAGTGGGAGAGGATGAGGAAATAAGGGAGAAGGTTAGACGGCGAAAGAGGAGAGGCTCCAGGAGATGGAAGCGAAAGAGGCTTTTGCGAAATTGGAGACAGAAAATAGAGGGCAAAGGAAAGCAGGAGGACAAAGACACGTCCACGTGAGAGCAGGACGGGGAACACGAGAACGAAAAAGCATCGGACAGATGGTAATGGCAATGTAGTCAAGCAGGAGAAGAAGAAGAAGGAGGAGGAGGAGGAGGAGGAAGATGAAGGATGAGGAGGAGCGTGTGAGTGGCAGTGAGGCTGCAGGTCGTGGAGGCCACAGCTGAATCTACAGATGCTGGTCAGTCAGTGAAGAGGCTCTGACCTCCTCCTCCTCCTCCATGGAAGAGGAGGTGATTCATCATTTCAGGTGATAAATCAGAGAGTGTGAACTCTGCACACAGATCGTGCCCCGGACTGTTTACTCTGTCACCCCAGCCATCCATCAGGGTCAACAGATACGCTGATGATACGCTGCTCTCAGTCACTGTGGGTGCAGAGATAAGAGTCCGACATGAGCCTCAAACACAAACACGGACACAAACCGGTTTAACCTCCAGCCTCCACAGTTGGTATCAAACTTCACCAGTTTTGTGGTATCAAACTTCCCTAGTATCAAAAATAGGCTTTAATAATCCCAGCTCGATTTAAAGATTTAAGATTTGTTTCTATTTTTATCATCATACCTGGGATTGTTTTTTATTATTTTTATATTATATTATATTATATTATATTATATTATATTATATTATATATTTATTTATTATTATTATATTTTTTGTTCTTCTTTCAATAATTTCTCCTATAATATCTACATTATCATGTTATAACATCAGTTACTGCAGTTTATAGGAGGCTGGAGTTGTACCATTTTAATTTAAAAAACCTATCAAGTTAAAAAACTTGAAATTGTACCTGCAAAGTAAATACACCATTTTACTGTCATGTTTAATGTAATTTTTGTTTTCAGTAAAAGTTACTTAGTAAAATTGGTAACTTGTTGTTTTGGATTCTAAAAAAAACTTGTGATCCGAATTTGACAGAAATGTGCCTTTTTGTTAGCACATGACAGCAGGTTTGGGAGAATAAATTCCACTTTTTTTTCAGAGCCCTAAAACAAGCAACCTTGGGAAAATGATCATAGCGTCACCTCGCTAACCCTTAACCCAGCTAGATGTCACGTAACAACAGCAACAATCGTATTGTTTTGAATTTTAACAAATTGATTAACCACATTTGACAGAAATTAGCCTTTTTTTCATTCCAACTCATGTAAAATTGTTGTAAAAACAAACGTGTTGCTTCTGTAACAGAGTTTATATGGTATGCTACACTGTGGTATTCATACTTTATAGGTTTGGCTCTAGGGCACCGTCTCCTAGAGGTAAATGCCACAAATGACAGTCGCTCACTGTGTACAGATGTGTGTATTATTGCCTTTATGTAAATGGTATGTGCATTAAAGTGACACATCTTCAGTGAGGGGAACTTATGGCTCTTTTCCACTCCACACTTCCAGCACAGCTTGAGTCTACTTGGTTTAGTCTCAGACACGTTGTTTTCCGTTAGCACGGAACTGTCGGGACAAACTAGTGACGGTCAAAGCAGTTGTTTTCTTTGTAGTGAATCATTAGAATCAGTCACTGAAGTGAAATACGGCTGAACGGCTTGTGATTGGGCTCACCATCTCCGTCTTTCAGCAGCGCTGTCGCTAAATACACCAGACTCCTCTGTTAAATATGGACATTTTACAAATGTCCTTGTTAAATGTTGCAGATTAACGCACGTTTTCAGGATTTTCAAGTCTTTTTAACTGATCTAACATCGTTCGCTTTGATTCTTGCGTCGGACGTCGCGCTCGTGACTCTTCCAGTGACGACGCTCTATGACCAATCAGTGGCCGGCAGTCTGTCCACGTCACATTTTAGTATCAGCTCGACTGGAACCTCCACAGAGCAGGTGGTAAAAAAAAAATACCAGGTATTATCACTAATGATATCACTGTGCCGAGCCGTGTCAGAGCCTTTGTGCTACTCTGTTCTCAGTTTCAATAGAAACAAACAACGCAGTCAGGAAATGTTAATGAGCTACTCATCCATCGTCTTGATTTTTATCATTGTTGTTTTTCATTTGTAGTGCTTTCTAAAACTAGAAATGGCAGAAGAAAATCTGCTTTCCTTTGACATCAACACGTACCAACTCTCTGCCGACTGTGAGGTGAAAAGGAAAAGTAGTTGATCACAGAGTCCGTCAGGGTTCATCCTGTGCTGAGAGCTGTAATCTGGGTTAATTAGACCACAGCATCTGGAGTGTTAGGGTTGTGTCAACACACACAAAAGAGAAAGCGAGAATAGACGAGATGCAGCTTCGAGCTCAGTCACCGGAAAAAAAAAAATAACCAGTGTCGTCTCACGGAGCTAAGACGAGCCAGAGCGTGACCTCTGACCCTCCCGCTGCGCTAAAGGCCATCACTCTCATGTGGAATTAAGAGCTATTGAGTTAGAGGTTAGCGCTAATGAGGCCCAGCTTCTGAGGACAGCTGGGCGTCAGGAACGCTGTGCGCTCATGTGACGCGAGAGGAGGTGACATCGCATTTTCCAACGCGCTGCATCTCAGGCATTTACGAATTTGTGCGCGTGAGAGCAGAAATTTTCCCATATGATCTTTTTTTTGTTTTTTATTTACATGTCATCATGTGTCACAGGGCCGTCACTTTTTATTTTTATTTTTATTTGCTTGACATGCAGGCTGACATCTCACAAGCTAGTTGTACTTAAGCAGTAAACCTTAGAATCCAGCAGAGGGCGGAGGTTCGATTTCCCTACTGCATCAGTACAGCTAGCTTACTGTACGTAAAGGAGACTCCTCTCTCTCCTCTGTCTACGCATAGCGCCCCCTTCTGTGGTAGTGTGGACTGAATATTGGTGGTCCAATTAACAATAGGGATTGGGTACCTTGCTCAGAGGCACTCCAACCCTTGACATGGCAGGGACTCCAATCGTTAACCCTCCGATTACAAGCCCAGTTCCCTTTCTGCTCAGCTATGGACTGCCCCCTGGCTGCTGCTAGAACCTAAAATATGAAACATAATCTGTTTTTTGTTAACTACAAAATTCCTTAAGAGATCTTCTATAGTTTTGACGTCTTGAGATTTAATCTACAATGTCCAAAGTAATGAAAACGAAGGAAAAAAAAGCATTAAATGAGAAGGTGTGTCCAAACTTTGGATTTGTTTGGTACAGTGCGGTACCTTTAATGCATTTCCTTCAGTAAATAGTACCATAACATAAAACGCGGCCCACGACGGTCCACGAAAAGTGTCCCTGTGTTTCTCCAACACCCGCAGTCTTTTCTCATACAAAGCTGGACGTCGTGTTGAGACAAACAGTCAAAGCTGGATGTCCTCCAGTGTTGTCTCTCGCGTTGCGTTCAGTGTCGCTGCGCCGGTACAACGTCACGCTACAAAGCCATCGGGCTCGGCCCACTGTAATCAGTCAAAAACGTAAGCCTGACCCAGGGTTTTACCATCCCAAACCGTACCACACTGAATTGACCATGACGGGAACCTAGCATTAGTATGTGGTTGGGCTTCAATCCACATATACTGTATATAATGATATAATGTAGCGTGTATTCTTTTTAGAACACTGTACTAACGCCCATTCATTTGGACAGCCTAAACCTAAGCCTAACTCTAACCTTAACCTAACCATAGGTCAACTTAACCAGTTCCTCAGAAATGAGGTTCTGCATCAATAAACCAGGGTTTGGTCTCCATGAGGACTACTGGTCCTGACACTGACCCTAACTTAACCTTCACCATTGCAACTAAATGGGTAACCCTAACATTAACAATTGACTAAATGGTTAATGTAACCCTAGCCCTTAACCTAACCTTACCCATTACAACTAAATGGATAATGCTTAACCTAATTCTAAACATCACAACCAAATGGGTTACCCCAACCCTTAACCTAACCTTAAACATCCCAACTAGATGGGTTACCCCAATTCTTAACCTAACATTAACAATCACAACTAAATGGGTAACCCTTAATCATCATAAATAAATGGGTAACCCAAACCCTTAACCTAACACTCACAATTAAATGGGTAACCTTAATCCTCAACCTAACTTTAATCTATCATATTAACTCTAACAAAAAAGTTATTTAAAGCTAAAGGATTTTACACAGACTCTTAATCTGACGTCTCAGCTGCTCGTTTGAGGGAAAAACAAACCGGTGTTCAGAGACAGACAGACAGACAGACAGACAGACAGAGAGACAGACAGAGAGAACATGGTTTTGCCTGCTAACACCTCAGCACAGCAGGACTAATAACAGCACTAATGATTTTTGCAAATCCAAGTTATTAAATATTGTGACACGTAATGTTTGTTCTGTGGCTTTCAGCTCAAACTGTTTCTGGGATGAGGAAGATAATAGGATCAGATGATTTCTAATTAACGAGACCGAAGCTGGCGAATCAGCGATTCATCAGTGTGGCGGTGGAAACACTCAGGGAAAAAGAGAGTGCTGCAAAAAAAACAGTGACTGATCTGCTGCTCTGAGTTCACACTGCAAGAACAAAGACATTCAAGTCAGTCTTCCTTACATACTGTACATATATATATATGATTAGTATATAACCTGACCTCTTGACCAGGTAAATGGGTTCTAACTGGTTAAATAAATAATAAAATAATATTTGATATTTTTCTGTATTTCTAGATGTTAAAAAAGTGAACTTACCTTAACTCATCTTTTTCTGCTTAATTTAAGGTTCACATGTTTTTTGACAACATAATGGGTTGAACATATTGTTGAAGTCATATTAAATGCATAAATGCATATCTTTCGTCAATAGCAATATATATACGGTATATATATATATACGCACATCTATTGTCATTCCAGTCAATCAATAACTTTATTGTCCCATATGGAAATTCGTCTTGGACTCATGTCGTCCACATGAATACCCTAATATGACAATAAAAGTGGTTAAAAACAAAACAACACACACTGTCGATCACTACGCATTGCCCATAAAAATTGTGTTGTCACAGCAATCGTTAAAAAAACGCCATAAAAACCGCGTTCAAAAGTCTGATAGGTGTAGACACAAAGGAGTTTTTAAAACCATTAAGTTGGCCTTTGGAGTTTCTGTTTCATCTGCCTCATCCCATGTTTACGCTGCGTGTGAGCTCGGTTTCTATTTGTACAGTGAAGTGAATCTGACTAAACTGCTCTGACACAAATTATTTCTCTTCGGTAATAACATTTTTATTGATATGGCTCCTGTCGTGCATAGAATGCGGCGCAACGCGCATAAGACTATTGAATTAAAAACATAAAGCAGTCACAGAAACAGGTCAAATAAAGTAAAATAAAGTACAAAATTGACAGAAGAGCGAATGAACAAATGATATTCATCTCGGTTCAAAACCTAGGAGGTTGAAGCTAAAGCACCTACGACCCCTTACAAACTCGTATCATGACAAAAACCCGGTTATTTTAGTAACAAAAGATAAAATAATCATCATTAAATATCGTCAGTCCTAGTTATAAAAGACATCTATTACTCAACAATAGTCTATTCTGCAAGATTATAAGGTTTTTTGAGTTTCAGAGAAGATTTTTCACATGTTTTTTTTATATTTCTTTGTATCTTGTTATGGAAACTCAGTGGGAATGATCAATTTTTAGCTTTGCACGTGAACTGCACTGGGTTGTAATCTACTAATGCCTTAACATTTCAATACGTTCAGTTGGATAAAAAGTGGATTTTGCTGGGGTGTTTTAGAAATACAGCATAATTCATATTCCTTTCTTTTATAGTAAGAACATTGAGTTTGTATTTGATAAATACGAAGTAAAGACTTTGTTTCACCCTCTGGGTTTTAAAACACAGTAGTAAAATAAAAATAAAAATCCAATTGAAAGGCAGAAAAAGTTAGAAAGTTAAATTGAGCTTAACAGTAGTGTATTAATTTTCTCCATCCATATATAATAATATATATATTGGTGAGTTTGAGCACTTTCTGGAGTTAAAGTGATTATAAAACACAATATTTACATAAATAATCCTTAAACCGGTGTGTTGTTGTCGCCGTTTGTCACTTTTTATGTCCTGTGTTTTTCCTCAGCTGAATTTCATAACAGTTAAAATGTCATACAAGCAGAAACCTAACTCCAATTTATGATAATTAGAAAACAGGAAACACAGAAAGCAAAAAACACAAATAATGGAGAAGAGGACATGAAAGCAGCACATGTATAAAAGTGAAATGATTTCCATCTTAAACCAGTGAGACCGTTTATTTATCCAACATTGTTTTATAATGATTAAAATCGCCCTGGCAGCACAACAAGTAAAATAATAATTTTCCCCTTTTCTTTGTAATTGTTTCCAACCGCTGTGCGAAACGACATCAGCCTTTAAAGGAAGTCGGACCGTGATGTGACAGACGACAGCTGGGCTGCAGCGAGGAGGAAAAAAGGCTCAGGAATTCTGTCCCATGTGGGATTTTACGTGGGCACGAAACACCGCAGCTCGTCTCTGAGAGGCTTTGTCTACACAGTTTTCTACGCAGTACGGCCAGAAATATACTCATGTTAAATGATTTACGTTTAATTTGGGTGTGGGACATGAGAGCAGATAATCTGATCCAGCAGAAAACACACTCTAATCCCATATTCCCACTGCTGTGGAACCAGTCTAGACGGGTTCTACAGCAGTGGGAATGCAGTTTAATTGCATACATTCTTCATTTTTGGCACAGATGAATATTCATATTCATCTTCTAGCTATTAGCGTAGCTGTTAGCCAAGAGTTTACGAAGTAAATCTTACTTTATCGTTTATCGTTAGCAAAATTTCACCCTGTAACGGAACTCTTAGCACTTGTTAGCACTTGTTAGCACACAGGAAGCAAGCAGAGGGCAGCTAGTTGCTGTTAAGTGCTGGAAAAAGTAAATATTACCAAAAAATTAAAAGGCCTCCATGAAAAGTAAAGAGTAAGTTGACGATAGAATGTAACGACTTTCTGTTTTGGATACTTTTTTCTTATTTTTAAAACATGTAACTTTAGGTGAAGTTATAGCTAACGCTCTCGCTCCCTTTTTCTCTCATACACTGTGTAGATAGTTCTTTAACAAATGTGTTTTTTACTGTTTTTACTTAACATAGATATTGGGACAGTTATGTGTATAAATTCAGTCTTAGTGAAGTCGTATTTAGTTATTTTTTGGAAAAATCTGGCAACCACGCCCCCGGAAATGTTTTAATTTAGGATGACAGTAACTGTTTTAAACGCTAAGGGTCACTGTGATGCATATTTTATATAATTTACATCAACTTTAAAATCTTTCACAGGTATTTAAAGAAGGTCCCAACAACACAGCAGCTTCATAACATTCTGTGGTGAGCATATTTATTTTTAATTTGTATCCAATACTTTATAAGCAAGTTTTTTTTGGTTTTTTTTTTCGTATTGGTTTTTTTGTCCACCTGAAACTCTGTTTTTTGAAAACGGGGGCCCAGGTTGACGCTGCCCCTTGTCGTTTCTTGTAGACAACCAACACACCACTTTATTAAATCGACGATGTCATAATCCCGCCTCTCTTTTGTTGTTGCGTTTGCTGTCGTCTGCCCTTGTCGTCGTCTTCTCGTGTTTGTAGATTCTTTTGGTTTATTCGCATATACTTATTCAAATAAAGTTAGTACACGTCGTCTTCTCCAGTTTTGGTGTAGCAGCGCTGCAGCGCCACATACCCGCCTGGCGTATGTACTACAGTATTTAGAGTCATTTTGTGGGGTTTTCCTGTGGAAAATGATGGTGTATGGCCAAAACTTGCAAGACTGATTTTACTGCTGCAGAGGTTTCAGTCCTAGATCTTCATCACGCAAACATTTTACGATGTTTTTCCTCTCTCTCTCTCTCTCTCTACGTCATAAGCAGCAGATGTGCGACATTTTCTCTTTACTATTTCAGACCCGGTTCGTATGTTATACAGTTTCCTGAAACTTTACAAGGCTGACAATGTTCAATATTTATGTGTTTATCCTTTCTTGTTTTTCTCTGGAAAACACACATATACTGAAATCAGTATATCTGAGGCTGTCTGGACCAATAAGACAATCAATCAGCCGCGTTTATGGACTGAGTCCCCGCAGCTGTCGACCGACTGGCGTTGCTATCGGGAGCATCTGCCGCTTATTACTGAGGCAATCACCGAGAGCTTAGAGGACAGTGACATCACACGGCTTTGATATCGTTCGCAAAGCTCTCGGTTTAATCTCTCCTGGCAACTCAATTCATCATATGTTAGAAATAAGCCTTACATTGTGTCAGGCTGTTGTCTGTAAGTAAAAGTGATGTGTTTTCAGGATCACGCGCGCTTGTACGAACATAAAAAAAAGGCATCAGTATCATACCACAGTGTAACGTGGCGAGTTATTATACATGCATATGTTCATTTATATGTACGTTTCATTAGTTTAATGGCATTTATTTGAACAGGAAAAGCCTCATTTATTTTTTAAAATGTAAGGGATCTGGCCAAGACAGGCAGCAGCAAATTTGTCACAGAAACAAACGAGACAAAAAAAAAACAAAAAAACAACTTACAGTAAAATTTACAGGGTCATAAAACATAATATTATTAATAAAATATCCAGCTGAAAGAATAATAAAATACAGAGTCAGAACATAAAATATACATCATAAAATTGTCAGCATTCATTGATCAAACCGGTCAGAAAGAAGCTGTTAAAACATCACATGACTCCAGCATATTCAGAATTCATTTAAAGGGCCAGTGCGAAAGCATTAGTGACATCTAATTGTGAGATTGCAGACATAACAAGAGCATTAGGGAACTGTGGTGGCCTCAAACACAAACACATGCCCTAACTGGTTTGTCCCATTGGGAAAAAAAAAAAAGACAAAATGGTTGACAAACTTAAAAAATGTCAGTTGGCAACATCCAAATTAATGGAATCCAGTCAAACAAGTGGACAACTTGCTTGATTTTGTTCAAATAAATGTAATTAATTTGGGTGCAATTCACTGCAGGAGTTATGTAAAGTTTTTAGAAACTCCTGGCACAAAATGGCTGCCAAAAGTCTCAATCTAAGTGTACCAAAACTAATAAAAATGAAAATATACTGATACAAACATACTTATGGGTTAGTATACACAATTTCTGCAAATAAGTTTGTCCAAAAGTCATACACTGGACCTTTAAAAGCATCCAGTGAGAGCAGCTTTGGAAGTGTGATTCAAAAGATAATAGAAGTAAATGACATAAACAGTGCTTTACCTGGCTGTTAAATAGCCTTTTCCAACAGGGAACTAAAGTTTATATCGCTTTGTGAAGCTTTCACTCTCCCACACCAGGGTCTGTTGACAAAACCAGCTATTTTAAGCTCACTGATCACAGGAGTTGTTAGTCTGCTGCTGCCTCGATCTTTCAGTTTGTGTTGCTTGCGTGAATCTAAAAAGAGGCTTTCTATAGCCGAACCCACAAAATAACACATTTGAACTTAATGAAGGAGGTAGCAGTGCATCAACAGCTACTCCGTCCCTGCGATTTAAAAATCACTGATTTTCTCTATGGGGTTTGGTGAGGGAGGGTAAATGTTTTACAAAGTGATACAAATGTCACTTTTTTTGTTGGAAGAGGCTAAGATAAAGTGGGAGGAAAAAAAAAACATTCCTAGGGTATTGTTGACTATCTAGAATTTAACATCCAGTTACCTGAGCTCCACTTGAAAAATCCCAAACTATCCCTTTTAAATACACACTTGTCTCCCCGTCTTAAGCTGAAGTGACAGTTTATGTTCGTGATTTCCTCTATAGCTTCAAAATGTGCCGCACACCGCGCTACACAAACACATTAACTGCAGTAAAGTACAGTCATTTACGCTAATATGCACAGCCTCTGGCCCATTAACATTTCCTTTTACACCACAAGAGCTCAGTCTTCTTACCTTATTTGACATTATTACATCCCGTGAAGCCTTATTACTTTTTCGCTCTTTGCCAGAACAAACTCTCAACAGTTATTGGCCGCTGAAGCACTTCTGACCATCAAAATATCACGTTCCCCGGAGGTAAAACAAAGAGAACTTGATCTTTCATGTTCTGGCCTCTTTGTTTTGTTATCAGGGCTTTGGTTCATTTTTAGAAGCAGCGACTGTTGAAAGTGAAAGAGAATCCCGACTTTACTGTAGCGTCTGTGTTTTGTTCGGCATCAGCTGGATGTCGGCATTGATAGCTGATCTGATTCTTTGAAAACAAAGATTTTTACAGTGTGATTCCTGCAGGTGTAAGGCATGAAAACCAAATGATGGAAAGAGGGTGAGGAGCAGTGAGACCGTTGAGGGGACTTTCCAGAAACTAAAGACTGTCTCTTCTACAGACACCTGGTAAAAGGCTGAACTTTCTTTTGCCACCACTGTAAAATAGAAAAAAAAAAACATTTCCTGAATTAATAAAGACTATAAACAATCCTGTGTTTAAGTGAAAATCCATTGATTGTAAATCAGGTGCTGTAAATCGTCAACTCTCTGAAGACAGCGAGCCTCAGCAGTTTGATGAACTGCTTGAGTTGGAGGCAAGAGGCTGTAAATCAAAATGAACGTAGTTTTCCCGATGCAGAACTAACTCCAGTTTTGAAGCCTCGTGATTCGGACTGTACTGATGCCGGAACTGTTTTCAAAACCGGACATTCACAGCTGTTGGTCACGCTGGTGTCCACTTGTCTCCTGTCCTCTGGGTGGGAACAAAAGTGAAGAGCTGAAACTAGAAACTATTAACTCATCCAAATGTTTACTGGCCTTATAAAGCCAGCAAATTGTTGCATCGCCCCCTGGTGGCTACCTCATCTACCACTTCTCAGCAGGAAGTTAGGATTTACTACATCCACATTTTTTATAGTGCGTGCTTGGGCGTTTAAAAGACCTGTGGTTCATCTCTATGACTTTAGTTAGCAGTAGCACGCATTAGCTAATGACCCAATCAGTCACAAGTGGGCGTGTTTTCTCAGGAGGCGTGACAGTTCTAGCACTGCTCAGTTCCACCTGACTCGACTCGATTCGGTTTTCGTATCAGGCTCGTTATTTTCCACGGAGCCGTCGTTGCTCGGCTGCAGGAAACTGCCGTGACGACATTGTTGTTCCCGTGAGCGTCCGCCAAACACGGGAATGTCTGCACTTTGTCCACGGACCATGGTTTAGTTTTGCAGACAGCAGCATTAACACTCTATTAAAAATTGCGGGTTTAATTCTCGCGTCGGACGTCGCGCTCAGCAGTGCTGTCGCTAAATACACCAGACTCCTCCGTTAAATATGGAGATTTTACAAATGTCCTTGTTAAATGTTGCAGATTAACGCATGTTTTGTCTTTTTAACTGATCTACAGTTCGCCATCGTTCGCCTTGATTCTTGCGTCGGATGTTGCGCTCGTGACTCTTCCAGTGACGACACTCTCTGACCAATCAGTGACCGGCAGCCTGTCCACGTCACATTTTAGTATCAGCTCAGCTCATTTGGATCCTCAGGTACAAAAAAAGTGCTAGTTACCAGGTACTATCACTGATGGAAAAGCAAAAAAAAACAATTGTAGAGTCGGGTTAAGTGGTAGAAGTGTATAATGGAAAAGAATCATATGTGGCTGTTACTGTGCGGTGATGCAAACAATGCGTTATAACAAGGACGGAGAAGAAAAGTTGAACTTTACTGATACTGAGTCATTAAATCAAACCCAATGAGTCTTTAACACTGAGAATCTATACTGATTTACAGTATGTTGTGAGTGTTCAGCGATGCAGAAGTACCCACAATCCTTGTTGTACATTTTAAATTTGACTCAAAACTTACATTTTTTCCAAAAATGTGTCAAAACTTTGTGTAAATACATTCAATCAAGCAAAATATGCCCGGAGTTGCATGTATTTGCGATACATCTTGCATCTCTTGTCAACCAAGACTTTTCAAGACCAACTCATTGTCAGTCTGTTAATCAGTGACACAGTAACACACACGTACTCTTTGCTAGACTTTTTTTTAATTTACACTCTCCCGGCGTGCTAAGGAGGGAGTCCTATCTCATTTCTGTAGGACCAGACTTGAAGGATCAGCTTTTCTCAGGAAGGATCCTTGACACTGAGAGGCCGCTAAAGTCTCAGATGGAGGTACAACTGATGACGACAATGTGGTTGTTCATCAGTGCCTCGTATCGCTGTGTTTCTCTTTGAAGAATCAAAACAAAATACCACTATAATTTTATATTTATTTAAGAATTTACACCGGTTAGAGGCAGGGTTATACAAACCAAAGCGGAGCCAGCAGCATTTTCATACCTCTCCATTTTAGGCTGTTCTCAAACAAATCTGGAGCAGAGTTGATGTGTTCTGGAACAAAACCTGACGGCGGAGTGGATGTATAGCCTGAATCTGTGAGAGAATCCCTCTACTGTGAAGAAAGAAATCAGCTCGCTACACTTCAGGCGCCTGCCAAACAAAAGCTGCACAAGAAAAACACAGACTCGCTGAAAGCCGTTAGCATAAAGTCTGTCCCGCAGCCAGAAATGTGACGGCCCATCATTCTGCACCGTGGGGTGAGGGTGAGCTCACATCACGGCGGTGACGACGGTGGCGGTGGGGTCGTCTCTAAAACCACAGGTCACGCTCAGTGTCTCGCTGGAGGACAAGGACCAAGGCAGTCTCTACGTTTTGCATCGTACGGTTGCCGTGCAGTTGGACGACTGATCGGTTCCACGCAGGACCTGGGCCGACAGAACCCACTGACCCCCCCACGTTCAAAACTCACCTCTTCCCAACAATGTTCAGTCTAAGAACGAGTGCAGTCCCCGAGCCGGTTCTCTTGGAATTCTTATCCAAACAACGTCAAGACTAGTGTCCTTCACCTGCCAAGTTGGAAGCAAGAGAACAGACGTTCTTTGCATTCGTGGACAGATACTGGACGTTTTATTTGTGTGCGTATGAGACTGGGTGTATTTTCTTGCCTAGTTTGTTCGAGCTGTGTTGTTGGAAGGGATCCCGGTTCTCTGTTTTCCCTTTTAAGGTCCTGGAGGAGAAGGTTAGAGCAGGAGGCCAGATTCGGAGCAGTTGGGTCGGCCACTCCGACACCTTTAAATGTCCAACCCTTCATCACTAACTCACTTTCACCACTGATGCAGAGGCAGGAACGCTTCATCTTTCTGCAGTTTTGTTAATTATTTTACTTTGAGAAACAGAGACAACTTCCACTGTGTCCCTTCCAGTATTTGAGCCACGTCCTGACACGTTTTATGACCTTTTATTATCTGTTTTATTATCTGCAACCTTTAGAGGTGCTATATCAACGCAATATATTATTCATTCATTCATTCATTCATTCATTGTCTACTGCTTTATCCTCTCACGGCGGACGATGGAGCCAATCCCAGCTGACCGTCCATCACGGGGCCAACACACGGACGTGGACAATCATTCCTACAGTCGATTTAGAGCACATGTGTCAAACTCAAGGCCCGGGGGCCACATCCGGCCCGCCGTACAACTGTATTCTGTCCTGCTCCTCCACTGACACATATTAACACATCAAGTTACCTCGTCGGTATAAATAAATAAATAAATAAATAAACAAATTAAATGTGGACTTTGAGAACACAGAGCCGGAATCACAGGGGCAGTTGTAAAAGGGCTCGGCCCCCTCATTTGTGTTTTGCTGCCTCTTTTTTTTAGCCAAGAATTCTTATTTAGTATAATTTAGTAAAGCAAATAAGATACATGCGACTGTAGGCCTGTAAGTGAAATACAGCAGAGGAACTCAGTTAAGATGGATGGAAATTGCATTATGTATATACACATATATATATATATATATATATATATATTACTATACGGCTGATTTAAATGGAAAATCATTCATGAATTAATTGCCTCATAATATTTACCACTGTTCTCCCTTCATGGTTTTTTATGGAGAGCACTGATGTTAACATACTGTAAATTTGAAACTGTCACCCAATGTTGATAATTAGCCCTTTCTGAGTCTATTCCATGGCTAAATCATTTAAACTTATTTTATGGGGAAAAAGGGTTATTCATTGCATTCACTAATATTTCTATTAATATTACATTATACTGTATAATGCAATGGTTTGTTCTGAATTTCATATTATCTGAGCTCGTCTGGCCCTCAGCTTGGACACAGTTTTTCCTTTTGGCTCCCTCTATAATTGAGTTTGACAGCTCAGTTGGACTGATTTAAAGTGTCCAGTTAACCTCGGCATGTTTTTGGCCTGTGGGAGGAAACTGGAGAACCAGTAGAAAACCCACGTTTCTGCCGCAAGGCAACGATGCGAGCCCCAGTTTATTGAGAGGAGAGTCTCCACCGCCGCTCCACTAGGGGGCGAAACAACCCCCTTTGACTACATGACTATCACCATTCTGAGTCTTTGTCTCTGGACCTTTCATGTCTCATACAGGAGGCGTCTTCAGTCCTGGAAACCGCCTCGTCTTCGGCAGGTGATTTGTGTTGAACAATTATTAATTCAGTTGACCTTTTTTTGATGAAGCGATTGGGATTTGTTTCCTGTTTTATCCTGGTGCGTACCTTGTTAAGCTTGACTTCCTGTCCTGTTTTCCCTCCCAATGGTCTCTTGATATGATTCACCTGTGTCTTATTAGTTTCACCTGTATTTGAGTCCAGTGTTGTGTTCACTTCATCCTAGTTGCTCCCATTGTTTCGTATGTTTTTTTTTGTCTCTCCTATCTTGATTACGTGGCTGTAGTTTGTTTCTTTAAAGACTCCTTTAATTTTAAGGAGTTCCTGCATATGGAGCCTCGATTTTGTAAACAAAATAACACAAATGGAACTGGCAGTTCTGTATCCGGAGACAGTGGCACTATCTAACAGACAGGTGGTGGAGGTGGCAGAGCTGAAGATGCTGAGATGATTGTTGGGAGTGACCAGGATGGACAGGATTAGAAAAGGACATATTCCAGGGACAGCTAAGTTTGAACAGTTTGGAAATTAAGTCGAGGTGGAGATGGTTTGGTCACGAAAAGAGGAAGACCACAGAGAAGGAGGACATGAGGACAATTTATGAGAGGACAAGATGGAGGCAGATGATCTGCTGTTGAGAACGATGACATCATGTCCGCCATGTGTCCTTCCTCCCCTGGTGAACCTGTGTTCTTCTCAAAGTTGAGCGTTTCTAGGTTTATTTGTCTTCATTTTTTATTGAAAACCATCACATTCACACGAGAACTGCTCTTCAGATGACTGGTCTCTTTGGCCCTCCATCCTAACCACACTTTTTTAATTCCTTTTCTTTTCAAATCCCCTTCCCTAAATTGTGACTCCACTGCTCTCACTGTCCCAGAAGCCCCTGCAAAGAAGGCAATCCAACCCCGAACAGGAAACCAGTCAGCCTGTTATTGCTGGCAGCCAATGGAGCGGCTGTGTTTTAATATTTATCCACCCAAACCCCCTCGAACCACATAAATCAGGGGAGCAGAGGGGGCAACACCAGTCGTGACCCACCATTACGAAAACCACAAACGTCCTTGGACAGGAAGAAAAGGTAAATAGTGAAGCAGATTGGCAGAAACGTACGGCACCGGGCGGTGCCAACTCAGAAACCGAGCCGCGGTGCGTCGATTAACGCGGAAAGAAAAATGTAGGACTTTCCTGTGTGAAAGAAAAGATATTTAGACTAATCAGAATCGCATTTACTTTAAGTCTGTAGGATAATAAATGACAACGGTTGACCTTCATGACGACTTTGACAGCGGACTCTTCGACAATACTGTGTATTCGTGTCGTGATTCGACATCAACGCCTGTCAGTGCAGGCAGGTTTCAACCTGGAGGAGAAACGTGGCTTCGCCTGGAAGTAAGTCCATCTATTGGTTTGTTTTATAGCTTTTCCGTTGTCATGTGACATGTAGCATAACTAATGTGTTGCTCTCCGGAGCCTCACAAAATGTACATAATCACATTTCAACAGATAGGCCGGGGCTGGAAAAGCAGCCAGAAGAGCAACGTTTTCCCCCCAAAGGAAGCAAAACTGCCGAAGCCTGTTGTCGGGAGTCAAACCTGTGAACTTATGTGTGAGAACAGTAAAGCTGGACTGATAAATTATCATTATTATCTCTGTTAGCGACCTCATCATAGACTGTATTTAAATGAGTTCTCAAACATCACCAACAACCAGAACGATACCAGCTGTCAATCATGCCGGTGTCCACTCACACTGTATGTGTCCTACTTTATCATCAATATAATTGACATTATGTTCTATTGAAGACGAGCTTAAACTAGTAATTGAGTCATTAACTTCCCGAGGAAATGTTTACTGACTTAAATCAATAAAATCAATAGAATTGAATAGAAAATCTTTATTCTATTTTACAGGTAGCGTATATGTATATGTGCAAAAAGAAGACGTCAAACTAATGATTGAGAGCATTTACTTTTCACGAAACTTTTTACTGACGTTATAAATCAAGTGAGAAGGAGAAGAAGCTCATTTTCCCGTAGACTTTTTTGTAACAAGCAGTGTCGCCCATGGGCCCCATCGAAGAATAGAATGGGCCAGAATGAAAAGCCTTTGTTGTCATTGTGTCAGTGCGTGGACAGGTAACCTAGATGTGTAATAGTCCAAAATATGAAGTGAACCTAGTGATTGAGACCATTAAAGGTCACATAGAATGGACTTTTTGAACCAAAAATCCAGATTACTGATGTCTACTTAAATAAATTAGTGATATTTATAGTCAAAAACCTCATAGTCTCTTCAAATTAAGACAGATTATTGCTGCTCTCTGCCAGCCTCTGAACAGCCACTCTGTTTCTGAGCTAATGCCCACCCCCCAGAACACTGTGTCTCTTGTGATTGGCCAGCTACCAGCTGACTGACTGCTCCACGGTGCTTCTTCTTCTTCTTCTTCTTCTTCTTCTTCAGGTTGAATGTTCACACCCATGACCAGGAGTAGCTGTTAGGGGAGGGTTCGTCGCACGGCAAAATGTGCTAGTTACGTAACCAAACTGGACTTTTCAAAACCGCTTGCTCGAGCTCAGGTAAACAGAGAAGCCCTTCTTTCTCAAAAGTGGCTGAAGTGTTTATTGTGACACTTTAGTGACGTTTAGATACAGGAAGGACATGGGGACACACCAAAAAACATCAGTAAGTTGATTTTCCACTGAATGTCCTCTTTAACTCTTCAGGAAACAGTTTACTGACTCTATAATTCAAGTGAGAAGTAGAAGGTCATTTTTCAATAGACTTTTTGCAACAACCAGAGTCGCCCCCTGGTGGCTCAATATATTTTTATTTCTGGTTTTACGTCTGAATCATGTTACAAGTTGTATAACTGAGTCTGACTTTACTGTCAAACTAGTGATTGAGGCCGTCAACTTTCCAAATGACGTTATAAATCATTCAAAGTACAAGTAGAAGCTCATTTTCCTTTAGACTTCCACTAAAACAGTGGTGTTGCCCCCTAGTGGATAACTGCTACTTCCTAAACGTCACCTTTCAAACCAGAAGACTATGTCCATTTTTATTTACAGTCCATGATCTTCAACGGCACGTCTTTAGCCTTCCACGAAGGCTGAAGCTGACAGCTGGATTCTGTCCTTCACGTCTAAAGCCAAGGCATCCGTCCAGAGCAGAGGCGTAGTTAATCCCACAGGGCTAACAAACTCGCTCTTATCTCTCCTCGGAGGAATCAGCCTGTCAGATCTCGCAGATAATCGTCCGCCGATGAAACGACACAGCGCACGGCGTCTAAACACGCAAAGCCATTAGCGTGTCACGCTGGAACTCTGCGGGTCCCTGGGTCCTGTAAACCCAGTTCCAGTCAGGCATGGGGATCATGGCGCCTCCACAGGAATCCTGTCACTAGCTAATATGTCACTCATCATTCTTTTAATCCCAGCACTTGAGCATGAGGGGAAAACATTTAAGCAATTCATTGCCTGACAGACCCCTTTTTTTCCCCCCGTCTTGCAGGTCTCCAGTTCACTGCGAGGCCACCTGACTGAGAGAATCCCCAGAAGCACACAAATATTGTGTTTCACTGTGTAATTGATAAAAGGCACAGGCTTTGCTTGTGTATTCAGGATAATTTTGCATAGGAGCTGGAGTTTAAGGTGCGGTGGAATCACAACGCAGGACATTAATTCACGTCTGAGCGGAGTGGAAAAGCACAAAGGTCGTTTCTCGGCGTCCTCGCGACCCCCGCGTCACGGGGAGTATCCGGTGTCAGAGGCGCTCGCCTCGCTCTTATAGAAAGCCCAGATGTTTGTTAGAGGTTTTGTAAGCAGCGCGGCGCGGAGACGACGCTGTGTAGCCGACCGTAGCTTTTAGCCTCGCGTTGTAACGTTGGTGCAGGTTGCTAATTCTTTCAGGAGTGTGTGGTTTGACAGGGTGGTAGATAAGCACGCTGTAAAAACAGGCCGAATATGTTGTAAGAAAGGAGTCCGCCAGTGAGGCAAATTTTCCTTGGCTAGAATTTTTAAAACTACCTCGCCAATCTGCAGCCACTCTCAGACTGTAATGTACCGTAAAACAAGGAAAACGTGTCGGGAAATGATCATACTCATTAAAAGCAAAGAAGTTCTGTCATGTGAGAAACTTGATTAAGCTGATTTGAAGGATTTATTCCACACAATTTCCTAAAGTTACTTCTGTAACTTGATCATACAAACCATTGTTTTAGCTTGTTACTGGTAGTTAAAGCTGAACGTAAGCCATAATATTATTATTATTTCATTATCTTTCTTTTCAGGTGAAAAATAAGAACAATTTCCCAGAAATGAGGTTTGGTTCAGTCGCTTGAAAATTGATAGTTGTCCATGTTTTACATCACTCATGAGCCTGATAGAGTTAGAAACAGTCCTGACCAAACATCTGTGCTGAGATGCTGAGAGGCTTTTGTCCGAGCAGTTCTGTTAGCGAAAGTAGGCGTAGAGCCTGGATACGGAGTCTCGGGGAGTTTTCGTCATCAGGGTTTTCGGACAACAGCGCAAACGGACCCTAGAGTCTGCGACGAGCTAAGTTGGAGGAATTTATTTGAGCGCAGAGGAAACGTCGACGCTACCTCAGTTGTGAAGATGTGAAGCTGACCGTAGTGTTTTCGCCGTTCGACGTTGTTATGTCGGTGCAGGTTTAAGAGTGTGCAGATTGACAAGGAAGTATATATAAGCTGTGCTGAGATGCTGAGAGGGTTTTCTGTTGCTATGGTTGTTGTTGTTATTTGCTGTGAAGGTGGAACAGAAGAGAACATGTTGCACGTTCGCCTGACCGTTCATCTGTGTGTGAACAAGAAAACACCCTCTCGAGGACGTTCACCTGAGTAAATTTGTTAGCAGAAGTAAGAAGCCGGAGAACGGTAGAGATTTTGCTGTAGAATAGAGAATGGATTCAGAATCTTGGGGAGTTTTTGTTAGAAGGATTTTGGAGATGAGTTTTTTTTTTTTTTAAAAAAGGCCTTGGAATATGAATGTAACACCTCATTTCTGAAGATCGGTCCTGAAAAATGACACAATGTTCATCTGTATAATGACCTCTAACCTTTAACTGATTATATTTTTGCCCTGCACTAAGCAGTGTGTGCAGCTATGTGTGTATGTGATTGAGGAATAGCAAAGATATTCAACTATACTTGCATTATATCTGGTTGGTTTAGTCAGAGCTATGCTAAAATATATTTTCCCCTACTATATTTACGTTCCCTAAGAGCATACCTTCAATTTAGTAAATTCCTGGTTTATTTCCTATTTTTTTCCCATAAATCCCTGTTTATTCCCAATTGCCCGAATTTTGCAACCCTACTCTTATCGTAGTTGACGTGTGAAGTTCTAGTTTCAAAAACCGGACGTGGCTCCAGTCAAATTGGGATGTTTGCGTTTGTTTTGCAGTTATTTTTTTTTTTTTATGTACGGTCTCTTGGTATTAATAGCAGCTACTGTTGGAGTCGGCGAGAGAAAGTGCCAGTGCCATTGGCACTTGTATGTTTTTCTTTCAGCCTATGGCTGAATTATTGATCACAGTCTGACAGAGTGGCAGCTCGCTGATCGATAGTGAGCCCTGAAGGTTCCATTAGCTCTATTGTTCAATAATGACTACTTCTTCTTTTGCAATGCATTTAACGGCGAGTAATGTCTCCGCAGAAGCCATATTCCACCCATTAACTCCATTCATCCCACGCGAGCCCTTGTCCAACATGGAGGCATGACATATGACACAATGGCCAGCCTGGTGCCAACAGCTTCCAGCGGTCGATCGAATTTCATCTTTATTGAATAGACATGGTATATTTAGGTTGTTTGAGGTGGCAGAGAGCGAGATCAGCTGTCAGACACATCCCTGCAACATGATCCTATAAATGTGTTACAACTAACAGGTTGTATTCAGGAGGCTCCACTCTCACAGTCTAAAACCTCAGCATAAAGCAGCTCATTAAATTCATTATAGATGATAAAACACATAATTTATCTAGGGTGTGGCTGCCACATAATGTTCTTCTGTTCTTCTGATTCAATTAAGCTTGTGGCATTGAAGGACACTGAAGTTTGCGTTACTTTGTAAAGCACTCACTGTCCCTCACCAAAGTCCATAGAGAAAATCAGTGATTTTAGCTCACGGGGACACAGGAGCCGCTGGTCCACTGCTGCCTCGTGTGGTCAGTTTGTGTCATTGAGGTGAATCTGAATTAAGGAGTTCAAACACTGAAGATACTAAAATAACACATTAGAACTTAGCGATAAAGGCAGCAGTGAATTGACAACTCCTGCGCGCTGCGATGTAAAATTGCTGATTTTCTCAATGGACTTTGGTGTGGGAGAGTGAGCTGTTTAAAAACGTTAATTTCCAGTCAGAAGAGGAAGTCTAACAGCAAAATAAAATTGATGTTTTCAACTTTAGAGAGCACAGTGGCTAATATCTGTTTTTCCTTAGCTCCTCCAGCAACTTAATTTTATCTCTGTAGCTTTATCACGTGATCAGTGTTGATTATGACTGTTTTGTTTTCCCTGTGTCTTAGTCGTTTGGTTTTCTTGGTACACGATTCTTCCAGCAGGACCAGCCTTTTCTTGGAACAACGACTGAACATCAGGTCCATGTTGGGCTGAAAAAAAAGTAAAATAACTCATACAGAGATGATGTGGCACCAAATTAAAATCCCTTTATTCGCAGGCACAGTAAGAGAATCTCTGGACAGGAAGTAGGTAATTTAGAAACACAATGTTCTAGAGAAAAAAAAATGTTCAAAAATATTAATTTAAAAACAATATTGTGTGCTGTTTGCAAAGTCAGTTTTATCGGATAACTCCGACCACTGGCATAAAATCAATGGTACAAGTTTATTTGAGTCACTTTTATCCAGATTTAAGCCACATTTACAAATTTAAAAATACATAAAAACAATCTAAAGCAGTTTTTTCCAACAGTTTTGAGGTTTCCACTTATTAAAGGTGGCAAACTATCAGGAACCCAATCGCTTTATAAATCAAATGCACAGTATATCCTAATGTAGTGACTAATCCACAGCCATATCTAAAACACCTCATTTCATTTTAAGTTTGGAAAAATAGTCATTGGTTATTTCAAACATATTCACATAATTTGGGAAAATGTATTAAATTTATTTAGGGGCCGAAAAAAGATCTCTTGTGACCCATTTGTGGGTCCCAAACCAGTGTTTGTGAACCACTAATATAAACCAAATTTGTACAAAACTTAAATCTTTGTACAATTTTAACCTGTAAATGTTAAATTTACAATAATGTTGTGGCCTATTTGCACATTTTCCAACACATTTGGATGTAAATGTTTTACACAGAACTTGAGGTATGATGTTTATATGTATTTTGAATTTTGCAAATTAACTTAAATAAACTTCAAACATTTATTTTGCCATTTGTTTGGATTTAGATGAGGCCAAACAAAAGTATTTACAGTTTCACAGAACTTTGATTATTCCCACCAGCCGCTGATTGTTTTCTTCCTGTGTAGTAACTTATTTGGGTTCTTGTTTCTGTTTCCTTTTAAATTTGAGCTCAAAGTTCATCGTTATTTTATTACTGTGTCAAATTTCTTTCTGGTGCCACTTTATCATTTTTCATTAAAACAACCTTGATGTCTGTTTCTGGCCACGGTGTTGGCCGGGTTTTAACCAAAGCAAAAAACAAAACAAAACACAGTCATATTTATACAGTTATTTGTCTTTTCTTTAGCTTAGAGTAGCCTCGATTTTCAGATGGGAATTATATATATATATATATATATATATATATGTTTACAAAAACAGATTTGGAGGCTCAGGTGCTTCAGCTGCACAGACTGAAACACAAAGCATCAGTTCACCAAAGCCTGAGAACAAACAACACGTCACATCTGTGTGTTTGTCACCTTAAATGCATGGATGGACAAAAGACAGAGAAATAGACACACACACGCTGATTTCCATGACTCCAGAGGACATAACATTGACTTCCATTTGTTTTCCTGGAGACTTACTCTAACCTTAACCATAATTACTAGTGTCCTAACCCTAACCTTAACCTAACCCTAACCTCAGCCTAACGTTAAAACATGTCTTCACCTTAAAATGGAGTCATTTATATTATGGGGACTTGATTTTTGTCCCCATAAGGAAGACAAGTCCCCATAATGTGACAGATTTAGGTCCCCACAACATAAGGAATACCAGCTAAACACACACACACACACACACACACACTGGTTTCCATGACTCCAGGGGACATAACATTGACTTCCATTTGTTTTCCTGGAGACTTACTCTAACCTTAACCATAATTACTAGTGTCCTAACCCTAACCCTGACCCTAACCTTAACCTAACCCTAACCTCAGCCTAACTTTAAAACATGTCTTCACCTTAAAATGGAGTCATTTACGTTATGGGGACTTGATTTTTGTCCCCATAAGGAAGACAAGTCCCCATAATGTGACTGTGTGAACATATTTAGGTCCCCACAACATGAGGAAAACCAGGCACACAGTCACACACGCATGAAGGTCATTTAATAAGGAGGATATGTGTTGGTTTCACTTGTGTGCGGCTCCTCGGTGGAGCAGCAGGTGCTGGTTTGGTGCCTGCTTCACTGAGCTGTGTCCAGGTGTCTGGACGGCTCCGCTCCCAGCTGGGACACAGGTTCTGGAGACTGTCTGTGTCTCTGTGTGTCTGTGTCTCTGTGTGTCTGTGTGTGTGGGTTTGAAAGACAAGGTGACAGAGGTGAGTGGGAGCGAGCTGCCATGTGGGCGCCGTGATTGGATCAGCGGCATGTGAGGCCCGGCCGCTCGGATGCAGGTCCAGGTGACTGTCGCAGGGTCGGGGCTCGTCTCTCTGTCTCTCCCTGTCTCTGTGTCTCTCAGCTGCTCTGTGATTGGCCGCCAACTTTTCCTTCTCAGGTAAACAAGTAAACAAGGTGACCGTGTTCAGCGTTTGCCAACGTGTCTGTGCTTATCGGAAACTAACGAGCTCACAGCTGTGGCTTCACTCGGCTCGCGGTGATACAGTCGATGTCTTCGGCACAAAGACATGAGAATTGGACTCATTTGCCAAGAGGCATATTTAAAGCTGATTAGTAACTGGTTGTTATTAATGTATGAGGCTCTTGTTGGCTTCATTCCTCCATATCTGCACACTCTTCTTCAGAAGAAGAAGTAAAAGCCACCATTCTCTTTGTTCTGGTGAAGTTCTCCATCTGTGTGAGCCACGCGTTAGAACAGAAATAAGGAAAAGAGCGTTCTGTCTTATTAGACAGACAACGAGGAGCCATCAAACAAAAATGATCACTGTGACCTCGACTCCTGCACTTTAAATGTCGACAGAACTTTATACACTCTGACATGATTGTTTTTGTTGAAAGTATTGTTTGAAACATGTCTCCAAAATCTCTAGCCTACTGTCCCGAAACCGGGATAGTTTCTCCCCCCGTATCGGTTCTAGTTACCTCCGCCACGGAGGTTACATTTTCGCCAGTGTTGGTTTTGTCTGTCTGTCTGTTAGCAACATAACTCAAAAAGTTATGGACGGATTTTGATGAAACTGACAGAAAAGTTGCGTATTGGGACCAGGAACAGATGATTAAATTATGGTGCTGATCCAAAACGCCGTCTAGATATGGGAATGTTTTTATCATTATATGCCGAAGCACTCGCTGCAAAGCCTGATCACGTGACAAACATGCAGCACAACATTGATTTAGATTAATTTATTGGCACTGCAGTTCCTTACCTCCACCAACGAGGTTATGTTTTCCCCAGTGTTGGTTTGTCTGTCCACCTGTTAGCAAAATAACTCAAAAAGGTATGCACGGATTTTGATTAAACTTACAGGAAAGCTGTGTAATGGGACAAGAAACAGATGATTAGATTTTGGTTCTGATCCGGATCGCCATCTGGATCCAGGAGGACTCAGTGATAAAGGACTCTTTATCATTGCTTGGCAGAGATCGGCGCTCTCCGAGTGTTTCTAGCGTGACCACTTGGACAGGTTCGTCTCAGCTCGGTTTGTTTGCAGTGTGTACACAACTGTCAAACCGACACTTCTATCATACCCTGTCACCAACATTGCCATAAAGCAGAAGAGCATCTATAATATATAGCTATAACTCGTCTCGTCTTCAGAATACAAACTGTCCAGTTTGTATCCTGAGTAAGTCAATATTTGTCTCCAGAGTGCGTCTCAGATAAAAGACATTTCCCCCCCCCCCACTGTAACCTTGTTCTTCCAACTGGAAATGTTCATATACTGAACGCTGATAAATGACCATCACGCGAAACAGCAATAAACGCTACTGTCCACCCTCGCTGGCGATAATCCATTTTCATTTACGGCACCCTGAGGGATTTCCTCAAGTCCAAATTTCCTACAAAACTCTGACCAATCACTCAACTGTTTGTAAGTGCGTGGCATTCGGGGCGTATCGATGCAAGAATGCTGTGTGAACATGAGTCAAACCAAGGTTAACTGCAACATTGTTACAAATTAAAACCATAAATACAGGTATGAAAGCAACCTAGTGTTTACTATGACTTCTTGGCTTCAATCTCAGTGGCTTCTATCTGGTTAAATAAAGGTTAAATAATAATATAATAAGCTATTTCCACCGTTAAGTGTTATGGCAAGTTTTATTAGTTTAAGAAGTAGTAAAAAGCCAAGGTCAGCGGCTCTTATTTTGAAAGCCAGGTCGAGAGGAAGTGGTGCTATGTAGAATTGGCTGATTGACTTTTTTAAATGCACAAAAGGAACATTTGCATAAACAAGTCTGCGAGTGTTGAGCGCTGTGGAACAACCTGTGTCCCGTCCATCACTGAGGCTTACATTGAGTCATTACAGAATATTCTTTTAATCCTATAATCTGCACCACAAAGCTTTGCTTAGAAAAGCTTCTGAACCAAATTCCTCCTCAAACAAAAACCTCTCACTCGTGTCGTTTTTCTTGTCTTTGGTGATTTTTCTTGTCTTTGGTGATTACGCAGGTTTCATCTTCACAAAACTCTTCATTGTGTCCCACGTCCTTCTTCATCCTCATCCTCTTCCTCCTCCTCATCTTTAATAATCTCTCTGTAAATCTCTGGCTGCGGCCGTCAGCTGAAGCCTGGTGTGGTGACTGTGAAACCAGGCATGACTCGTAACAGCGCCCCCTGTCATCCTGTCAGTCACGGCTGACAGAAACCTCAGCAGGACACGGACACACGGAGGGAGACGGACTGTCCACTTTCAAATGTGTGTGTGTGTTCTTGTAATTGTTGCCTCTTTAGGACCTTCTCTGTCATAAACACTGGCCTTGTCAGGACCAGTAAAGTCCTCATGGAGACCAAAACCTGGTCCTAATGAGGCAGAACCTCATTTCTGAGGAACTGGTTAAGTTTAGGGTTTAGGTATTAACCATTTATGGTTAAGGTTGGAGATAATGTTCTCCAAATGAATGGATGTCCTTCTTATCAATAATCAAGTCTCCATAATGTGAATTATTAAATTTAAGGTGATGACGTGTTTTGTGGTTAAATGAAGTTAAACTTAAGGTTAAGGTTAGAGTTAGTGGGGACATTTTTTTCTTGTTCTCAAAACTTTGAAGGGTTTTTTTGGGAGTAAAGATCTGTTTTTTGGGTTAGAATTAGGTTTAGGTTAAGGTTTATGTTAAGAATGCCTTATGTCTTATGTTGTGGGGACCTAAATGTGTCTCCACACTCACATTATGGGGACTTGTCTTCCTTATGGGGACAAAAATCAAGTCCCCATAACGTAAATGACTCCATTTTAAGGTGAAGACATGTTTTAAAGTTAGGCCGAGGTTAGGGTTAGGTTAAGGTGAGGGTCAGGGTTAGGGTTAGGACACTAGTAATTATGGTTAAGGTTAGAGTAAGTCTCCAGGAAATGAATGGAAGTCAATGTGATGTCCTCTGAAGTCATGGAAACCAGTGTGTGTGTGTGTGTGTTTTCATGATTCAGTGAAGTGTAGCATCACTGTGTGTGTTTTTGGACCTGTGGTGTTTTATGATTGTGTCATACACTATTGATGTGTAACCAGGGATGGAGAGAAATTGCCCGGTCACTCTCAGCATGGACTCTCTCGCTCGCGTTCTGCTCTTGTTTCGCCACAGCAGATCTCTGAAGTCTTCTCACCTTTTTAATGGGATCGTTGTTTTTTAAAGCATGGTTGTATGAGGCAATGACACATAATCAAAGGCTGACTGTTGTTGGCTGCAGTGCTTCGCCACGGACCAGCTTAAATAAAGAGATGCCGCTCTCACACAAACGTGGGTGCGACAAGAAACACTGATTTTAGACCGAGATCAACACGGAAACAGAACTTTCCCTTCACAATCTTTAACTTTATCTTCATCTGAAGACAGCGATAAACCAGAGTTTTCCCAAAGCTGAGGATTGTTGTAAATATTACATTTTACGGCTTCCAAAATGCAGATTCTGTGAGGATAAAAGGTAATATAATAATAAAATATAAATTGGATTCTCACAAAAACCCATAAGCCCTCCGTCTCAAATTTTTGTGTTCAAGACTTACATTCTTTACTTAAATAGAAGATATTTAAGTAAAGAACAGCTCTTTTCATAAGTCAGCAAAATGACAAATGTTCTGGGCCAGAGGTTTAAAACTCGTGGTCCACGTGGTCCAAGTGGTACCGCCAATCAATTTCATGTGGCCCACCATGAAGTTATTTTTTGTCTGTTTTTGTTATTCATACGTTCATTTTGCATCATAAATGGGTTATTATTTTATTGCTTGAGTTCCCACACCAGTTTGCATGTTCTCCCCGTGGTGCGTGGGTTCTCGCCGGGTTCTCCGGCTTCCTCCCACAGTCCAAAAACATGCAGATTTGGGGACTAAGTTAATTGGACACTCTAAATTGCCCGTAGGTATGAGTGTGAGAGTGAATGGTTGTCTGTCTCTATGTGGCCCTGTGATGGACTGGCGACCTGTCCAGGGTGTGACCCCGCCTCTCGCCCTATGTTAGCTGGAGATAGGCACCAGCGCCCCCCCCCCGCGACCCCTAGTGGATAAAGCGGTATAAAATAAGTGAGTGAGTGAGTGAGTTCCCACACCTTGGTTGACATCAAATTCAAAGACTTTTCAAAGACTTTTTTTAGGACCAAGTGTCTCAAATTCAAGGACGGAATGTGTAAAATGGGAGGGCAACTTGTCAGGAATGTTAGGAATGCCTTATGTCTTATGTTGTGGGGACCTAAATCTGTCTCCACACTCACATTATGGGGACTTGTCTTCCTTATGGGGACAAAAATCAAGTCTCCATAACGTAAATGACTTTTAAGGTGAAGACATGTTTTAAAGTTCGGCCGAGGTTAGGGTTAGGTTAAGGTTAGGGTCAGGGTTAGGAGTGTCTTCGTCCATGGCGTCCACCTTTATTGATTTGCAGGACGCTCTGCATCTGGACAAGTGATTGTCCCTGGGATCTTGGTCAAGTCAGTCTATGGGATTATCTTGGATTATCTTGGAATTTCCGTTTCCCAGGCATCACGTCATTTTGTCTCTCTTGCTTAACGGTACTTGCGCATTGTTTTGCGTGGAATCTCACGTCAACAGCAGAGAGAGACAGTGGACAGTGTCTTTGACTCCACACTTGTGCGTAGGCCTAGTGTACGTACATCAAGCAATGCAGGGCATGAAACAGTAGGTGGCGTCATAACACAGAAGGGAGACATTTACCAAAATACCAACTCAACTTCTTTCTTGCACATGATTTAAGCACTTTCAATGATCCAAGCCTATTTAGGGTGATTTTCAAAAACCTTCAAGGGCCTTAAATGTTCTTTTCAAATTTCAAACTCTAAAGGATTTCAAGGACCTGTTGTTCCATAGTAAAACAAAGACTTTTATTTTTAAATTCTGTAAAATAGTGTCATGGATATAAAATCGTGTCTGATATCATGATGGAATATTGTATTATAATTTTAAGCTAATATGGCCCACCCCTACTGAATGGTTGTTTTTGATAATTCCAATTGACTTTTTTGCACTTGAGTGCCCCCTCCTGACCAGACTAGACACTAGAGTTTTTTTTTTAAATTATATTTTTAAAGGATTATATACTTAACCCTTCTGCTTATGGGTAGTATGTTCAATTTGGTCCCATAAAACCTGCTAAATGTTATACTTAACTTTAAAATTATTACTGCTGACCAAAAGTCAGCACCAACCCAAACGTCAAGAATTGGCCTGGATGCTTTAAAAGAGCAACAAACGCCTCCAGAGCGCAGACACGTGGAGTCGATGGAGTGAAAATGCTGTGATTATTTTTTTTTCCTCGACGACACGGATGTGTCGTATCTGACAGGGACAGAAATCTGTTTGAAAATCTGCTCATGATCATCATGTGTGGCGGAGATGCTGGTTTGCTAATGACAGTCATCTGTTGGACTGAGATAACCCGTCCAAATCTGTGCCTGGAAAACTCTTGGTGAGAGCACGACAAACACATGGAGTTAAAGGTGAGTAAACTCCCTCCGAGGATTTGTGGGTTCACCACGATAAACTCGGCCTCCACTACTTAACCCTAAAAAAATGATAAATATGGATGTTTCTGTAAAATTAACACACCCGCTGCTCTGCAGATCCACTATGCAGCGCTATAATTGTAATCCAGGTCAACATCGCTGACACCGCACATGGGAAAAATCACCGTCTGCCAGAAACTGATAGCCTTTTGCAGGATAATGACTTGTTTGGCCAAAGATGTGAATATTTATTTACGTAATGTTCAAACTAATACAGGGTTGATGCAGATAAAAGCAGCTGTACATGCATTACAAGAGCAACAATGACTCTCATGTTCACATCAAATCATCAGTCGTAAACTTGACTAAAAACAGACCAGATGTTCTTATATTGATTTAAAGAAAAATAATCTGCCAACATGACTGTTTTCTGTGCGATTATTTATCACGTAAACTGGGATTACAGTTCTAAAGTGATGCTAACAACGCCTTGCGGAAGTGAAGCTACACATTTATTCATATCAAGTATTAGCTTCAGTTGAGTTTGTTTCCGCTTAGAAACAGCAGAAACATTAGCTTTTCTTAACATTAGCGTTGCTTGATGTTGGCTTAAGGTTGGCTTTGCTGAACCGTAGGTTAGCTTTTGCTTAATGTTAGCTTTACTTAACATTAGCTTCGCTCAGTGTTAGTAGCTTCAATGTTGGCTTAGCTCAACCTTAAGTTTGTTCATTAGTTTTGTTTAATGTTAGCTACGTTAGCTTTGCTCAACATTACCATTGCTCAATGTTAGCACTGCTTAATGTTAGCTTTGCTCAACATTAGTTTGCTCAGTGTTGTTCAATGTTAGCTTCAATGTTGGCTTAGCTCAACCTGAAGTTTGTTCACAGTTAGCTTTGCTTAATGTTAGCTTTGTTAGCTTTACTCAACATTACCATTGCTAAATGTTAGCTTTGCTGAGTAACATCCAACACGGTTGTATTTGTAAGTGTTTCGTGGCGTTATTAAGTTATTATTTACGCACAAATTTATAATCATTTACTTAAACTTAGGCACTCGTTCGCCTGGGACATTAAAATGGACGATGTCTGTGTCCTTCACTCCTCTGTAATTCGAACCATGGCTGAGATTTAGAGATGCTAGCAAACTTTTCTAGCATTTAATGATTTCCTGTCAGTTTGCACTGACACTTAAACTCTGACCGAAGATGAACTGGTGCCAGTTTTTACTGGTAAATCTGGGGTTCGACCACTTCATACTAAATGAGATCAAACGCAAACTTCTTTTCTGTAGCAGTTGCCTTTTTTTTTCAGTTTTGGGGTGTGAAAGTGGGACCAGGTGTGGCCAAGAATTTTCACTGCATGGAGCCAATTTCTGTCTCCTCATGTGGTTTCTGCAGAGACAGAGACAGAGACATGTACTTATCAAGCGCTCAGAAATAGACAGTGGGCTTCTCGTTGTTTCTTTCTGTGTTCCAGTAAATGTAGCAGGAAGACGGATCTGCCAGGGAATCATTTTGTTCATCGCTCCGCACGCGCAGTCAGTGCTTGAAGGTGGTCGTTACTGTCCGCTATGTGGGACTGACACCTCTTAATTTCACTATTTTGAGTTTACATTATCTCTCCAATTCATTATTACAGCCCAGAATAATCATTTCCCAGACAGTGCTGTGTGTGTTCTCCCAATCTCGAGTCTAATATTTGTTTCTATTCTGTTCTCAAAGTGTGGGTCGCAAACCTGTGGTGGGCCACACTAGTACAACAGGTGGGCCTCCAAAGAAACAAATACAATATTTGTTACTTAAATATATTTACAGTTACTTAAAATTATCCAAACTGGTGATTTGTAAGTTGTAAAACCTTTGCTAAATTAAATAAATCAAACTAAATTACAAGTGAAGTCAAGTAAACTAGTAAACTAATACTGATTTACTTTAAACTGAATATTATATTATAGCCTGATTTAAAATTCAAACGTGGTTTTCCACCTGTTTGTGATGTAAATAATGGTTAAACAAAAAACAATATTTATTGGAGGTGTTTAAAAATCTTTATATTCTTCAAATCTAATATTTTGCTTTCAAAATATTAGATTAGACTTCAAGAATGTGGACAACATAACGACACCAAATAAATGGACTCTGTGCTTAAGGATAAATAAACCCAGTTTTTATTTATTTTAATATAGACTAATTATTGAAATAAATAGATGGTGTTTATGTCACTAACATCGTCTGATATCTTTTATTTACTGAAAACAATTCATAATATTGTGTTTAGTTATTTAGTAACACCAACAGACAAGCATCAGGATAAAGGGAGCACTGGCATTTATTTTTTCCTACGTCACATGTAATCAAAACACGCTGCCAGTGTAAATAAAAGAGAAAATAAAAGCAAAATGAGAAAAGTAATGTGGATTAAAACTTTAAACCGGTTCAGGCTGAAACATAGCGGCGAAAGATGGCAACCTCCATAAAATGAGGTCTGCCCCTAAAGTACTTATATAAAAGATTTATTCCAAGGCTATGAAAACCAATGAAAAACGATTTTTCTTTCAAGGCGATTATAAATTTCTATAAACACACTAATGGGTATTGAGCACAGTTTCAGATGCTGGATTCAAGTGGAATTTAACGTTCAAGGAACAGCCTTCAGCAAACGCGTGGCTCTTAACACAGATCTTTAACGTTTAAAAGCACGGGGAGCTTATTCAAATAAGACCTGCACTGAACAGAGGAGCGACCTCCGTCTTATTGTCGTTGGAGGGCGAGTTCCCCTGGCACCCGCATCCCCATCACCCTTGTTGCTGAAGGTGACAACACGGGTCCTTCCATGTGAAATTCCTGGTTTCTTGAGGCCAAAATGGAGGAACAGCAAGGGAGAGGGAACGAGTTGGCTGTTTTCACAGGGAATTACTGATGGGAAAGAGGCACAGAGGTGGAGAGTGTCGCCTTATTATAACCTGACCTGAGGGCACTAGAGTTTTACCAGCAAGAGCTCATGAGGTGGTCACTGGTGTGATGGAGAGTCGCGTGAATAGAATAGAATCAAGCCAGGCAGTAAAAGCAGACGCTTTGTGTCTTACTGAGGCTCTGAATGAAGATGGGGTGGATTAAAATGAACAGTCGTAGTTTGTATTTTTATATTCACGCTCCTATGTAAGAAAACCCCGCCAAAATGTCATCGTCATCCAAACCAGACTGAGCTGGAGTTGAGTTTCTGTTGAAGTTTCTTCACGTTTCTCTTGAAGTTTTACTGAAGTTTCTTGTTTCATCCAAATGTCTTCAGGAGAAACGTCAAGTTTGGTTTGCTACTGACCCAGGATGCATCCTTGTTCAAACTGTTACCTGCAAAGTTCTGAACTTTAAGTTGCATCACTCTTGATTAGACTTGTGTCTGCCTGGTGGGCGTGGCTGACCTACATCCTGAAGGTCCTCCTAAACGTCTCACCTGCAGTTCATCTTCTCATCAAGACGTCACTTCTGCTCTGCTTAAATACCCATATCTTGTGTCCAGACCTCGCCCAGAATGTTCTGCTCTACCTCCTGGGATGTCAAAGCCATTTCTTGTGAGTTTAGTAGTTGGAGTCCATTTTTGTGGATCTATTGTTCTTCCTGATTTGCCACTGCCCAACCAGCTTTACTTGCTCTCACTATCATTTTGCACCAACTCTCTAACCTTGGTCAGTCTGGTTTGTCCGTCTCCTGAACCTTGCGTCCCAGAAATTCACTGCCTTTATAACATAAACGTCTTCTTAAGTCTTAGGAATATTTTTGCCACTTTTTTCTTCAGCCTTTTCTGAACGCAACTGGTATCAGTTTTGTATACATGCCAAAGTCCGTTGAGAAGTCATTTCTATATCATGGCACACAAGAGTAGTTGATCCACTGCTGCCTCCATCAGTACCTTTTTAATTTTTGTTTCTTTGTGAGTTCTACATTTGAATTTTTTCATTTGGATTTCACGTAAATGAGTCAAAAACAACAAACAAACAAGCTCTTATATACTTTTCTCCGTGGGATTTGGTGTGGGGAGAGTTAGTTGCTTACAAACTCAGGTTTCTGGTCATTAAAGGCTGTGTAACAGTAAAACAAAGAAGCAAACATATTCTTAGGATTTTGCAGACTTAGTCTGGCATGGATTTTATTTGTTAAGCTTTAACTCATGTGGCTAAAATCTGTTTTTCTTTGCGTTTTCAGCAAAAACAAGCATGTGTGTTGGTTCTTGTTTCAGGGAGTGAGCACAAAGCAGTCCACGATGAACATGAGGCATTACCTCATACAACCGAGTAACTTCTTTTCTAAGGTTACAGTACAATCACAACTATCATTTTCTATGGACAGTGTGGATAAATGAGGACATCCGCTAAAAATAAAATAAAGAAAGGGAACAAAAAAGCTGCACAAGGACTTTAGAAAGGTGAAATTATCCTTGATGATATGAGTGTGGAGCCGGATTTAAAAGTGGAGTGACATTCATCAGTGTGGAGAGTGAAAGGTGAATGAAGAATGAGGGGAAAAACACAAGGTGAAAGCACTCTGTGCAAATCCCCCAAAATACCTGAAAGCCCGCCTTTGTCTCTCCTCCCTAATCTCTGTTTCTTCACCGTAAACAACAAAAACACACAGAAACTCGCATGTACAATTTGCCATCCCACTTTCCGCTTGCTGTTAATCTTACCCAGCATGCCTCATCCTCCCTCCCGCTGTCGTACCTGAATGACAACCAGCTCAGGCTTTGAGCCCACAGGCCACTGAGCTTTATCTCCGGTCAGAGAGAGAGACAGAAAGCAGGGAGAAGCAGCAGCAGATAAACCCAGCCTTTTAAATAAACGCATGCACGTGCACACAGATCAGCACACACACACACACACACAGTGTATCTACGACGTGCATGCCCACTGCAACATAATGGAATAAATTCGCCACTGGTGTGCCGCGTGGAATTATAAAACGACATCTGTGGCCGAGTGCACATCTACAACAGAGAGATAATAACGCTTCTTCTACGCCGTCTCTGCCGGTGATTTACGATCACACGGCGGGAGTCTCTCACGGCTGCTCAGGCCCACGCCGTGTTTGTTTGACAACGCTGTTTTATTTTCATTAGACTGTCAAAACCGCGGCGTGGACTCCGGACGCGCGTCCGCGCGCCCCGAATACCAAACAACATTCATTTCCGTAACGGCCCCTGTGTTTGTGCTTGACATGATGATTAATTGGAGATGAAATGGCCGCCGCCTCCAGTCCACGTGTAACCATCAGATGATGGGGGGGGAAGAAAATTCACATTCTGTCCACTCATGCACAACAACACCGGAGTACGTATGATTTTTGCAGAGAGGTGAGGAAATTAAAACAAAAAAGAAAAAAAAAAGAAAGAAAAGTTGCATTTAAGAAACCGCTCTCATCAACCGACGAAGGCCGTCAGGAGGAAGAGCAGCGCCGGGCCTGCCTCTTCATCCTCCACAGGTGCTCGTCCCTGATTGCATCTTCTTCCTGCTTTGATGTGAGTAATAAGAGACTCAAGTAATTTCCGACCGGCTCTTGCTCCCTGACTCTTGGCGAGCGCAGGTATGACGGATAAAGCTGCTCCTTGTTATTAGTCATGTAATCTGCTGGAGAGAACAACGGAAATGGAGCAGACTCTCTGGGTTCTGACGGGACCTGGTGGATGGAGCTGGACCGGCCCACACTTGCAGGACGTGGAGCCCGGTTCATGAAGGGTTGCTGGACTTCTCTGCTCAAATGAGGTCACTCTGACTTCTGCGTCCGCAACAGTCACAGTGGTAAAGCTGCTGATTTAGGGAAATTCATGGTGCATATGAATTAAGCACATTTTCCTCCATGTTTCTTAGGGGAAACTGAGGGGAGGCTCTGGTGAGTGTAGCTATATGATATGCTAACTAAAGTCAGCTTCACGACATTGGTTATGTAGCTACACTACATGCTAACTAAAGTCAGCTTCATGACATTAGTTAATGTAGCTACACTACATGCTAACTAAAGTCAGCTTCATGACATTAGTTAATGTAGCTACACGACATGCTAACTAAAGTCAGCTTCATGACAGTTAATGTAGCTACACTACATGCTAACTAAAGTCAGCTTCATGACATTAGTTAATGTAGCTACACGACATGCTAACTAAAGTCAGCTTCATGACATTAGTTAATGTAGCTACACTACATGCTAACTAAAGTCAGCTTCATGACATTAGTTAATGTAGCTACACTACATGCTAACTAAAGTCAGCTTCATGACATTAGTTAATGTAGCTACACTACATGCTAACTAAAGTCAGCTTCATGACATTAGTTAATGTAGCTACACTACATGCTAACTAAAGTCAGCTTCATGACATTAGTTAATGTAGCTACACTACATGCTAACTAAAGTCAGCTTCATGACATTAGTTAATGTAGCTACACTACATGCTAACTAAAGTCAGCTTCATGACATTAGTTAATGTAGCTACACTACATGCTAACTAAAGTCAGCTTCATGACATTAGTTAATGTAGCTACACTACATGCTAACTAAAGTCAGCTTCATGACATTAGTTAATGTAGCTACACTACATGCTAACTAAAGTCAGCTTCATGACATTAGTTAATGTAGCTACACTACATGCTAACTAAAGTCAGCTTCATGACATTAGTTAATGTAGCTACACTACATGCTAACTAAAGTCAGCTTCATGACATTAGTTAATGTAGCTACACTACATGCTAACTAAAGTCAGCTTCATGACATTAGTTAATGTAGCTACACTACATGCTAACTAAAGTCAGCTTCATGACATTAGTTAATGTAGCTACACTACATGCTAACTAAAGTCAGCTTCATGACATTAGTTAATGTAGCTACACTACATGCTAACTAAAGTCAGCTTCATGACATTAGTTAATGTAGCTACACGACATGCTAACTAAAGTCAGCTTCATGACATTAGTTAGTGTGTAACACAACATGCTAACTAAAGTCAGCTTCATGACATTAGTTAGTGTGTAACACAACATGCTAACTAAAGTCAGCTTCATGACATTGGTTATGTAGCTACACGACATGCTAACTAAAGTCAGCTTCATAACATTAGTTAGTGTGTAACACAACATGCTAACTAAAGTCAGCTTTACGACATTAGTTAATGTAGCTACACGACATGCTAACTAAAGTCATCTTCATGACATTAGTTAATGTAGTTAAGCTACATTACTTTAGCTAACTAAAGCCATGACTTAGCAAGATGTGTAGCTACATTATATTTGTAGCTACATGTCAATTAGCATAAACCTACCCTCTGTCTTAGCAAGAATCAGACAGAGACATCGGTCAATAATCAAGATGTCAAATAGAAAGCAGTGGCAGGGAAACAGACTAAAAGGTCAGATTAGGTCGACTAAACAGGACAGTGCATCAGGGAACTAAGCTGACCTTTGCAAAGGATGTCATTCTTTTTCATTTGCAAACTTACACTCAAAAAGGTGAAAAGGTACAGTCTGTGTGGTTTGTCCATTTGTAATGCTGAAGAGACGTGCGGATGTACAGTAGAAACAGGAAATTCACAGGCGTCACCTGCTACCAGGCAAACTCTTGGACGATATGAGCTGTCAATCGCAGCCTCATATGAATCATGTTTTACTGTTTATTTGCCTCTAAGTGGGAACGTGAATGGCAAAATTAACATCATGTTCTATTGAAGATGAGCTGGAAATCACTAGGATTGAGACCAGTAAGTCCTCAGGAAAATGTCTACAGACATTAGAAATGAAGTCAGAAATAGAAGCTCATTTTCACATCGACTTTTGTTTTGAACTGAGTTGTTTTTTTGCTACCGTTGGAGTCACCACCTGTTGGCTAGCTGCTACTTCCATCTTACTTCCAAGGATTTAGTTTGGAAACCCAAGCACTAATGTTACTATCAGAGTCGGCTCAAAGCAGAAACAAACTAATTTTAAGTATAAAATTCATTGATATAGTAAAGACATCTTGATATATTTAGATATATAAAGAGTGTTAAATTAGATTTGCAAATTTAGTGCACGTCAGTTCTACGTTTTAAAAAACGAAATATTTAAAGTTGGACAACAGCTGGATAGAGTGGCGGATAGTGAAGCGGGCTACGATCCTTAGGCGAGATCCTTAATGTTACCAGCCTACCTCAGGGATTGTAAGTCACTTTGGATAAAAATGTTTGCTAAATGTAATGTAATTCACGTTCAGTATCACCACGCTTATGGTGATTTTCCAATACACAGTTCCAGCGCGGCGCGGCTCAACCCTAGTTGACTGTAGATCAGTTAAAAAGACTTGAAAATCCAACATTAATCTCCAACATTTGTAAAATGTCCATATTTAACAGAGGAGTCTGGTGTATTTAGCGACAGCACTGCTGAAAGACGGAGATGGTGAGCCCAATCACAAGCCGTTCAGCCGTATTTCCGTTCAGCGACTGTGTCAGACGGAGTCTGTGCTCCGGTCACGCAGGAAGTACTGAACCGTTCAGTGAACTCATCTGTTTATAAAACTGAGGAAAACGATTCAGCTTTGACTGTCACGGCAGTTTCACGCAGCCAACGGTATGACGACCCCGCCCACTTCAAGGAGGAACTATAGTAACGGAAAGCAACGTTCCGGAAACCAAACTGAAACTGAGTAGAGTTGAGCCGCGCTGTTCCGATCCGTGCCGGAACTGTGTATTGGAACAGCACCAATAGTGCTGCACCAAATCAAAACATACATTATCTCAAGGCCAAAACCTTTACAACATTACAGAGAGAAAAGAAACCCAACAGTTCACACAATGAGTGAACACTAGGGGGCAGTGGAGAGAAAAAACTCCCTTTTAACAGGAAGGAATCTCTGACAGAACTGAATATGAATTAACTGATCTCTAATGGTTAAAAGAACAAAAACAAAAGTGACACTGGTCTATAATTAATGCAGTTTATACTGTTAACCAAAATCAAACTCAGCTTAGGGCCCCATGAAGGCTTGTTATAAAGAAACAGCCGTGTTTAGTTTCACTTTACAGCTAATAAACTGGACAACTGGACAACAGCAGAAGCTTCGCTCAGTAAAACACAATCCATTTCCGACAATAAATAAATAAATAAATATGTCTCTTGTGTTTTTGTTGCCTCGCAATGTGTTTAATAGTCCTTTTTTTTAAAAAAAAAAAAAAAAAAAAACCCACTTCACTAATTTTCCTGTCCAGCTCACTCCCTCTTAGATTCTCGGAACACGGCTGTCATCGGCGCGGCGCTCTGTTATGACACGACGCACAGTCTCAGTCATCATCGCATTGTTCTCCCGCTCTACAATGGCACTCCACTACAAAGGGGGTTGTCAGTCGGCTCTCGACACTGAAAACAACTCACCGACTGTCACGTTTTCCCGATTTCCACCCGAGTGACATTTCTTTAGCAACAAAAAAACAAGAGAGAGAGAGAAAAATGCTTTTGTTCTGTAAATGAAAAACAAACCGCGACATAAAAGACAAGAGGGGTTTCGAAGAGGAACGTAGATGCTGAATAAAACATGAAAAATGTTTATTATTATTATTATTATTATTACTATTAATATGTCACGTGTTTTCTTCCAGATGACAAAAGTCAATTCCCTCTGCAGGTGTCACCGTAAACCCCGCGGCCTCAATGAGTTATCAGCCAATAAAACGGCAAATATCAAAGAGTTACAGTAAATCCCGGCTCGTGTCGCGCGACAGTTCACATGAGACGATGAAGCGTAAGCGACGCAAGCGTCCAATTAGACAGACGAGCGTCTTTAGAGGTAACGGTCTGCGACGCGTCGCCGCCTTCTGTCTCGTGAAAACGGGAGGGAAAAGGTGTGGGGGGGGGAAAAAAAACCAGCCAATTAATTTGATTGGATCTTTTACACTGTCAGGTGCAAATTATCCAAACTTATTCTTTCCGACATGAGCTCATAAACTCAAAATTACGCTTTCGGAAATCAAATTTTTATCACAAATGATTGTTTTGGCTGCAGAAACATTTGAAGGCCAAGCAAATACGACTCTTTATTTATTCATTTAACAGTAATGTGACGTTTGATGGCGTGGAAGAAGAAGAAGAAGAAGCGGCTGATCTGAACTTTCATTGTATTCTGAGATTATTTCAGGGGAAAGTAATCTGGCGTCCAAACGCAGCTGGTGTGACAAATGTCAATCTGCGACATGTGAATTTATAATTGTGATTTATCCCATTTTAATTTAATGAAATCTGGTGAATGAGGCTCTAAAAATAGGAAGAATTTAATTTGTGACCAATTTAAGATTGGTGTTGATTTCCGGTGTTGAGCTGGCCCTTCCACTTTTTAACAGATTATCTGGCCAGATTAACAAACGATTTCAAGTTGTAAGTATTAAACATTTTTGATATTTACGATTGAACAGCGATTGGGGGGGCGTGGCCAGACCTGCTGCAATAACCAATGAGAGCGAGCTGACGGGGAAAACAAACGCCGCGTACTTTAGTTTAGAGCTGCAATTTGTTGATTCTATCTTTTCTGCCACGACTTAATCTACATCTTTTTTTTTTTTTTTGCGTTTCTCAGACCAAAACATCGCACACCTCCATGTCCGTTTACATTCTCACGTCACGTTAAGTCATGCAAGTTTCTGCGAGATCCCAAATGTTTTCAGTAAACCCCGAGTGTGTGTGGTCCCGCATCTTGACCGGATCACCTAATCCCTCCAGATTAACACATGAAAAATAGTTGTTTACAAATTTGACTGTGTCTGTGGTCCCCCATGTTTTTAAAATCAAGCCAGATTTGGAAATACTCTAGTGTGGGGCAGAATTTAAATATATATATATATATATATGTATGATAGTTTAGACAGTTTAGAACAGATGACAGTAGAAAAACAACAGCAGCCACATTTCTTCTAGATCTTGCTTTGACACGTGTAATTCTCTCTTGGCAGCCAGGTCGCAGTTTCCACGGGGAAACTGACAAGAAGACTGACAGCACAAAGAAACTGTGTCATAACCAAAGAAACAAAGAAAGAGAACATGACAAAAAAAAAAAAATGGGGTGTGTTCACTTTTTTATACCCACTGTATCCTCTGCAGTGTAACAAATAAAACTTGTGGTTACATCAGATTAATCAAGAAGGTCTTGGATCGCACATTTGACCCACGTTTTTAATGTCACTTCTTATTTGTCACACGCACTTTGTTAAAAACGAATGATTTGAATGTTAAGGAAAACATGGTGTGTGATATTTCTTGACACCTGTGTGGTTGTATATTATTATTATTATTTCATTTTTATCGACATTCATTCACAGGTACGTTTGCTGGTATTTTTCCTTTAAGAAAAAACTAAATTAAAGAGAAAAAAAAACGGTCACGTTGTGTCTCCTGCCTGGGGGAGTTTGGGTTCGTTTATTTCCTCTTTTATTTTGTTTACTTCCTTTTGCTCCCGAGTTTGTGTTTTCTGGTTTTTCTGTTTAGGATTTTTGATTTGGACGGTCAATTGAAAGTGATACACAAATCAATATTTCCTGTTGACTTGTTTTGGTTGATTTTGGTTAAAACTTTACCAATATTTATTGGTGCTCTGTCTGAATAAATTGTGTGAAAGTATGCCATTTGTACGGAGCCCATAAAGGGACAAAAACGTAAAGGGAAAAAAAAAATCTATGTTGTTTTCTCGTGCGCACGAGAAAGTATCTTGTGCGCGCGGAATGCCTTTTACGCACAGGATCCCATTTCATTTGTGCAAGTTGTCATGGAAATGACAATGCGTGATTTATTTTTGATTTATTTTTGATTTTGATAGTTTTGATTTGAACTTTAATTGTCTCCAAGACTGTGCAGTAAAAATGCATAGAAATGGAAATGGGAGTGTTTAATAGCCAGAGTCACTGTGAAGAAGACTGCACTGGAAATAATAATATATAACTTACACAGACGTTCCTGTTATATAATACTTGACAACATACATTTTATATTGTTTTCTCCGCAGATCTTCATTATTATTTATATTCCCAAATATACAGTAAAGCTGGTCAACTGCATTATGTTGATAGTCCCCAAAAAGTCACGGTACCTCGACCACAAGCGACGCTACCGACAGACACGACAACAACAGTTTGTACGTCTCTTTCAGGACCTTCACACTCAGACTGCCGTAAGTACCGTGTTTACGCTACCAATTGCGCAGCAGAAATCTAACAGCGGCTCACTTTCCCGCTGTCATCCTCGAAACGTAAGCCGTGCACACCAGATAGTTTCTGGTGCGTCCTATAGTCTTATAGATTTTTTTTCTTCCATGTCCCTTTACGGGCTCCGTACATTTGCAATAAAAATTTCAATAAATAGTTCATTTTTCATTTAAGGTTAATGGTTCCAAGAGTGTCAGGCTGAATGGCCACCAAAAGTTTGGACACCCCTGTCTTTGGTCATCCTCCTGGCAGCACTCCAACGAATGGGTATACAATCTTTAATATCCACTTTTAAGTTGAAAGAAACCATTTATTTTTCAAGTAAAATGGTTTTCAGTGAGAAGCACAGTTATAATTGGTTAAATTGCCGATATGAGACGAGACACAGACATTCCATGTCAGAGAATTATATATATGAAAGTAGAATCTCAGACATCCTTGACATTGGATGGGTTATTTTTATTGACCCAGTGTGTCAGTATGAACGGTTTGGATCAGAGTACTTTTATTAACCTTTATGGGTCAGTTAAATGAATCAGCAACGAAACAGAGAGTTGATTAAATCAAAGAGTGGGACGCAGCTGTCGAGTCGCATCACTTCCTGCGGACGTGAATACTCGAGGGAAATCACTGCAGTGCGTTTCGTGACCTTTGGATGTCACAACAAGCCTCCACCGCTGGAGAATAATCGACGGAATGCACTTGAAGATGGGAAAAAAAAAAAAAAAGTTCTTCCTCTTCTTTCACCGTTAATAATTTCATGTGCAAAACTGTGAGAATTTGAACAGGATTAGAAGAAGAACAGACGTTTACTGAGAGTTTGGCGGAAACAGTGTCGTCAGAGAAACGCCGACAGTAAATTTAGCCACTTCACTTCAATATGATGAATTTATTTCAATATGATGACCCCAATTATGTTGTCGACAAGTGCGACGTCACGCACACTGGAGTCATTTGGGGGAAAAATGGGAGACGGAGGAGAGGCGAGGTGACGTTGTGATAGTTAAGTGTCTTGTTGCTGTCTCCACTGCCCCCTACTGTCTGTTAGTGGAAAACCGGCCTTGTTAGAACACACTCTAGCCAAGTACCGGCTGTAGGACCAAGGCAGTGCCCGCATTATTTTATGTTGTGTTCACTCAGGATGCAGTTTTTCATGTCGGGCCACGCCCACTGCATCTATCGCGCCGCAGGATCACGTTGTACTTTGTATTTTGTGACGCGATGGGCGCAAGTCACCATGTTTTGGCCCAAAAATAGAAGTGATGGCCATATTTGACATGACGGGTAGATACCTCAGTACGAGCTAGCGAGTCGTCAAGTTAGCAGTCCTTCTTCTTCAGAAGTTAAGGGTGAAACACGCCAAGTCGTGCCCGTGGCCGGTCACACAAGACGGTGGTTCCTTGTGTTGTAGAGCTTTGACTACCCAAACATTCAAAATTACACGTTTCTCCACCATTTTGAGCGGAGTCTGGCCGCTCGCAAAAATTGCGAGTGCATTGACCGAGTGAGGGGTCACATACGAGTTAACATCGAAGCAGCTTCTTTTTTTTTCTTTTTTTTTTGAAAAGCGAGAATTGAAGTACCGTAAATTCCGCTCTATAGGCCGCTACTTTTTTGCCACGCTTTGACCCCTGCGGCTTATTTATGGATTTTTATGATTTCCTCAATCGCCCCACCGGGATAAATAAAGTTTTATGAAATTGAATGGATATTTACGGCCGAGTGGCCACCAGAGGGCACTCGAGCAGCGCAAGAGCAAGACAGACAGGTTGAAGAGATGCTGTAATGCGCCGAGGAAGACGCTAGTAGACGCTAGACTGCCATATTACAGTATTACAGCTGTGTTACTGCCGTGTTTAGTAATTAAACATTTAAAATAATTTTTCTGTGCACCATAAAGATCTCATGTTTCGTGGCCACCTGCGGCTTATAGTCAGGTGCGACTTATATGTGTATTTTTTCTTAAATTTCGTATAAATTTGGGTGGTGCGCTCTATAGTGCAGAATTTACGGTACATTAAATAACGGAAAATGGATGGATGGCTCCGTTGAAAACAAATGGTCCAGGTCAGGAGATTGGAGTTTTTGGATGGATGTTTATGGTGGTGTCGTAAAAAAAAATGTGCACTCCAAAACTCTTACAAAAAAAAAGAAAAGTGACCGGACTTGCAAAGTTCCGCTTTAAAACATCGTCCCGCTTTGAGCCATTCCATCCTACATGAGCTGGACTTGTCTTAAGAGCAGATGTGGTCAGGGTTGGTTTTCCCAACTTATAGCTAAAGCTAATGTGACGTTGCATTAGCGCTGGAAACATTGCCATGTGCCGATTAATTCAAGGCCTGTTGGTCGGCTCGCTGTAATTGGGAGGTAATTTTCCAGCCTGTGGGGACAATCAGGACGAAATAAACTCCCACTGGAAGTCTCTCAATTACAGTCTTCATTTGCACAGAGTGACAAGCAACGTGCCACGTACTTCACTTCCCATGACTGTGTCTTTGTTTGGACGGGCTCCCCGGGGTTGTCTTTCAGCCAAGCAAACCTCTCGCTGCATACGTTTGAAGCCAGCGTGACGTAGATGCCTCGGAAGTGTTCGGTGCTTCATTTGTGTCTCACAAATTACTGCCTCAGCTTGACTCTTCCTGTCCTGGCCTCACTTTCTCCGTTGTCTTTCCTTCTACTCGTGCCTTTTTTCCTCACGCGGGCCCCCATCGTCCTTCCTCGTCCTGCTGTCTCCACCTTTCTTCCTCAAGAAGTCTTCCTCTTTTTTTGTTTTAAATTCTCATATCCCCCCCCACCCCTACCACCCCCATCCACCAACCTAGCGAGAGCTGAAATATCACTTCTTCCTGCTGATGGAGCCTAATTACAGTGTCCACTCTGTCCGTGTGGAGCTTCACGATCATCAGAGGAGGCACATAATGAGAGATTTATTTAAAGAACAGATTCATGCACCAGGATGAAGCTGCCCCATGTGATTTGAAGGGTCTTGTTCATTAGTGCAGGTAATGAGGTTCCTGGGGTCGATAGACATTTGGTTCTCTGAGTCTGATATCGTGTGTGTGTGTGTGGCTGGTCTTCCTTATGTTGTGGGGACCTAAATGTGTCTCCACACTCACATTATGGGGACTTGTCAAAAATCAAGTCCCCATAACGTAAATGACTCCATTTTAAGGTGAAGACATGTTTAAAAGTTAGGCTGAGGTTAGGGTTAGGTTAAGGTTAGGGTCAGGGTTAGGGTTAGCAATTTAGTGGTGATGGTTAGGTTTTGGGTGAGGAGCTAGGGAATGCATTATGTGTATGAGGGTCCTCACAGAGAATGTAAAGTCAGTGTGTGTGTGTGTGTGCAGTCTCTCAGGTGATTTCAAAGGAGATAAAACAACACTATTAGCATGTTTTGTTTCTCAAAGTATTCCAACAAGTGATAGTTTTATGCCCCTGATACACTATTGTTTTTGTTTGGTTACAATTATGGTCAAAAGGATAACACACACAAACACACACATTGATTTCCATGACTTCAGAGGACATTACATTGACTTCCATTCATTTCCTGCAGACTTACTCTAACCTTAACCATAATTACTAGTGTCCTAACCCTAAAAACAGGTCTTAACCCTGAAAAGCCCTTTAAGCTCTTGGGCACCAGGCAAAGTCAAATGTCCCCATGAAAATAGGTTTGTACTGTTTTTGGTCCCCACAATGAGGAGAAAACATGTAAACACACACACACTCTGGTTTCCATGACTTCAGAGGACATTGCATTGACTTCCATTCATTTTCCTGGAGACTTACTCTAACCTTAACCATAATTACTAGTGTCCTAACCCTAACCTTAACCTAACCCTAACCTCAGCCTAACTTTAAAACATGTCTTCACCTTAAAATGGAGTCATTTACGTTATGGGGACTTGATTTTTGTCCCCATAAGGAAGACAAGTCCCCATAATGTGAGTGTGGAGACAGATGCGGAAGTCTACTTCTTTCTTTGGTCACCTCAATAACATTATTTTCTAAAACATTACATGAGTGAAACATCACCAGTTCCTGGTGTGTTCTTTTAACAGACAACATTCAAGTGTGTCATTTTACGACCATGGTTGTCGCGGTAACCCACATAAAGATGAAAGGAAAGGTGAGGGCAGCGTCTGTCTCCATACTTTTCTCCTCAGCGAGACACCTGCCAAGTTTGAAGCCTGTCAAGTGGACAGTTATTGACGATTAACAGACAAATGTTCCTTGAATTGACAGAGTGGTTTATTTATTTCACCAGGAAAAAAAAGTCCCAAGTGGGTTTGTCCATGGTTTCCATGGTGGACCCACCCGTGTTACACTCATGCCCAGTTAGATTATGAAGGTCCTGCATGGTTTTAGTGATATGGGCCTCACATTGGAAGTCCATGTGGCCAATCACAGGTAGGGTTACCATGGAAACCATGGACAAACCTGCTTATATGACGCCTTATGGGACTCACGTGGACGTGCTGGCTGGAATATTGTCGCGGTCAAGACAGGCAGCAGTCCACAAAGGTTTTAGTCCGGACAGAGTTGCAACTGTTCAAACATGCAGCAATACATATGCTGTACATACAGTAGGTGCGATATGAAATCACATGATCAGCAAATGTTCAACAAAATCAATATAAAATGTAATCGGGCAGAACATCTACAGCCAGGTTTTTACGGCCAGTTTTAAAAGTGTCTCACTTGACGTTTTATGTCGCTCCTCAAGACAATGATGAACGTGTTTAATCATGAATCTTGGTAAAATTTTAGTAGAGCGTCTGCCAAGTGCAGCACAATTGAAAATAACCTGCTACAGGAAAATGGAAGTGTTTTAGGGTTTGTGGTTAATAAAGTTTTACCAGGCCAATAAATCCAGTACAAGAAAAACCTCAAGACTCTCTGCAAGTCAGCAACTCTGTTCTACCGTCGTCCTCAGTTTCTGAGCCGTAATAATCTGCTACAGCTCCTACGGTGTTAGGCAACACGGTGGGAGAAGTTCTATTTGACATGGCGCGTATTACGAGTACATTTAATACATCGTAGGGTATTTTAAAAGAAATAAACACTGGGTTTAATCAAGACCCGTGAAGAAAGTGGGACTGGCAGCACAGTGGGTGAAACCTGCACAGGATATGAAGCTTCCACCGACCGCCGCCGCTTTCAGGAGGTGAAAGAAAAAAAGAAAAGTGGGTGGAATGTTGGAGATCTGCAGATTTGACTTCCCTATGAAAATGTCAGTCAGACGAGCAATAAAGTCAGACAAACTGTTTAACTGTCGGCCGCGTTGCTGAACACAGAAGGATATTCTACTTTGTGTTGAACCCTAAGAACAGGCGCGCATTATAGTGGTTTTACAAACCCTAACACATCTCTACAAATAACCACATAAACAAAACAAATACTAGTTAAATACAGCCTAAACAAACCACATTAACTCACGCAGATATCTATAATAAACCTCCCACCCCTGGACTGTCCTATCCAATGGTTTCCTCCCAGAACCATAAAGAGCTGCTTGTTTTCCCCGGGGGACTCTCTTACATGCGCACCCGGGGATGAAAAGAGGAGAGAACAGGTAGGTGTTTTGCTAAACACAGAAGGATATTCTACTTTGTGTTGAACGTCGTACGTGGTACAAGACTGTTTCTAGAGCTGATGTGACACAACCTGTCATGTTCTGTCTCCTGGCTGGGGGGGGGAGTTTTTGGTTTGTTCATTTCCTGTTTTATTTTGTGAACTTCCCTTTTGTCCCCCACTTTGTATTTTTAATGACCTTTTCAGTTTAGGAGGCTGGCTGCCCGGCTGGACGTCAGCTGTGATAATCGCCACAGCTGTCGTCAGTCGTCTCATGACCTGTGACCCGTGACCCTGAGCGGCTCGACCGCAGGTAAAGAAGCAGAGACGGCAGCTGATGCAAACCCACACGGTGGGTATTTATTTACAGTTGTCAATGAGCAGAGACCAGACGCCGGCCTCTGTCAGGTCCTCACACCCGAGTCTTCTGCTGAGGAAAAGATCGGCCCTATATAACCTTCACCTTTGGGCGACCCTAAGAACAGGCGCGCATTATAGTGGTTTTACAAACCCTAACACATCTCTACAAATAACCACATAAACAAAACAAATAAGACTACTTTACCTACCATACTAGTTAAATACAGCCTAAACAAACCACATTAACTCACGCAGATATCTATAATAAACCTCCCACCCCTGGACTGTCCTATCCAATGGTTTCCTCCCAGAACCATAAAGAGCTGCTTGTTTTCCCCGGGGGACTCTCTTACATGCGCACCCGGGGATGAAAAGAGGAGAGAACAGGTAGGTGTTTGGCACATGCAAACACTTAACATAACTGCAGTTCAGGGTACGTTTAATGTGCACTATTCAACATAATATATCTGTATCTGTAAAACATTTAAAGAGGACATTCAGTGGAAAATCACATTTCTGATGTTTTTTGGTGTGTCCTTCCTGTATCTATCACTAAAGTGTCACAATAAACACTTCAGCCACTTTTGAGAAAGAAGGGCTTCTCTGTTTACCTGAGCTCCAGCACGCGGTTTTGAAAAGTCCAGTTTAGCTACATAAAAGTTACACGAAGAAGAAGAGGCACCGCGGAGCAGTCAGTCAGCTGGTAGCTGGCCAATCACAAGAGACTCAGTGTTCTGGGGGGCGGGGCATTAGCTCAGAAACAGAGTGGCTGTTCAGAGGCTGGCAGAGAGCAGCAATAATCTGGCTTAATCTGAAGAGACTATGAGGTTTTTGAACATAAATATTATTGAATTTATCTAAGTAGACATCAGTAATCTCAATTTTCTATGTGACCTTTAATATGGTGAATTACCCCTGATCTAAGTCACTGTTTCCATATTCACAGATGGTGTCAACCAGTCCACCTGGAAACACTACAGAGAAAAACCATATTAACAAAAAAATTCAATAAAGATTTTAATTTTAAACAGTAATGTCTTACTTGTCACCCATTACTACGACAAAGACAATATGTAAAAATAGCTTTACTCCTCAACTCAAACATAATGGAGACTGAAAGGGCCTCCATTACACCTGGGTTCCCAAGTCCGGTAAGTCCACGTCACCCAACTCAGATCCCTGTTCCGCCTCACCAGCCGACCAGCCTCAGCGTTTTTAGTTTGATTCCCACTGACTGGTTATTCTTAGTTATTTTGAAAATAAGTCGTCATTGAACTTTTCTACGCAAGTTTTATTTTTAAATGCTTTAAAAGTCAAACTGGATTGGATTGAATTGGATGTAAAAACAATGTCAGCAGGAGACAAGACTGCACACGAGGCCAGTGCGATCCAACCACTTCAGGGTCTCGGCGACCAAATGACCTTGTAAACTCTTTAGTTCAAGAAAACCTCAGTAAAAGGAAACAAGATGAAAAGACAGTTTTTAACCTTGAAGCCATTGTGAAGTCTCTCCAGCGTCCTCAGCATTATTTGCACTGCAAGGCCAAGCTAACGCTGCAAGGGACTCCATCGCAAGAGGTGCCGCTGAATAGGAAAAGTCAACATACTGGGGTGTCTCCAAGTACTGAAAGATTTTCTGTTCCTCACAGCCTCATGGGAGGCCTGTTATGTATCTATGGGGGCCGCATTTGGGCTTTTATTGTCATATTTGAATGGATCCACAAAGGGAACGGACGCATTGAAAGAGGGGACTCTCCCCTCGGAAAAGAAAAGGGGGAAAAAAAAAAATGCTTTCAGCGCCTGGCAGGTTTTGGTGTTCTGAGGAAAATGGCTGCATCGATTTAACCAGGCCTGAGTGAATTCCAGGGACAGTCCCAGTGGTCCGTCCTTCCGCCGCCGCTTTCATCTGCGCTCTGCCCCTCCCCCCCCCCCGGCCTGCATCTGCATGCTCTCTGAGTGAAATTAGCCCAATGTGGCGACCGGCGTGGCTCCGCGTCCCCGCTGATCGCCGCCAACGGCCTCACCTCGAAGCAAACTGTGGAGACGGAACAAACAGCAGATAATAAACACCATGAATTGTTATTATTATTATCCCATCTCCCGTCTTTCAAATCGTCCCTGAATATCCAGCGTCTCTTCCACCTGGTGGGTTGTCGGTACAGGAGCCAAGAGCCTGAAAATCTGCCTGTTTATATACATCACATCAAGAGCAAATATTAATGCTCAATTTCCTAGCAGTGGGGCCGCCGTACGGCGCATTTATCCTCCGCAAATAGCAATGTCACGCCAACTCTGGGGGGAGGCGTCAGCCGAAATGTTATGAATAACTTGATCAAATTACACAGTCGGAGCAAGAGAGGGAGAGAATAATAAGGCTGGAGCTGCGGTGCTTGGCAGCCAGGTTACAGCACCGGGCCAGACACCATGCCTGGAACTAAATGAAGCTGTTAGGAAATGCTACAGGTCGTTCCGAGGGGCACGCGGCGCGACGCCGTCTGCCGACACGTGAAACAAGCAGCAGAAAAACACAAAAGTAGACTTTAAAAGTGAACAACGTGACCGAGGTCTGTTTGATTTTTAGTTTGATCCCAGGCAAGATTTGGCACAACAACAATCGAACGTGATATTCAACTGGATTTGTTCACCATATTTAGTTTCATTTTTATTTGCAGTTTGTTTACTAGTGGAAGTTATTGTGAAGTGGGTGATGTTCCTGCAGAGAAACGCCGACTGTTTAAGCCTTGAATGTTTAAATGTGTTTTACTGCTGTAATACCACGTTCACACTGGATATATATACATAAAATGTCTCAAAACTCATCTCTTTTCATTGGCCTTGTTTAAGTTGTAATTTAGTTTGTAATTTAGTTTTTATTGATTTTATTTGCTCTGTTTTTATTGTCGTTTATTATTTGGCTGTAACTTTTACCCACGTTTTTATGTCTTTTCATTTATTTTAGTTTTTTTTTTTTAAGGTGTATCTTATTCTATGCCTTTTATTTATTGTGTTTTTTTTTTATTTATTAGTCTGTACAGCACTTTGGTCCACTGTGGTGGTTTGAAAGTGCTTTACAAAATTAATTTGGACTGGATATTCTCTTCTTCAGTTAGGAGTAAAAGGTGGTTGCTCTAGTGGTAAAAAAGGGGGAAATACAAATATTTTTGGGGGCAATTAAACAACAAACATGGTCGTTGAACTATGAAAACCTTTTACCTCGACCACTGTCTGTTGCTGTGTTTAAGAGAAAAATCGCGAACTTGAAATTGCGACATGGAAATTTGTTTACGGGTCATCCAGAGGTCCAACTTTTATAAAAATTAAAGTTGTGAATATGACACTCTCCTGTCATATTCGTTTACAGGATTCCAAATGCAACAGGCAAACTTAGACATTTAACTGTAAACTTTAACATGAGGGCAAAATATCTACATTTGTATTTTGTTTTCGCTTTCTTTTATTTAAATTGAATTTCCTGTTAAAAAATAATTAAACTAAATCAAGCAAATGCATTAAATACAATCCTTTTTTTTTTTTTTTTTTACAAGGGAAAAAGAAACGCAAATATTTCACTCTAATTTCTCCTCCTCCTCCTCTTCCTCCTGGCACTAATTCAATTATAAATCCAATATCTTTTCTCCCTGTGCCAAATGTCAAGCTGTGCTGGAGTTATTCTCGACTAGAATCCGTTGGTTTTGGCCAGAGAGACGTGGACGGAGGCAGAGTGCGTTTTCTGCAGGAGCAGCTGTGTTTCTGCAGACAGGAGATCGATAAAGAGATTATAAACACACGCACACTTTTCCCCGTCATCTGCTCGTCTTCCAACAACATCCTGGTCAGAGCGTAAACAGGAAAAGGCAGCACTTGTTTCCGCAGCGGTGTTTAGAATGACTTCTTGGGATTAAAAACAATATTTAGAGAAGAAAATGAAAAGACGGTATTGAGGGGAAAGTCCTTCCGTCCTCGCTGGCGACGAATGAAAGCAGCGCTTTGTTCTGAAGTGGCTCCAAACATCTGTTAATATGGTTTTAAATATGGCCTTTTCTTAGGTTTTGTTCTTCCCCTTCAGACCAAGGTAGATTTCACTGACGACGGTTTCACGTGGAACCGATCTGAATGAGCTGTTGATCCTGAGAATATTTGAAAACGAGAAGCTCATTTTCACAGCTGGAACTGTTTACAAACAAATTGTGCTTTCCTGAAATGTACAAACTGTCCGGCAGAAATCCCGAGTTTATCCTGAAGTGATCTGATCGGGTGTGACCCAGTATGAAAATCACTTTACCTGGTTCTGATCATTTTGTTGTGTTTAATGTGAACAGAGGGTTTTTGCGTTCGCGTTTCAGAACCTCGGCTGCTAAATGTTACATTTTCATAACAATAAAGTAACACACTGAACCATCATCTTAATGTAAAACTCAACTTATGTAAAAGGAAAGAGAAGTATTTTTTTCATGAATAACATATAAGGTAAGAGGAAGACACGGAGTATTAAGCTTGTACAAAAGTTTGTGGGTTGTACCCGCAAAAATGCAAAGGTGGCGCTGTGTTTAACATAATTAGCATTTTAGGCCTCCTAAATTCTAGCTCTATTTTCATAAAAAGGCCGATACGACGCAAAACTTTTTTTTTGTGATCAGGCAACTGATTGTACAGTATAAAAGTGTTGGAAAAGCAAACACCATCCATGATTTCACCCATTCTCTTGGCCACTAGGGTGCAGCGTTTGCACGTCTCCACATGTTACGACATATCCATATATAGCAGATAATAACTGTGGACACACGTCCGGTCTGTCCTCGGCAGGAGACCACACCACTGCCACTGTGTACCTAATAAAGTGGCCATTAAGTGTATGTATTTAAGTATATATATATGTGTGTGTGTTGAACAGGTGCCTCATCGTGCGTCGTACGCGTCTTTACCTCGCAGCGAGGGGAAAAAGGCCTCATGACGAGAAGCCATTTCGCCCCGCTGAAACAACACCCGGGCAAATTAGTCTTTGAACTTGACTACAGGCTACGCCGCCTCATCACGCAGTCATTGAATGGCAGAGTAGCAATAAAGCATCTCCACACGCGTGCGGAGACAGTTCATGAATAACAATGAGCGGCAGGACGTAATCAGGCCGCCAGAGTCTGAAACGAGGAGGAGGGAGACGGAGGAAGTCAGAACGCGGCGTCCCGTCATTTGTCTCCGCGCGCGTGTACGGATCGTTAGCAGGCGGCACAGTGTGGGCTCAGCGCAGAGGTCAAGAGGTCGTGATCGTTCAGACGGTAACGTCAGAAATCCGGTTTTTTTCATGATCAGGTTCACTCGAAAAGTCAAAATGATTAAAATGACACGGTGTAGGATTTGCTCTCAGGGTCCCCCTGCTGTTGGTAAACGGTACTGTCTGCTACAGCATGTTTCCAACATACAAGCAAACTCTACTGTACAAACAACCAGCGGTGGATGAGCGGTAAGGCGAGCTAACTGGAAGGGTGTGAGTTTGATTCCCGGCTCTGCTAGTCCGCATGCTGATGTAACCCCACATTGTTACCTGACGGCCGAGACGGCAGCATGTGAATGGGGTGTGAGTGAATGGGTGAGTGAATGGGCGTTTGGCAGCGTGGTGAACGAGTGACTGAGCTGCAGATCAAACACAAAGACGCGCACGTTCAATTTCGCCAGGGTCACGACCAGCAAAGGAGAAACTGTGGGTTTTCTTTCATGTCAGGGTTTAAATAAAGCAGAAGTCAGACATCAGTGGGAGGCAGAAAGTTGGGAATAAAGAAAGACAGAGAGGAGAAAGAAAAGGGAAAGCATGTCAATGAAATCGCATAATTGCGCCACAGGGAATTTTAATCAATTAGAACTGCAGAGCTAATTAAAGGCGGCGTTGTGTTTACTGACTCAGAGCTGAGAGCTCAGAGGGGAACGCACACACACGCACAGACTTCAATGTCTCGGGCAAAACGTTGTCATGTTTCATGTCATGAGCTTCATTCTTGCCATTTCTGCTCCAGCTTCTCATAACAAGGTCACATCCAAACATTTAAAGAGATACCAAGGAAAAAACAGACCGTAGACACTTAAGACTCACCGACAGGTAAGTCTGTGATGTCTTAACGATATGTTCGCTGCTTGACTTCAGCATCAGCCGGCCCTTTTCTGACAGGAAACTGAAGTTTGTAAACCGCTCACTCTCCCACACCAAAGTCCATAGAGAAAAACAGTGATTTTAACATCACAGCACACAGGAGTTGTTGATCCACTGTTGCCTCCATCAGTAAGTTCGATTGTCTTATTTTGTCACTTCGGCTTCTGAAAAATTGTGTTCAGATTTACCTCAGTGACACAAACTGGCCACACGAGGCAGCAGTAGCCCAGCAGCTCCTGTGTCCCTGTGAGCTAAAATCACTGATTTTCTCTATGGGCTTTGGTGTGGGAGAGTGAGTGGTTTACAAACTTTTCCTGTTTCCTGTTGGAAAAGTCTGTCTAACAGTGAGATAAAGACATGAACATGTTCAGAAGATATTGTAGACTTAAAATGATGTAGATTTTATTATCTGAGTCTTTTGTTAAGCAGCTAAAATCTGTTTTCACTCTCCCACACCAAAGTCCATAGAGAAAATCAGTGATTTTAGCTCACAGGGACGCAGGAGCTGCTGGTCTACTGCTGCCTCGCGTGGTCACTTTGTGTCACTGAGGTAAATCCAAATGAAGTTTTTCAATCATCGAATTTACAAAATAACACAGTTTAATTTACCAATGGAGGCAGCAGTGGATTAACAACACCTGTGTGCTGTGATGTTAAATCACTGACTTTCTCTATGGACTTTGGTTTGGGAGAGTGAGTGGTTTACAAACTTCCGTTTCCTGTCGGAAAACATTGACACTGAGGTAAAACGCAATAATTCCTCTAGAGGGCAGTGCCCAAGTTCCAAGTTGCAGGTATCAAGAAACGTCCAACCATTGAAGAGGTTATTTCATTGTGCTTGATTTGTAATCCAACGTAGATTTCGCCCACTTCGTTGTTCCAGTAATGGGGAATATTCCTGGTTGTCGCTGCCGATGAGGGAGGACGATGACGTCCGTCGCTACTTTTGACAACTTTGAGTGAGTGAAGGCAGCCAGGGTAGGGTGCCAAAGAATGAAACGTCGGGGTTGGTTACTTTGGTACGTTTTTACCAAACGGAACTGTTCCACTCACAGCCTCTTCTTCACCAATTTCCTGACGTTTTGGACAATTTATACTTTTCGTCCGCAATTTTCGTCACTGTGCACGTTGCAGGAGAACTCGCGATGACGGACGAAACTCGGTCCGTCTCTGGACACTCTCATTTCTTAACATGGACGCAGACAAGGAAAATGCACACACAGAGACACACACATAGACAAACACAAGTGTACGCCCATGAGCGACCGGACCCATTGACAAACACAAAGCCCCGTCACGCTCTCTCTGTCAGCGCTGAGTGGAGAGCGTTGACCCTCTCAAGCGGCCGGAGCGCTGGATGTCTAATGGCGTCTGACATTGTCCAAATGGACTCCCATACAGTTCAGAGAAGGTCATTTGCATCATTTAGTGCTACTGATGAGATGAATAATGAATGAATTACTGCCCTGACGGATGAGCAGAGCAGGGAGGGAAGGAGGGAGGGAGGAAGGGAAGGAGGGGACGGAGACAGGAAGCTGCCACGGTGCAAACAGGTGGCGTGTTTACTCGCCGAGGGCCGCTCGTCCGCTGCAGCTGCAGCGTTTTCCTGACGTCCTCCAGAGTGAAGGTAATTTCATTACCCGGCATCCAAACTTTACATGCTTGACTAGTGGAGGAGAAATCAATGGACGCCATTACCACGGAGGTGTAATAGATACACACACAGCGTGAGTGCGTGTGTGTTCTTGTACTTGCTGCAGAGTGAGGACCAAACATTGTATATACACCTACAAAGTGAGGACATTTTGTCAAAGTGAGGACATTTTGGCTGGTCCTCACTTTTTTCACCCCTTAAAAGGGCTTTTTCGGGGTTAAGACCTGGTTTTAGGGTTAGGGTAATGGGCTAGGAAATGTATTATGTCTATGAGATGTCCACATAAAGATAGAAAGTCAAGCATGTGTGTGTGTGTTCTTGTACTTGCTGCAGAGTGAGGTCCTCACTTTGTAGGTGTATAAACACCTACAAAGTGAGGACATTTTGACAAAGTGAGGGCATTTTGGCTGGTCCTCACTTTTTTCACCCCTTAAAAGGACTTTTACAGGGTTAAGACCAGGTTTTAGGGTTAGGGTAAGGGTTAGAGTTAGGCATCTAGTTGTGATGCTTAAGGGGCTAGGGAATGTATTATGTCTATGAGGGTCCCCACTCTGATAGAAGCGCCAACGTGTGTGTGTGTGTCAGCTTTAAAACAAACCTCATTTACTGGTGACTAATGAAGATTTAAGAACATAATGTTTGTCTCTTAGCGAGCAGCTGTCAGCCGTTGATTACGTCTTCACATCATGAGGGAAGTCCTCGCCTTCTCTGAGTGGAGCGGTGGCGTCTCGGGTTTCACCCTCGCCCCCCAGTGTGACCCCCGTGACCCCGTGGGTTGACAGTTTTAGAGGAGGAGTCTTTCACTCCTCCATCTGTCTGGTGATTAAAACGAATCACTAAAAAAATGGACATCTTTCTCCTCCACACACACACACACAAAAACACAAACTCTCTGCATTTATTTATCTTTACGACGCCGCCCGCGATTGACGTCGCCCTCATTTGTCACGCGTGCTGCTCCGCTCCCATCAACAGCGGCGTGCTGTTCCTTAACGGGCGTCTCCGCCGAAGCCGGCACAATTTGTCTTTAAATTCACTTTGCATGTCTCATTTCAGAGACAGTGGGGGACGGTCTCTGATGCCAGCAGCCGCTGCTGTGTCCCACTGTGATGTCTGAATTAGCAACAGTCGTCAGGGACGCAGCGAACAAACGCCCTCATGTATCCGCTCGCCGCACGCTCTTCCACAGTGATCGAAATTAGGGATTTATCATCAAAAATAAAAAAGATCAATTAGAAGGAAGAGCTTATTGGTTTGCCACCAGGGGGCGACTCCACTGGTTGCTTCTGCTTGTACTTCTACTTTGCAAACATTTTCTTGGAACTATCTTTAATAGTTGCTGCCTGAAGCCGAGCAGGAAGTAAGAATGTATCGATCAGCCACGAGGGGGCGACAACGAACTCAGTCTGAATGAAACTCTGTACGGGGAAAAACATATTGAATAGGTTATTCCATTGTGTCCTTAAAGGTAATACGTCTTCATTTTTTTGTTGTTTATCATTTGTCATTAATGTCATTTATCAGTTTTCTTCAATTGTTTATTTTTAACTGTGTGCATGTGTGAATATGTACAGTATATACGTACATTTTACTTGTTCCTTGCATATTTTCTCATAATTGTCCTTTAAATGTATGTTAAATAAGGCTCTTTTCTTGTTTTTAGTATAATTTTAGTGTCTTTATTTACAGCAATGTAACTTTATCCTTGATTTTTGGCTTCGTTTTCATTCATCTATTTTATTTAGATTTAATTTGACTGATGTGATCAGAGACAATAACTTTATTGGTGTGAATATTCGACCCTGGACAAATGAACAAATGTATATTTTGAACAGCCACTAGGGGGCGACTCTGTTGGTTTCTGAAAATAAGTCAGTTAGAATGGAAGTCAATGGAAAAAAATTGGCTTTTAGCATTTTGTACATTTTTCGAAAATGGAAGTGATTGATTGACAGCTGGTATCGTCCAATAACAGCCCAGTTGTAGGTGACGTCTTCAAACTTCCTGTAGCAGAACACCAACATGGCGTCGGTTAAATCGCAGTTCGGGAGGCTTCAAAATAAAAGTCTAGATTCTTGTGGGTGACGTTAAAGCTAATTGATCACATAATTCACATTTTTCCACTTTTGGAAACAAACGTGGGATTTTAGTGCTTCTTATATTCTTATATTTTTTGTTGCCATTTTAATTGGTTCAGTTCTTTTCTTCTACTTTGTGCGGTGAACACAGCAGATTTGCATGTAGACTAGGGGAGCGGGCGCTCAAACTCCCAACCTTCTAACTGAAAGATGAGCCACTGCTCCCGCTTTTATCCTATATATTAACAATAAAAGCAAAGTTTTTCCATAACTCCTTAGAATTAAACCCAATTGTACTTCTTGTACAATTGGGTTTCTTCTTGTACTTCATTTTACTGCCTTTTATTTACTGCTTTTAATAACTCCATGATGTTTTATGTACATTATATTTCATAAACCCTGGGAGAGAAACCCCTGGTGTAAATGTAAAGGGAATAAAGCTTGAGAAGGTGTTTTGAGTCTGTCGAGCTGCTGTGCACTGAGAGCACAGAGGAGTCAATTGTTTCCTTGGAGATGAACAGAAATTGCCCGTGAGTCAGAATCTGACATCCGCGCTTTGCTCATTAGTCGACGACCTGACATTGTGGGCAGGAAAATAACCGGTCATTGAGGACGGACGTGGACAGAGACGGGCAGAAGGACAGAGACAAGTTCCCTGTTGGCCAGCTGCGTTGCTGCGTGATTAAAGGTCGCACAGTTTAAGTCACATTATTTACGTTTTATTTAACGTACACAGACATATGTGTCTTAATTTTAATTAAGACACATATTTGTGTTGTTAGCATAGACCAGGGGTGTCAAACATACGGCCCACGGGCCAGAACCGGCCCGCCAGAGGGTCCAATCTGGCCTGTGACTAAATGCTTTGTGCCCTTAAAAATCCACTGTGATCTGTAAGTTGTAATACACATGTGTAAACGTAAATTTAGACATAATGTTGAAATTGCCCTTTTTTTCCTCACATAATTTCAGGTTCATAATGTTTTGTAAAAAGATACTTTATTAAATGTTAAAGGGAAAAATTTGGAGTTCCTGTTGTACATAGTTTACTATGTTATTATTTCACTGGTCCGGGCCATTTGAGACCAAACTGCGCTTCATGTGGTCCCTGAAGTAAAAAAAGCCTAAACTCTGTAACTCGTCAAGCGAGTCGTGTGATGTTTTCAATTTCCAGAAAATTCCACAAGAGACTTAGAATTAGGGCAGTAACTAACAAATCGATCGTTAAAATGTTGACGATTAATTTAATCGATTAATAATTTATTAAAAGACAAATTGTTGCAGCCCTATTTTAAATTTATCTTAACTGATTAAGGACATAGGGCTTGGAGATGTCAAAAGAAGACCTTAACAAACGACATGAATCTTTTTAAACCTTAAAACAGGTTTGTGTTTTTCCCTTAAAGAATATACAGTAGCATATTAGTTGAGTTAAAGCTGCAGTGTTCATCCCTCTATGTTTTCAAAATTCAGGCTAATCTCTAAAGAAAGTTGTCTTCACATAATTCCACATAATTATAAATATAATGTTATTGCTGAGGTGTTTCAGTCTGGGTTTAAAACCGCACACACAAATTCTGTACTTTTAAGGGTTTGTAAAGACATTTTTTTAGCCACTGATTCCTGATTTGATACAGTGGGCTCGCATTTCTTGTCTTGAGCACTGGATTGGCCTTGGACTGGTTCCGTTCTTCCCTGGTTAAAAGAAGCTTTTCTGTTAGCCTTAACAACTGTGGTGTGCCACAGGGTTCAATTCTCGGACCCCTTGTTTTTTTATTTTCTTTCTGTACTTGGTTCCTTTGGGTTCTATTTTGAGGAGATTTGGCATTTTGTTTCATTGCTACGCAGATGACTGTCAAATTTACATACCTCTGACCCAAATTTCTTTACGACATTAAGGCTTTGATGGCGGATTGGATTTGTGTTGTTGATGATGTCATTATTCTCTCTCTGTTTGGTCTTTGTGAAGAGAAACAACGTAACATTGTCTGTTTGCTCTGTCAGGCAAAACTACCAGACCTGACTGAGGGAGCGTTTGTCTGTATACAGCAGCAGAGCAGAGGTGGGCGGGTACGTGAACGGTTCATCCCTTGTTTTTTGAGCGATAGAATTCACTTCTGAAACGTTTCCGTGGACGCGTCTTTGTTTTTCTGTTCTCAGTCGTCTCACTTTTACTGTCTCAACACAAAGAATCACTTCCTGTGTGCAGCACAGAGAGTCGTGTGGCTTTAAATGTACTGGACATTAAAAGTTATAGACGACAGCTTTAAGTCTTTTTAGCATCTCTGCTCCTGGATCTGGATCTGTTCTGTACTTTTTCTTTGCTCCATCACTGACAAAAAAAACAAACAACCACTCAACCCTCAATGTTCCAGCGCTCCGCTCTGCTCCAACCAGCTTCCTCGTATCCATGACGACAGGTGAGTTTAGTATTGATTTTGCCATTCGAACACTTTGCAGATATTGTTATGGCTTATTATTTGCCCGAGCAAAAATGTCCTCCCACAGCCGGTGGACTGTGCTTCAGCTTTAGCTCCATTAAGAACAGGCCTCAGCCTATTTGGGCCCCGGTTAAAAACGTTAATGGTGCCATTAGAGCAGGTAGATTAGTCACACATGTGCTCACATCAAACGCCCGTTCATTCTCGGGGAAAAAAAAAAACAAAAAAAAAAACTGAAGAAATGGAAAATATGAACTCGCTCTAGGGTTCAGAGAAAATTGTTTTTAGTGGACAGAATGCAAGAAAGGGCAACGTCCTTTACAGGAGAATTTAATAAATTGATATAATTTAATTGAAAACAGAGAGAGATGATTACTGATGTCATAAATCACAGTGGACACGTACGCAACTGTGTTTCAGTCTCAAAGCAGCAGCAGCATTCTTTCTTTTCATGTCTGTCATGACATTTGGTCGGAACTGAAACCATGAAGCATTTAAGAAGAGATAAGATAAGATAAGATAAGATAAGATAAGATAAGATAAGATACTACCGTTAAAGGTTGTTTCAACTGTTTCAGTAAAGTGTTTTCTCTACTTTAGTTAGAATTTTAGATTTATTGTTTGATTGATTGTTTCTTACATTATCACATAAACACAGAGCGAAAAGCAGCAGCAGAAGCAGCAGCAACACAGTGAATCAGTTTCCTCACTTCCTGTCGACCCACTGTCGATTCTAAAGTTCACAGCATCACTGACACAGTTTCAGCCTCTGAGTCTGTGGTTTATCATTCAGAACACATGAGTTTGATTATGATATTGAACACTGTTGTTACTGCTGCTGCTGATGATGATGATGTTACTGCTGCTGCTGATGATGATGATGATGTTACTGCTGCTGATGATGATGTTGTTACTGCTGCTGCTGCTGCTGCTGATGATGATGATGTTATTGCTGCTGATGATGATGTTGTTACTGCTGCTGCTGCTGCTGCTGATGATGATGATGTTACTGCTGCTGCTGATGATGATGTTACTGATGACGATGATGATGATGTTACTGATGATGATGAAACTGATGATGATGATGTTACTGATGATGATGATGTTACTGATGCTGATGATGATGATGTTACTGATCATGATGATGATGATGTTACTGATCATGATGATGATGTTACTGATGATGATGATGATTTTACTGATGATGATGATGATGCTACTGCTGAAGATGATGATGTTACTGCTGATATCACTGGTGATGATGTTACTGC
>JAFBJR010000086.1:363452-606285 GCA_016785285.1 Brachirus orientalis
ATCCGTCCATCATTATCCCTCCCTCCATCCATCCGTCCATCATTATCCCTCCCTCCCTCCATCCATATCTCCATCCATCCATATCTCCATCCATCCGCCCATCCATCCGTCCATCCATCCGTCCATCCATCCATCCATCTGTCCGTCCATCCATCCATCCATCCATCCGTCCATCATTATCCCTCCCTCCATCCGTCCGTCCATCCATCCATCCATCCATCCATCCGTCCATCCATCCATCCATCCATCCATCCATCCATCCATCCATCCATCTGTCCGTCCATCCATCCATCCATCCGTCCATCATTATCCCTCCCTCCATCCGTCCGTCCATCCGTCCGTCCATCCATCCATCCATCTGTCCATCCATCCATCCATCCATCCATCCATCCATCCATCCATCCATCCATCCATCCATCCATCCATCCATCCATCTGTCTGTCCATCCATCCATCTGTCCGTCCGTCCATCCATCCATCCATCCATCCATCCATCCATCCATCCATCCATCATGCATCCATCCATCCATCCATCCATCCATCCATCTATCATGCATCCATCATGCATCCCCACCCATCCCCCCCTCCTTCCTATCCATCCATCCATCCATCCATCCACCCACCCCTCCCTCCATCCACCCCCCCACCCATCCCCCCCTCCTTCCTATCCATCCATCCTCCATCTGTTTACCCATACGACCATTTAGCCATTAATTCATTCATCTACTCGCTCAATCATTCGTTCATAAATTTTACAGGCCTCATTCATCCCAACTCTGTCTTGACAGACTGGTCTCCACAGACTGGTCTCCATAAACTGGTCCCTTCACCGTCCAGCAGGTCTTACAGAGAATGTTTCTGTACTAGTGAGACTAAATCTGGACCCTGGATCCATAGACTGGTGTGTAAAGTACATTTGCTTGTTGATTACTTATTCTCTGTCCGTACGGTTCCTACAGTGAGCAGTCACTGACGGCCTGTCACCACACAGCTCCAGGTATCCGTCAGGGAAGTGACCGCTGCCACCGTCGCTGATTAATCACAGTCAGACGTCGGGAGCCAGGACTTAACGAGGAATGAAAAGTTGCTGGAGGTCGAGGCGGCAGACGGAGGCAGGTTCGCTCCAAGGTGTCCAAGCTGTGGCTACTTCTGACACAAAGCCATGAATACATTCATCTGACGAGCAGAAGTGAGCAGGAACTAAGTCAGCTCAGTCCAAGGATGTGTGATGCTTGTTCTGTGTATGCAGGACACAGCTGTCAATGGGAATGAATGGGGCACAAATGCAAAATCAAAGGTTTTACTCAGGTTTTACGCAAACAAAATCTTATTGTATTGCTTTATATGCAAAAAGATAATTATAGTGTGAATGTGTTGGTAAAATGTGAGCCATTTATTATTCTACTTTTGCTATTCATGTACATGCACAGTTGTTTAATCTGTTCTTTTGCCCCGCCTACTTTGATCCATCATGCATTTAATTCAGTGGTGAATCATCAGGAAATATTTGCCAACCAATAAAAAGCCAGTAGGAGGCGCCCTCTTTCGATATGGGATGGTTTTATTTTGCATTGTCACAAGAAATTACATGTTATGATGTTATTTGTAGTGAATGGGTGGCAATTATCAACATTTTATGTAATCTCAAAATGCTCACCATCGTACAGCCTTGGTGTTTTATTCTCAACTGCCACAAGGGGGAGCCTGCAGAAACTCATTGTTCTGGTTTTTCACAATAAAAGTTTCACAAGAAACATTGGTTTCTTACCATAATGATATGAACAGTGAGTTTAGAGCTAAAAATAAAATTGTGAATAAAAACGTCTGTATATTGTCCCATACCAATTACCATTAGCAGTTGTACTAATAGCACATTTTGCAACACTAGAACATTTTGTAATGTCAATTTTTTGAACAAATTACGGTAAAAAAAAAGCTCCACCCATTTCCTTGTACAAATGAAAAATAATACTTATTTTTGCCAAATGTATGTTAAAGTGATCTTAGTGTAATTTAGAGACATTTTTAGAAACTAGATGTATTATTATGTTGTTGTAAATCAAAAATAATTCCAAACGTATTGGTATTATATTGATCCATGCCTATTAGAAATAACAGCTATGTTAGTAATTTTAGTTTTTTTTAACGTCGCAACAGCCAAAGTTAAACCCGAATATGGATAAAAGGCTCCACCCACTTCTGTTTACAAACCTTTATTTATTTATTGACAAATGTAGTGACTTTAGTAATTTTATTTACTTTTATTGGGAAATATCCCAATAATATTTATTCTGGCAAAAACAAAAAAAAAAAAGAAAAAAGAAAAGGATATTTGAATTTTTCACATCATCAAATGGCGACTCCTGACCTTAATTTGCCATCTTTTTTTATTTTTTTTATTTATTTATTTTGTTCTCACAATAAACTGAATATGGGACATTTTCTGTTTCTCAGAGAAAGAGTTGTTTTGTCAAAGGTATAGACTTGTAAAAAACACTCAGTGTGAGTTCAAATCTCCATAAAAGCCGTGAATTCTCAGCAGCGTTGGGCGCCGCCGGCCCTTAATGTTACAAGCATAAAGCAAAAACGTGGCATCAGGAGTGTGTGACCTGCAGAGCAGCTCGCACACACACACACACACACAGGGAAACTGCTGCTGCTGCTGCTGCTGCTGCTGCTGCTGCTGCTGCTGCTCAACACTGAGCTTTGAGTTCAGTTTGTTCTGGAGCCTAAAACTCAATTATTCCTTCATGCAGCTCAGACGAGGTATATAACAACTATTGATCACATGCAGCCCCAGTTCCTGTGAAAATGTTGTTTCAAAGCCATTGTTTTTGATTGATTCTGACACTCGCTCCAAAATAACTTGTCTGTTTTTGTGTGATTATCTTTTCTCGCCGCGTAATTTCTCTCCTGTTATTCTCGTTTTGAAAGTTGGACTCGTCTTTGGGTGTTTGAGGGAATGAATGAATATAAAATAGGTTTGAAATTGTGCAAACGCTACCACCTGCTATTATCTGTGGAGCAGAGCTGGTTTGATAAAATTATAAAACATACGCACCTGTTGATACATATATATATATATATATATATATATGTGTGTGTGTATCAGAGATCTCATCAAACAGCCGCAGCATAAAAAGCAGAGTTGAATGTTAATGCTGCAGATTCACATATATTGATCCTCTGTCTCCATCTAGTGGACATTTCAACAGCCAAACACTTTTGATAGACTAAAAGACTAAAAATAAGATTTTAGACACAGCATTTTACCTGCAGTCATAGAAATAATGAAGTCAAATAGATGTAAAAATTAGATGTTTTTTTTTTTTTAAATGTAAATTTTGCTGGATTTTGTTTTACAGTACAGCCAATGACATTTGCTGATGTTTTTCCTGTGTCACTTCAGAACAGGGTCACCTTAAATCCAATTCAAATGAGCCTGGCCAGTAGGGGGCAGTCAAGTGGAAAAACTTTTTGGGGGGAAAAAGTTAGAAACTATTAAGTAAAAAAGATATTTCACAGAATTTCAAAATTCAAAATTATATATATATATATATGCATTTAGGATGCAAATGTGATCTTTTACTAAAAAAAATTGACTAAGTGGATTGTGTGATAAAATCACTGCCCTTAACAAAAGGCTTGTCTAATAAAATCTACATCAGCTTAAGTGTATGCTCTATTTATTTAGAATATATTTGTGGCTTTAACTCACCTTTATCACTCTCCTGCACCAAAGTCCATTTGGAAAATCTATGATTTCTAGCCTGGGGGGGGCGCAGAAGTTTCTGGTCTTCTGCTGCCTCTAACAGTAACTTCGAATGTTTTTAATTTGTGTATTTTATGTTTAAAAGTCATCGTTCAACTTTACCCGTGAAAGAAACATATTAATTGAGTCAGCAGTAACCAATTACCCCATCATTCTATGAGCTAAAATCACTGTTTTTGTCAATGGAGTTTGGTGCAGGAGAGTGAGCGACACAAACTTCAGTTTCCTGTTGGTAAAGCAATGAATATATTCTTAAACATCGCCTAAACTTACGCTGACTGTGATTTTATTGAGCCATTTGTTAAGCGGCTAAAATCTTTATGTATAGGTAACTCATAAAAGTCTCTTTTTAAAAATCCCAAACTATCCCTTTAATGCATTGAACTAGCATGTTTTTACCCCCGTTGATTATATAAAATAAATATTGGCAGATACTGAATATATACTGCCTGAAACTTTTTTGTATAAGTGTATTTATATATAAAAATCATATAAATACTTTAAGTTAGGGCCTTGCTTTACAGAAGCAGCCATTTTGTGTCGCCATGTTTCTACCGCAGCCTGAATAGACAAACCAGCCACAGCATGTTTCACATTTAAAACGGAAGCTAATTACGCTAACAAATAAGAATGGCCCCGCCCTAATGAAATTCTGAAGCATGAACCAATGAAAAATTTGACATGGTATGTGAAGGCCACCGTAGTTTGTGGCAAACTTGAGGGAAGAAAGTTTCTCCCATAGCCCTGAATGGACAAACTAATATGTGCTAATGTTTTGCATTTGAAAAGAAAGCTAATCATGCCACCAAAGAGTGGCCCCGCCCACATAAATATCCTGAAGAATCAACCAATGAAAAAGAGAAAGAAGGAGGAAACAGGAAAGAGTTGTAAAAGAGTGTTTACGTCCTTTTTGGTACGTGAAGGCCACCGTAGTTCCCTGCCAAAAGAAAGGAAAGCGTGAAACTCAGATGAGTCTGCCTTCTCCCGTCTCACCATTAGAGGTCACTAATTCTTACCACTGGACCTTTTAAATTTAAATATTCTCAGTGAAAACTCTGCCGAGTTTTTTTGCCGAGTCACTGTGAAGCCACCATTTTATTTCTACCGTAGCCCTGAATGGACAAACTAGCTAGAGCATATGTTTTGCATTTGAAACGGATGCTAATTACGCCACCAAAGAAAAGTGGCCCCGCCCATACAAATATTCTGAAGAATAAACCAATGAAAAAGAAGAAGGAAACCGAAAACAGTTGTAAAAGAGTGTTTGTGTCCTTTTTGGTACGTGAAGGCCACCGTAGTTCCCTGCCTTCTCCCGCCTCACCATTGGAGGCCACTAATTCTAAAAAACTGGACCTTTCATTTGACTTTTCTCCGCCGTTTTGTTGACAGTGTTTTTTCTTTTGCCGAGTCACTGTGATGATGAAGACCTAATTACCCGACTTTATCATCTCGCCTCATGAGCCTCACTGCTCACTGATTCGTTTGTGTTTAACGACGAGAGACAAATTATCCACATGTGAGTAAAGAGCGCGACTCCAGTAAAAACCAATAAAAAAAAACCAAAAAAAAAAAAAACCAAAGAAACGCCAAACTGCGAGCGTTGGAGCGAGCGCTTCAACAACGAACGCCAATAAAATCAGCAGCTTCTGATGGAGACGGCAGGGAGACAAGCTTGTTAAACTTCCTCGCTGTCATCGCTGAACTCAACGAAACTGGAAAACGTGATGGGTTTTTTTTCTTGTGGCTGGTTGTTAATTTTATAGGTAATTTGCATAAAATAATGAGCAGAACTTGTTTTGCGCGGGGGGGGGGGGGGAGAAGATTAATTTGGGGGGGGAAGAAGATTAATTTACTTGAACGTTTGTCATTTTCTATAAAACGGCATGTGGTAACAAAAGTAATTTCCACTTTTTTTTCCCCCCCCTCACATCAAATGTCTCCAGTCGCCTGTAGCCACTCACGCTTCTCTATACGCGACTCTGATGTAAGTATTTGGACACGGCGTAGAGTTTTCTGACAGGAAAATTAAATGAATTCATTTCAAACGTGTAAATACGCTTAAACACACATAAAAAAAGGAAGAAAGAAAATAAATATAAATACATAGGATTAGGAATAAGCCTAATCTCATATCGTCCGACCACTTCTCCACTATTTAATAACTGATACTTTAATAAATGATCACAAGTTGACTTTATCTTTTCATCTTAGTTACAAGTTGCTTCTTATACACAAATGTGCAAGGAAAATGTTGTTGTAACGTATAATGTACATAAACATTATAAATAATATGTGATTTCAAAACAGATGTGTATAGTAAATTAATCATCTGTAACCTGCTGAAAACCACATTTTTGTACAAATACTTGGGCCTTGTTGTTTCACAGAAAATGCTCATGGTTTTAAATTCAACATGGTAAAACAACACGAAAAAGACTACAATGTTAGTTATGACAATAGAGACGCAGCAAAAGCGTGTCTGTTAATGATGAAACTTAGTAAGACAATTTAAAAATGACGCATTTGTGCATATGTTATGAGGAAATGGTGGGAAAAATTAACACACTTTAAGTGTCCGCCATAAGCTTCTAAAGCAGAAACTGTGAATAGAGTTTTAAAATAGAGTTTACCTCTTGTCTCGGACTGTTGTTTTGTTAATTTTGTCTTTTACATGTCTATTTGTATTGTTTGTCCAGTATTTTGGTCAAATGAGGCTCCTTTCAAATGTGTCACATACATAAACTTGAACTACTACTACTAAAAATAATTATTTTAATCTGCTCATACTGTAAAAACAACAGTGCTTAAATGAATAATGAATAAAACCCACAAATGCACAATTAAAAACAATATTTGAACAAATTTGAATGAAAATTAAATAAAATGTACATAGTTGCAGTTCATGATTGTGACCAGGAGAGGGCAGGAAAACACTCATTTTTAATTCTACAACTATTCATGCTACTGTATGTGGTCACTCCTGTACATGGGAATACCAAACCTAGAAAAGTTGGGACACTGTAAAAAAAAAATAATTAACAAATAAAAAGCAAAACTGATAAAATCTGTAACTTGTTAAAACAGATTAACTTTAATTTAACAGATAAGATTAGAAATGTTTTTTTAAAAATAGCATTTTCACCGGTAAAACTGATTACATTTTTTCAAATTTATTGAATTCAAAATTAGAGTTTGATGGTTGTCTGACAGTTTTTTAAAAAGCTGGGAACAAGTCAGGCTTTTTTCCTGGAAGGTTCCACAATTAGCAGGTTAACTGGTAACAGGTGAGGGTTTGACGCTCAGGTATAAAAGGGTCAAAGGTTCGGTCTCTGTAAAGGATGTAGATGCTTGGGCTCGGTTGAACTTTGGTGCATCAAAATATGCAATCATTGTATTGTATTACTCAAAGAAGGAAGCCATGTTTACATTTTCTCTGGACCTGAGCTCATCTGAGATGGACTGAGAGACAGTGGACACGTGTTCTGAGGTCAGACAAGTCCACATTTTTGTTTTTTGGGGGGGGGAATTGGACGTCAGAGTCTTTAAAAAAAGACCATAACAACAAAAGGAGCATTTGTGATGGTTTTGTTGGAATAACAGTGAACGTGGATGATCTTCACGTACATGAAGGTTCCATTGATGGAGATACTCATATTTGAATGTTGGAGAAATTCCTTGTCTGTTTCAGCAGGTCAGTGTGCACGTGTTTGACTGGCCTGTGCGGTGTCCACATCCGCCTCCTATTGAAAATGAATGGTGCATTACAAAGCAGAAAGTCAGAGTTTGAAGGGCGACTACAAACAGTTGACTTTTGTTTACAGCAAATTTTGACAAATATTCCACATAAAAGGCTTCAACAGGCCCATATTGTCCAAACAGAAGTCACATTCATTACATTTCCATTGAATCCCAGAGTTGAAAGGAAAAGATTTAGAAAATAAAAATCATATAAATACTTTAGGTTAGGGCCTTGCTTTACAGAGGCAGCCATTTTGTGCTGCCATGTTTCTACTGCAGCCTGAACGGACAAACCAGCCACAGCATGTTTCACATTTAAAACAGAAGCTAATTATGCTAACAAAGAAGAGTGGCCCCACCCTAATGAAATTCTGAAGCATGAACCAATGAAAAAAGATAAAATGGTATGTCAAGGCCGCCGTAGTTTCCTGACAAACTTGAAGGAAGAAAGTCAAGACTCTCCGATGAGTCTGCCTTCTCCCGTCTCACCATTAGAGGTCACTAACTCTTACACACTGGACCTTTAATTTAAATATTCTCAATGAAAGCACAGCTGTTTTTTGTCGAGTCACTGTGAAGCCGCCGTGTTTCTACCGCAGCCCTGAATGGACAAACTAGCCAGAGCATATGTTTTGCATTTGAAACGGAAGCAAATCATGTCACCAAAGAGTGGCCCCGCCCACATAATCATTCTGAAGAATCAACCAATGAAAAAAGAAATAAGAAAGCAACAGGAAAGAGTTGTAAAAGAGTGTTTTCGTCCTTTTTGGTACGTGAAGGCCACCGTAGTTCTCTGAGAAACTTGAGGAAAGGAAAGTGTGAGACTCAGATGAGTCTGCCTTCTCCCGTCTCACCATTAGAGGTCACTAACTCTTACACACTGGACCTTTAATTTAAACATTCTCAATGAAAACTCAGCTGTTTTGGTGTTTCTACCGCAGCCCTGAATGGACAAACTAATCGGAGCATATGTTTTGCATTAAATAAAAGCTAATTACGTCAACAAAGAAGAGCGGACGCATAATAATACATACAATACATAATCCACATAAATGTTTTGAAGAATAAACCAATGAAAAAGATTCGGGGAGTGATGTAAGAACCTCCCTCTTCATTTCCGTCTGCCTCCTCTCCTTCTTCTCCTCCTCCATCAGTCTGAGCTTGATTCTTCTCTCCTACAGTCTGGAGACACTGGCTATGAAACATCTGACACATCTGGACCTGGATCTTTAAGAGTTTCTGGACCATGAGGGTGGAGCCGCAGGTTCTGCCCGTTCTGCTGCTGGTCGGACTCTGTCCGTCATCGTCATCGTTGGGTGACGATGGTTCCTCCACGTCTCAGGGGGCGGGGGAGGTCCCGCTCTCCCAGCTGAGGATGCTCTCGCTGGGACTGGCTCGTCTGCTGCGGAGCCTGGAGGAGAACACCGGGCAGCTGGAGCGTCAGGGAGAACGGGCGGCAGCAGAGCTGGACGGCGCCACCAAGAGTCTGGAGAACCTTCTCAAGCTGAGATTACAGGCCGGACGGAGTCACAGGCAGGTGAGGAGACATCAGGTCAAGTCTTACAGTGAAATAACATCCACAGAGACAGTCACTGGAAAACCTTTTCTATAATATTCCTTTTTTAACCTCCAATTCAGGCTGAAATAAACTCATGTTTGAAGTTGTTTGGAGCTACTTGAGAGTTTGAAATGAAGCTTTGTTGTGTTTTCTGATGTTTTGGCTGCTTAAAGTTGACTTCATGTTGTGATATTAGAGACAGCTAATGAGGAAAAACAGGACCCTTTAAAGCTGGAGACTCAGCATTCCCAACTAATAAAGAGACCAAACCAAAACGCTACAGTTTTAAATGCTGACTTGGTTTTCCCAAATCCCATCAATGAAGGATTAACTGATTCCACTGTATATGGATCGTTTTTTTTGTTTTTGTTTTACCAGAACCACAAGTCTAGATTTGACGCTTTTTCTAAAAGGTCTGTAAACCACCAGAGAGGAGCAAAGTAAATATCATGTGTTGTGTGTCAGGTGAGGAAGGACCTGCAGATACTGAGCGCCCGCGGGGACAGACTGTGGAGGACGGTCAAAGAGCTGCAGAGCGGACTGGACGGTGTGGAGACGGAGCAGAGGAGCCTGCGGCGCCGGACCGACCAGCTCCTGCAAACACTGGAGACCATGACGCGAGAGCCGAGGTCACGGGGTCAACTGGACTTTAGCGCCATGAAGGTGAAGAATCAAACCAGTTAAGAAATGCTGTGTCCATTTTGACCATGTTGTCAGAAACCTCAGTCCTGCTTCTGACTTTGTCTTTGTGTTGTAGTCTATCGTGGACAAGCAGGCGCGGCGGCTCGCCACTCTGACCTCGCAGGTTTCAGCTCAAGACAAACTGATGGCCAGGCGCCAGCTGCGCATCGAACATCTGGAAAAACACGTCCGTGAACCTCGGGTCAGACGTTTACATCTGTTCTCTGACCGTAGACTTGTGTGTGTTTAAAGTCACTCTTCAGAGCAGAGGCCACTGACGAGGCACTTGATATCCTGAGGCAAACCTTTTGTTAACCGTCCAATATGTGAGAACTAGTGACATCTAATGGTGAGACAGAATATCGCAACAAACGAAGGAATCGCACTCGAATCTCACTTACACTAACTTTAACCGTATCCTTGGAAACAGCCTTCGCAACATGAAATAGCCACACTTTTGTGTTTGCACTAAGGATCGCGTAGTTGCGCTTTCTTTCCCAAGTGGATCAGAGAACTACGGTGGCCTTCACATGCCAGAAAGGATGTAAGCACACCCTTTCCACCGATGTAGATATCAGTTTTGCATTCGCAAAGCCGTTCCTCTTTGTTTACATAGTACGCTACTGCTTTAAAATTCTGAATTCTGACTGGTTTGTCCATTTGGGCTTCTGTAGAAACACCTTGGACAAAAAAAAAATGGTAGGCTCCGTAAAGCAAGACCCTTGCCCGATGTACACATGACTTATTCTAAGGCTACAAAAAGCAAACACATTTTACCTTAGCGCGATTAGACACAATATATCCAATGTCTCCCAATAAACCTGCCTAAATGTCACACAGTGAACCTTGAAAGTGCCTGAAATCTTCATATAACCCCACAAAATCTTGAACTATCCCTTTAAAATCAACACTGCACTGTGGACGAGTGTAATTATTTGCAGTCTTAACGTGCAAAATAAAATAAAATAAAATAGACCTGAGAACGAAAACGGCTGCTTACACATAAGTGCGGTGGCTTTGTCTTTTGTGACTAAAGTTACATAATAAAATGCTCTTTCTTAATTTTCTGTGTTTGCTTTTAGGTGTCTGACAGCGTCACAGCAGCAGCAGTGAGGCCACATCCTGACTCTGACTGTGTCTGGCTGTCACAGCTGCATCAACACGGAACACGTTCACTCCCTTACGAGTCGGGCTCTAAAAACCAAACCATCAAATCCAGTGTTCACGTTTAGGAATTCATGAATCTCATCGAAGGCAAAGCTTACTTTCTTCAAGTCAAGCTAATCAGAAAGAGCTGTTTCCACGAAAACTACTAAGAGTCATGTGACCTTCCTCTGGTGTTCAGTCCAAAAATATTGTGTTTTCCATGGTATTATGTGATAAACAGACAGACGTTCCTTTGCATTTTCACACAGATTCCGAGCCGCAGCCGTAGAATGACAAACGTTTGGATTCTTTAACCACGAAATTCTGAGCCTGAAACCAAAAAATCTCTTGGTGCCGTTTTCTCAAAAGACAATTTACAAAGTGAAACTGAGCTCCGCACACTCACGGCTGCTCCCACAGCCTGATGTGGCAAAGCTGAGATCTGATGGTCTGACTCTCAGTCTGTCTGTCTGTCTGTCTGTCTGTCTGTTCCCTCTGGTGTTCTTAAACAAACCTCCAGCAAACTGAACTCTGTTAGATGACAAAAGACGACAAACACACTGCACAAAAACAAAGAAAGAGGAAAAAGAGCAAGAAATAGGTCATTTTCTCCAGGAGTAAATAAAGATAATTATAATAATAATAATAATAATAATGTGACAGGAAGTAAACGAACAAAGAGAGGGAAGAAAAGTGAAAATGTAAAAATGTGACGCTGCAGACAGGAAACAGGAACGTCATTACTGCAACACACGTCAGTGATGCTGAACATGAGCTGTGTCAGGTGCTGCAGCAGCAGCTCCCCCTAGAGGACAAACAGGTCAGACTCTCCAAACCTGCGAATGTGAAAGAAAATAAATAAATGTGCTTTAATTTGGACTACTTTAATTACAATATTAAAATTGTGATTAAAATTTAAATATTATATGTGTTTTCACCATGATAATTAGTTTGTTGTTTTATGAATATGCATTATGTGCAACATTTAATTTTTTTTTTTTTTACATTGGTGTGTCTTTTGATTTGATCAAGCTGAAATTAATTTAAGACCAAACAATTTCTAAATTAATTAACAAGATCTGCCAAATTAATTTATATTCAATAATTGGTCACATGTTTTGATCTCTCGTTACATTTTCGTAGTTTGAAACACAATTCTGTCACAGTATGTTAAAACTGTACATTACGTGAATTCTGTTTGGGGGATTTTTGCATTTAATTTCTCACCTCTATGTCTCTCGCTCTCTCTCTCTCTCTTGGTTACCTCATTTCCTGTCAAAATTCGGATTACCCCTTCTTCTACCTATGTGTTATTAATCATCATGGTTATTAATCGTCATGGTTTTGGTAATGCTTTAAAAATTCATCCTGATAGTAAATTTACACATGTTTAGATAAAGAAAGAACATAAGGTAGAAGTGCATAATCCTGGTTAACCCCCAAAATTATAAACTTGTGGAAGTGTTTTAATTTGATCAAGAAACTGAATAAAATAAAATAGAAATTGTGTTCATTAATGATGTGGAATCTGTCAAATAATTGTTACGATTTATTCTTTTAAGTCTGTAAAAAGGGGAAATAAAAAATAAAATAAAGGTATGACATTAATTTATTTACTTATCCATTATTTAATTATAGATGTTATAGAATCTCCCAAAACCTCGGGTCCTTTTAACATTTCCCATAAGTGACTATAACTCAGTGTGACTCATAGGTGCAGTAATAATGTAACAGGTAGGCGGGGAGAGCGAGAGAGAGAGAGAGTGAGAGAGAGAGAGAGAGAGAGAGAGGAAGTGGTGAGGATGCTCCACAGTCGCTGCAGCAGCCACTCACTTTATTTGTCACACACACACAAACACGCTCACATCGTCAGCGTAACATCGGACCGGCACATTCAGCTGCATCTGATTCTGACCTTGTTTGTTCGGGTAAGTGGGCGGCGGCCTGTCCGTCTTCCGTGCTCAACTCCGTCTCTGACGGTGGAGACAACTTCTTTTAATTCCGGTTTCCCAATCAACATGCATCGCAAATATTCAAAAGGTCGATAACAAAAAAAAAAAATGCACATCTACCGTTTTCTCGACCGTTTAACTGCTGTTTAGTGAAAATGAGGAGTTAGTGCGACAGTTGTAATATTTGCTTCTAAGTGGAGGAATGTTGTGGATGTCGTCTTCCAGTTTTCAGGGTGAATCAAACTGGGAAGTAATGATGTGATAAACAGCCACGACGGTAACCTAGACGTCCAGTTTTTTTTTTTGCATTTTTACATTTTAATTATATATTAATTCGATTTTTCAAACTCTACAAACTCTGGAAATCTGATAAAATAAACACTTTTTTGAGTTCATGGCCTTAATCACTAGTTTCAATAGGGATTGATGTCAATTGTGTATCAGTATTAGAAGAATACTGTGATTTTATTTTATTTTTGTTTATTATTTTGTTTTATTAGCTTTTTTTATATTGTGGTTTATTATATGACTGTTACTTTCACCCATGTGTTTTGTGTTTTTGTTTCATCTAGTTGTTTGTTTTAGATGCTTCATCTGAGCATTTGTGACTTCTTTAATTGATTCTTTCTTTTATTTATTACTCTCTACAGCACTGTGATCCACTGTGGCTGTTATAAAGTGCTTTGCCAATAAAGTTGGATGGGACAAGATTGGGAAAATAGACAATAAAACACACACAGCGCATATAGTTTGAGATTGACAGCTGGTATCAATCCTAATAATCCTATTATTTCTAAACATCACTGAACTTTTATTACTGTATTCACTGAGTCTGTTCACATTTATATTCATATTTACTCTTCCACCTCCCTCAAAAAAAGACACATTTTTAATTAATTATTTTCAAATTTTCTGTTTCCATTCCTTTTTTCTGTGCTTCATTTATTTGATAAAAGCTCACCCAGTGTCTCGCAGGTGTCTGCCTGCCTGCCTGCCTGCCTGCCTGTCTGTCTGTCTGTCTGTCTGTGGCGATAACATGTTGGAACGCAGCCTCGGGGCTGAGACGATGAGCGGGTGATGTTATCGCAGGAGGAAGTGACTCCACTTCCCTTCACTTCAGTCACAGAAAGAGACAAAATAAAGCGTCGGCCGCGAGCTGGACGAGCTGCTCGTCTTTTACATACATGTAAAACAGCTGCAGTGGAGCGTGAGACGCGAGAGTGAGCCGGGTTGATCTCAGCCGAGCCTCGGTCCCTCGCTGAGCACAAGCAGCTAAAACTGATCTCCACAGATACTTTATTTAAAAATATGCCTCCGCTGCAATGGTTTTAGAGATGTGTTCATTTAATGTGCGGGTTCAAAAATATAAAGCTGTCATAAGACAACACCAACAGTTGAAGGTCAAAGGTTAAAGGCCGTAGCTTGTGTTATTGTGGACATTTGTCTCATCAGCTCTATTTATTCATGGTCCCCAGAGGATGAATTCTACTTAGCAGTCAGAAACAAATGACAGATTTATCGGAATGTAATAATATTAAAAGCTATAATATCAATGTCACAAGTCCACAGCTTGATATTTATTGTGATTTAAAGTTAATTACAGTTAAATATGTATGTATTTATACAGGAAATTGTATAAAGTTACAGTAAACTACAGGAAATACTAAGTTACAGTAAAATACTGATTGTATAAAGAAAAGTACTATTTATTTATACAAGAAAATTTTACTTAATCACAGCAGTACAGTGTATCACATAAGTACTTTAGAATTACAGTACAATTTAGGATTGATAAAGAAAAATACTGATAAACCACAATTAATATACTGTATAATACAATTAACATAAAGTTTTGGTAAAATACAATATTTATACGTGAAAATAATATCAAGTTACAATAAATAATACATGAAAATACTACGAGGTTACAGAAAAATATTGGATTATAGAGGACTATACTTATGAATTATATAACAGTAAATAATAATAAAAATAAATTACAGTAAATTAAGTAGCAAAGCTAATTAAAGCTTATAAACAGGTAGTAGTAAAGTGTATATCATAATTACCTTATGAGTTTATAAGTTTATATACTTATAAATCACAGGAATATAAGGCATAAAGTTACAGTAAACAACTGTATGTATGTATATATGTACAATACAGTTAATTATTATTACATATATACATATATGTAATAATAATATATATTATAGTAATAATATATAACGTACAATATGTAAGATACAGTATTTTGTTGTGAAAGTAAAGTCAAATATTTTACAGTGTTCAGTTTTTGCCCATTTTTGTTATTGTGGTGTCAACATAAACATCCCTAAACATGTATACTGTACTTTCTCCACAGCCTTCCGTGATCTGTGCGATGGAATTTGACCGACATGTTACTGTTGCCACAGAGAGTTACATATATACAACACATAATCCAGCGCAGAGGAAAAACCTGAAATGAACCAACCTACAGTTAACCCCATTCACTAGCTTTAAATCCTGAACTGAATGGGAATAATCTTATTGAACAAGTTCCAACTGTTTTCTCAACATAATTCTCCTGAAAACAGTTTCATTTTGTCTTGAGTCACCACAAAGACCACATCCTGAGGCTGAGCCGAAAATAAACTGAGCCGTGTCAGGTTCAATCTGTGTCTGTGGTTCACTTTTATTCTATCAGGAAGATTCTTTTTTAGGGCCTTTTGCCTTTAGTGGGTAGTGAGCAGAGAGGCGATGAATAATATGGTGGGGGAAAAAAAAGGAAAATGGCTCACAAACTTTAAAAATAATACTTTAGTTGGCAAAATCTACATGAATTAAAAGTCATCTTTCTGTGTGATTCTTAATCGCATAAATGTCCAATGGTTAGCATGACAGGCGTCAAACTCGGCATGTGACTCACGAAACGCACCAGTGTGTGCAGCGGCGACTTTAACGTTGTTTGGAAGAAAAATGCAAGCGATATCGCGACACACATGTAGCTAAAAGCGCGGTGTCTGCCCCTCTAGAACAGGCACTAGTCCAAACCTAAGTTAGCAAGTTATATGAAGAGAACTTAAGTTTTCATTCACTTAACTCATTTAGTTGTTACCAGTTTTTTTTTTCTTTTAAGTTTGTCAGCCATTTTGTTTTTTCAGTGGATGAAGCACTGGTGCGTTCCACTTGTCGCCAGAAGACGGAATTCAAGTTGAGGGGGCATTTCGTGCAACTTTGACGATGTTTGTGTACAAAATACAAGAGATGTCGGTAGAAATGCGACAGATATGTAGCTAAAAGAGCTGTTTCCGCCCTCTTAAAATCACGCACAAATGTAGCAAGTATTTTACCAGTTAAAATTTAGCAAGTTAGCGAGTCATATGAAGAGAACTTGTTCACCCTCAGTTCATTTAGATATTACCAATTTAAGTTTTTCACAGTTTGTCAGACATTTTGTTTTTCACTCCATGAGGTGTTGGTGCGCCGCAGTTGTCGCCAGAAGTCGGAATTTGTTATTCGAGGGGGCGCCCCTTCAACACTCCTTTGACATACTAAAGGCACCACCATGTGCAGTGTCAATTTTGTTTGTTTGGATACAAAATGCACGAGAGATTGTTAAAAATGTGACAGATAATTGGCTAAAAGAGCCATTTCTGCCTCCTCCAATACAAACAGGCACAAACCGAACATGCATTGCACCAGTTCAAACCAAAGTTTGCAAGTTTTATATGAAGAGAAATTAAGTTTGCTTTAACTTAATTTGTTCTCGGTGTTACCAATACCACTTTTTTTTTTTTGTTCGCCCATTAGTTCATTCCAGTTTTACTCAGAAGTCGTAATTTCCGAGTTGAAGGGGCGTTCCTTCAACTGCAACACCCAATCACAAACTTTGACGTAGGATTCCAAGATGGCTGCCACTCATATCAATAATAAAAACACAGTTTTATGGTAAATCAGTCATACATACAGTATAGTACTGTTTAATTTTCACCCGTAACAAAATACCATGTAGAGCGTTGTTACTGACTGGTTTTGCTAACAGTGGTTAGCCCGAGATACATGATAAATGTACACTGTTGTGATAAAGTCTGTTCTTTCAGCAAACTTACTTTAGCTTTGTAGCTTTGTTGGTTCAGTTATTCAGTTATTTGATCTTTATTTGATTCTGCAATTTAAAGTTGCCTTATTGTCGCAAAAACATTCCAATGAATTAAACTCCTACATGTGTATAAATGGGTTAAACATGTCTTTAATAAATCCATTGTTTTCACAGCAGCCATTTTCAATATGTAATACAGTAAAATGGACGTCATAGTAAATAATTTTTATATGTAAAACTTTCCTATATTTTTCCAGTACTCATATTTTCTAGCTGTATTCTAAATAAAAATTATAAATAGTATTATATGGCCTTAAAGGTACTGCTACAACAATTCTATTTTATTACTGTTCATTATTATTAAGATAAGATAAGATAAGATAAGATAAGATAAGATAAGATAAGGGAATCTTAAATTGGTCAAAAGCAAACTTAATAAATGATAAACATGCATTTTAACATCTTTGCTTATACAATATAAAAATATTAACTATTAAGATAATTAAAAGGTAGAATAGAATAAGCAGTATAGACATAAGATATTGCACTTTTATGAATAATATAATACTAAATCAATGTCAGATTGAATTAAATAAAATAAATTAATGTGGTAATAAGGAGTACATAAGGGAAACAAATTAAGACTGTGTTTATAATTTATGTCCAGTCACCACTTCAGGTTTTGGTACAGTTATAAAACACAGGGATTTTCATACGTAATGGTTTTCTAATCCTTCTTAAATATGAACAAAGGCTGTTTTGTGAGGGAATCTGAGGTTAAAGACTCACAAAATCACGGGTCGACCCTCAGACGTTCACAAACGTCTGTGTACAGTAAGTGAAACCATGGATTTGAATGCGACTTCAATAATCCCTCACAGTTTTGCATTGACATGAATGCAAATGTAAGGCAGCGTGTAACCTCTCTGTGCTCTCTGCCTCACCTACAGTACTGGAGCCGCCGATCAGGAAGATGAACTTTCGGTAAAAAGCCCATTCAAGGTAAATAAACCATGTAATCTGCACGGCCGTTTGTGATTTAGAGGAAATCAGGAAGTCACATTTGGCAGAACTTCCCTTTAATCACAGTCTCTCTGTGTGTCCAGAGGATGTCCACGTCCACAGCGAACAGTGTTGGAGGAAGCAAAACCTCTAAAGTGTCTAAGGATCATAAAAAGGTAAGCAAATTCATTTTAGTGAAGAGGGGAAAAAAAGGAAGAAAATGTTAAACATGTGTTACTGTTACTGGTAATCTGAGATTTAAAGAAACAATGGGTTATTAAAAATGTAAATATCAGTTTATGGGAAAGTAAAAGTGAATTTCACACACTTTCCTGACAAGATACTCCAGTTGGGGTCACTCGGAATGGATCTAAGGTCAAGCTGCACTCACAGCGTCCTCTGCTGGACATTGTAGTAATTACTTCAGACGATCTGCTGCGCTTCCAGGCTGTTTATTTTCAGCCAGGTTTTGCAGGTTCAAATTGATGTTTTCACTTTCACGTTAAGATTAGGATGAAGACTGAAGCTCAAACTGCGTGTTTTTGAAGTGTGGACTGAAGCCATTTCTTCTTAATCGTCTTCCCAATCCAGTGAGTGTCAGCTTTAGCTCAGTTCGTGCTGGATCAAGTACTTTGCTTGTTGTCATTTCGTAACAGATTAAGTTCAGATTATACCACAGAAGAAGGAGTAAAAGGCTAAATGTATCTTTAAAAGACCTCGGGTGGAAAATGGTGTCTCATGGCAGATTATAATAATAATCTTGTTTGAACATATGACAAATTAAGCTTGCTTAAGCTTCTCTTCATTAAAATGGCATAAAATTTTTGTGTTTCTGCTCAAATATTATAAAATCAATATTGAATAAATAATATAATTTGTCATAACAAAGCCACACCTACATATGCAAAATTAACATAGAAAAAAAAAGGGATACCACCAATTTTTACTTGTGTTCTCACATTTGATTTGAAATGTGCTCATTATCGCGTATAATTATGTTCTCCAACACATTTTATCGCCTCAGTTTTGATGCCTGTTTAAGGGATGCATGCCAGAATTTGGCAGGTTAATATAATGCGTAGGTGACAATGTTAAGCAGGAGATGTTTTGATTTATTTGACAAGATGTAAACTTATCAAATAAATCTTAATATATTAATATTAATATAATAAATATCCTATATTGAAAACTTAGATTTCCTGTTGGGTTTTTGTTGAAATTGACAATACATACTTACCATACCATACATACTGTATTTGGTATTTCTAGGAAAAATGGCACCAGCGACTGACTTTGGGGGGCACTATCGAGCCATTTGGCCATGCCCATGGCTGACGTCAATAAAATATACCAATTTTCATTATTTTTGTGCATGTTCAAGCCCTAAAAATGCAAACATTTGCGGTGAATAAGAAAAACAATAATAACAAAACACAAGGCAAACACAATGTGGCGCTGTTTCCCAAACTTGTGACCCAAAATCAGTGTAAAAATCATGACAAGAGCTAATTTGTGCATTCAATTAGCAACTAATTTACAGCCATATCTGGAACACCTTATATAATTTTCAGCTGGTTACCCAACCATTTCCAGTTTGGTAAAAAAACTTATTTTATGCATGTTATTTAAAATCATATAAACATAAATTTCAACTAAAAGTTTGAAAAAGTTTCTTTGGGGAATCAACAAAGTCTGGGACAGTAATATGACAACATTTTCAATGGGTAACAGATACGTTAATGACCTCCTCTGTGTCGCGTCAGCCCACGGCAGCCATCTTGAAAGGAGCCATCCAGCTGGGCATCAGCTACGCTGTGGGAAACCTCAGCTCCAAACCCGACCGAGATGTCCTCATGCAGGACTTCTCCGTGGTGGAGAGTGTTTTCCTGCCCAGGTACAAACATATGGCTCCTGTATCTTGGCTCTTCAGAGTGAGCCGAGCGGTTGCATGCTGACTTTTCTTCTGTCTTCTGTCCAGTGAGGGCAGCAACCTGACTCCAGCGCATCACTTCCCAGATTTCCGGCTGAAGACGTACGCCCCGCTGGCCTTCCGCTACTTCCGAGAGCTGTTTGGCATCAAACCTGACGACTACCTGGTGAGAGCGAAAACAGTCCTATCTGTATCATTGTTCTGCTGAGTCAAGCTTGCACAAAGCGTTTAAGGGTCGAGATCAGTGGTTCTCGAACTCTGTTTTACGAAGTACCGACTGAGAAAATATTGAACTCTCAAAGAAACACCATTATCACTAATGTTAAAACACAGTGGCGTGTTTTACCATTACGGACTTTTCACAGGAGGCAGATTTATTCGCCATCTTCCTCTTCCTCACATATACCGAAATTAGATGAAGATGGAGCGAGAGATTAAGTGACTCTATTTATTATTATTTGTTTCTTCTTCTTCGCTCCACTCCGATCACATACCCTGGTTTATACAGTAGAACGGTATTTCTGATTTTCCTCCATGTACCACCAGAGGAAGCTCGCGTACCACCAGAGGAAGCTCGCGTACCACCGGTGGCACATGTACCACCGTTTGACAACCATGGGTCTAGATCAAACCAAGCTGCAGCAAACTACAGTCCCCTGTTCAGTGTCAAACAAAGAATTTAAAGGGGCAATCTCATAAAGTCATCACCATTCAGGACCAACTTCATTAGCAACATTAGCAACATTGCCAACTACTGTAAAAACAACTAATGAGAAAACACAAAAGAGTCATTTGTAGAACTGATGCCCCTGAATTTCAGTACTCCATCTGTAACGAGCCACTGATCGAGCTGTCCAACCCTGGAGCCAGCAGTTCCTGGTTCTACCTCACCAGTGATGACGAGTTCATCATTAAGACAGTGCAGCATAAGGAGGCGGAGTTTCTGCAGAAGCTGCTGCCTGGTTACTACATGGTGAGCTGTTCCCACAGAAACACAAACACTATGAGTTTTGTGCGTTGCAAACATGCTACTGTTGACGCATTACAATGACCTTTTCTGTTACGGTTCACATTTATTGATGATATATGGTATATTCATATATTTTCTGCATATTTGTAAATTTTGTTATACGCCTTTAAAAAAAAAGCAGTAACCACTGACAATTTTCAATATATATATATATATTTATATATATATATTTGTGCATCATTTAAATACTTTAGATACAAATACAATATGTGAAAATGACTTTAGACAGTTGTTAGGAATATATAATTGTGCATCATCTGCATACTTGAAAATTTAGTGTATAAATATTTCGAGACTACATACATTCATCTGCTCAAATATTATAAATCAATATTGAATAAATAATATAATTTGTCATAACAAAGCCACACTTACATATGCAAAATTAACTAGAATTAATTTTTAGAATTAGAAAAAAAAGGGATACCACCATTTTTCCTTGTGTTCTCACATTTGATTTGAAATGTGCTCATTGTCGCGTATAATTATGTTCTCCAACACATTTTATCGCCTCAGTTGTGATGCCTGTTTAAGGGATGCATGCCAGAATTTGGCAGGTTAATATAATGCGTAGGTGGCAATGTTAAGCAGGAGATTTTTTGATTTATTTGACGAGATGTAAACTTGTCAAATAAATCTTAATATATTAATATTAATATAATAATGGATCATATGCATATTTACATAATTTTGATATACATCTGTAAGGTTCACAGTTATCAGAAATGTGTATTCATGCATCATCTGCATACTGGCAAATTCAGATACAAAAAATGTATACAAATAAATCCTAAATTCAAATATACACCTATAGAAACATGTGACTTATTTTGACAATTGTCATTGATATAAATTTATGCATCATCTGCATATTTGCCAATTTTGATATACATCTGTTGAAAAACATTAAAAGGTTCACAATCTTCAGGAATATAAATTAATGCGTCATCTGCATATTACACTAATTTTATAATTCTATAGTAACTTTGGATTGATACACCTTCTTCTTATCGTCTTTGATTTTCCTGTAATCTTTTTAATTGTTTCAACTTTAAACATAAGCCCTTGGATTTAATAGCTTACTATTTTTCATGGATGTAAACACACCAAATAACCAGCTTAATAACCCTCTTAAATATGCCAAAACTGTGGTTATACTTAATTAGCCTCAAAGTTAATATTCAGGTACAAATAAAGTGACTTTACTTGGCTCAATTTAAAACAAACCCGTGTCTTTTTATCGTAGAATCTGAATCAGAACCCGAGGACTTTGCTGCCCAAGTTCTACGGTCTGTACTGCGTCCAGTGCAGCGGGGTCACCGTCCGCGTGGTGGTTATGAACAATGTGCTGCCACGAGCGATGAAAATGCACTACAAGTACGACCTGAAGGGTTCGTCGTACAAACGCCGGGCCTCGCGCAAAGAGCGCGCCAAGTTCTCGCCCACCTTCAAAGACCTGGACTTCCAGGAGATGCACGAGGGCCTGTATTTCGACGCAGACACCTACTACGCCCTGATGAAGACTCTGCAGAGGGACTGTCGGGTGTGTTCACATCAGCTCTTAACATCTAATAACACTGTGATGTTGGTTAGCATGGGTAGCACACAACATATACTCTATATATTATTACAGAGACACAGAGCTGAGAAAAGAGACAATGTTGGTACATGTTTTTACAAATTTTTCTTTGTCATCTTTTTTAAACCAGCCGAAATGTGCTTCTTGGGTTTTGAAGCAGAAGTTTACTATGCTAAGAAAAAAGATTGATATTATTTCTTGACATTCCCTGACCCAGAAATTGGACTTTATGGTGATCAAGCCTTGTTTTCACCACAGTGGATCCATGCCTCCATCTTGTCTGCCTCATCTCAACCTTTAGTTGATAAATCAAGATTGGCGCTGGTTATATTTTTTTGGTTTTGTGGGTATCTTCTTCATGTAGGTGCACTCACTTTAATCCATTTTCTGCATAAAAGGACCATTTTTCTGGAACTTAGACACCTACCAAAGTCAGAATTCCAGTTAATGTCAAAGACCGCAATAAAAGTTTTAGATAATTTCTAACAAGCCACATGCCAAATGTCCGTTTGAAGCTGTTTGTCATATGTGAATAACAAGATTTGATTAATTATCTACTGCTTTATCCTCCACTTGGGGGGTTGCAGGGAGTTAGAACCAATTCCAGCTGACATCCCACCCTGGACGGGTCTCTGAAGAACCCAGAGAAAAACAATGTGAACATGCAAACTCGCCAAAGTAAGGCCCAAACCTGGGATGCAAACCAGCGACCTTTTTACTGTGGGGCAACAGTGCAGGCCACATGTGCCACCCTGTGTCCATTTTCCTGAAATAAGACACCTTTTTTAGAACTTCTTCAAAGAGTGTCCGACAATGTAGTCACGGAAAAGTCTGGAACGTTTTTCACAGTAAATGTCTAGAAACAGCTACTGTATATTTATTGATTATTAGTTGATTAAAACCTTCCATTGTTGCAGCGCTAAGCTAAATCCATCCGATCATTACGCAACCATAACAAGTCCATTCGTCCAGGCTGGAGCTGTAATAATGGCCTCATTAGCTGCCTGTTATTTCACCAGTGTGAAACAACAGTGAACCTCTCGATGAAGGGATTAAAGCAGCTGACTGGCGGATTAAGCCGAGCAGCTGGACCACAGAGAACCAACTGGTCCATCTGTGTGTGTGTGTGTGCGTCATGTGATCTGATCAGGTGTTTGCGTGTGACCTCATTAAGTGTGTTACGTAACAAGGTGCAGGCGAACAAGAGCCTCTGTGTTTACAATTCAGAGACACGGTTGCGTCACAGTATCACGGTTTGACAGTTTTGCAGTTTCAGGTTTTACAGTTTTAGGTTTAAACTGGGACCTGATTTTCTGTTGTATAAACTACAGGTTGTTCAGGAAAAGTTTAAAAATTGACAAGTTAGGTGTTTTATTGTTACATTTACCAGATATTTATTATTAATAAAGGGAGGGTAATGCACGATACGATACGATACGATACGATACGATACGATACGATACGATACGATACGATACGATACGATTTGGTGCAATGAGATGCAACATGATACAGTGCGATATGATACAACACCACACAATTTGATGCGATACAATGCAATGCGATGCAATATGATCCGATGTGATATAATGTGATGCAATACGATTCGATATAATACGATGTGATACAATATAATATGATACAGTCCAATACAATACAATGCACTACGATATAATACGATAGATTCAAGGTGATACGATACGATACAATATGATATAATACAATACAATGCAATATCATGTGATGCAATCTGATTCAATGCAACGCAATAAAATACATACGATACATGATACGGTACGATACAATGTAACATGATACAATGCAGTATGATACAATACACTGCGATACAATACGATGTGATACAATATGATATGATATGATATGATATGATATGATATGATATGATATGATATGATATGATATAATTCAATGTGATATGATGCGGTTTAATACAGTATGAAAAAATAAAGATACAAGATCTTGCTTGGTGTTCACACAAACAAGAGCTCTCATCAATGTTTTGAGAGCGCTGTTGCCTAGCAACTACTAACACAAGGCAAGGAATATGGACAAAGGAAAAAAAAAAAAAAGCCTCAGGTTGGAAACTTAAAATACATGTCTAGTCATTAATATCCCTTCAACATTACCATCACTCGTGTGGCCAGTGCCACCTTGTGGAGTCACGAAGTAACGCATATGCAACTGCTTCTGTGAATGAATCTTTTTAGAACCATGTAGTTTTGAAAATCTAAACGTCTATCGATATTTTGCCCCACAGCATATGTGCATATTGCTAGATTAGAGTAATCCCTCAAACCTCTGCGCATCATATGGAGATTAGAAGTCAAGGTCACAAGGTCAGGTCCTTATTTTGGGGCAGAATCTTCAAAACCTGAAGGCTACAGTTGATGAACGTACGACTAAAGATGTTTCCAGATGCCTCCTTGCTTTCATGGGTCACTGACGTCCAGCTTGTCTCGCCTGTCCTCAGGTGTTGGAGAGCTTCAAGATCATGGACTACAGCCTCCTGCTGGGGATTCATGTTCTGGACCAGAAGCCGCTGAGCAGAGGAAGCCGCTGTGACAGCAGGAGAGGACAGAAGGTCCTCTACTCCACCGCGCTAGAGTCCATCCAGGGGAACGTGAGGGATCCTGAACCTGTGGCCGATGACGACGACACGTGAGGAAGCTTTTGGCTCTTTCTTTTTCTTTTTTTTTTTAAATTTTGACCCATCATAATGGGTTTTGACGAGCTGCGTTTAAACGACATTTTAGACAGTTCTGAATGGGTTTTTACAACTTCAACTCATTTGTATTAGTTTCTGACCCATTTTACCTTGTTTATTTGGTGTTTTTGCCCATATAAATGATTTTCTTATCCAGTTATACCTACATTTAAACATGCTTTTTTTGACAACTTAAACCTGTTTGAATGGGTTTTTACAACTTCAACTCATTTGTATTAGTTTTTGACCCATTTTACCTTGTTTATTTGGGGTTTTTGCCCATATAAATGATTTTATTGACCAGTTATACCTAGATTTAAACATGTTTTTTTGACAAGTTAAACCTGTTTGAATAGGTTTTTACCACTTTAACCCATTTGTATTAGTTTTTCACCCATTTTACCTTGTTTATTTGGGGTTTTTGCCCATATAAATGATTTTATTGACCAGTTATACCTAGATTTAAACATGTTTTTTTGACAACAAACCTGTTTGAATGGAGTTTTGACCACTTTAACCCATTTCTATTAGTTTTTGACCCATTGGTTTATTTTTATAAAAATTTAGCTGACATTTTTTTTTCCCCAGATTGGGTGGAATTCCTGCCAAACACAAGGACGAAAACCTGCTGATCTTTTTAGGAATCATTGACATCCTTCAGTCCTACAGGTGAGCGTTTTTCAAAATCAGGCACTGGGCAGAGTTAGTCTCAGACGAAGGGGTTTTGTTACTCTTTAATTATTGCACACATTTATTTTCTCTAGGTTCATTAAGAAGGTGGAACACTCATGGAAAGCTCTTGTGCATGACGGGGTATGTAACACACCTGTGTATGTGTGTGTGTTTTTCTACCCTTGTGGGGATCAAAACACGTCCAAACCTATCTTTGTGGGGACATTTTGCCTGGTCTCCACAAGGTAAAATGGCTTTTTTCTGGGTTAAGACCTGGTTTTAGGGTTAGGCTAAGGGGCTAGGAAATGCATTATGATAGTAAGACAAGCATGGTATGTTTGTGTAGCTGGTCTTTCTTATGTTGTGGGGACCTAAATGTGTCTCCACACTCACATTATGGGGACTTGTCCTCCTTATGGGGACAAAAATCAAGTCCGCATAACGTAAATGACTCCATTTTAAGGTGAAGACATGTTTTAAAGTTAGGCTGAGGTTAGGTTAAGGTTAGGGTCAGGGTTAGGGTTAGGACACTAGTAATTATGGTTAAGGTTAGAGTAAGTCTGTAGGAAAATGAGTGGAAGTCAATTGAATGTCCTCTCTAGTCATGGAAACCAGTGTGTGTGTGTGTGCTTATACATACTTTTTTTGTGAGGACCAACACACTTAGAAACTTCAGGAAGTGAAGACATTTTGTGAAAGTGAGGACATTTTGGTTTGTCATCATGCCTCATTTGAGTTAAGACCTGGTTTTAGGGTTCAGGTTTAGAATTTAGTTTAGGTTTAATAGGGAATGCATTTGTCTATGAAGGTCCTCTCTAAGAACACTGTACAAGAATGTGCGTGTCTACGCGTTATTCCTTATGTTGTGGGGACCTAAATGTGTCTCCACACTCACATTATGGGGACTTGTCTACCTTATGGGGACAAAAATCAAGTCCGCATAACGTAAATGACTCCATTTTAAGGTGAAGACATGTTTTAAAGTTAGGCTGAGGTTAGGTTAAGGTTAGGGTCAGGGTTAGGGTTAGGGCACTAGTAATTATGGTTAAGGTTAGAGTAAGTCTCCAGGAAATGAATGTAAGTCGGTGCAATGTCCTCTGAAGTCATGGAAACCAGTGTGTGTGTTTTATGTTTTAATTTCAGGACACAGTCTCAGTTCACAGGCCCAGTTTTTACGCCGATCGTTTTCTGAAATTCATGGGCTCAACCGTGTTCAAAAAGATTCATCGTAAGTTTATTTATACATATATATATATATATATTTTGCCTGTGACTCCTGCGTTTCTGTGTGTTTATGTTTTTTTTCCTGTTTCCTCTCAGCTTTAAGAGGAGCATCTTCAAAGAGGAAGAGGAATTCTCTCTACGCAGCCAAGTCGGCCTCTCAGGAGATTCTGTCGCTGCAGAGGGAGGACAAGGAGGAGAAGGAGGAGAAGAAGGAGGAGAAGATGAAAGCCCACAGCTTGGACAACCTGGACGGAGACTGTGAGCTTTTTACACCAGCGTCATGTCTGTGTATTTGTGTTTGAATGCATGTGATTGACTCACTTTTTGTCTGTGACAGTTTACAGTTCCTCCAAACAAGCAGAACCTCGGCCCAGATCTGCCGTTTCTTTTGTGTGCGACCAAACTGAGGAAGAGGAGCAGGAAAACAGGTCAGATCTACGTATCGTATCTTTAAGGGGAACATTTGGCATTTCAAAAGTGGGGATATATGAAGTATGTGAACGTATCCAGTGTGTTACATGCAGATGATTGTGCTGAGAAAATATTAACCACTTAACAAAATGCTCATCTAAATAAATCCAGTTCATGTCTACATGATCTTAAATATGTGTTTACTACTTTGTCTCACTCTCAGATAGAGTTTTCTGTCAGGAAACTAAAGTTTTAAACCGCTCACCCTCCCACACCAAACCCAATGAGAAAATTGAGCGTTTTTAGCTCACAAAGACGCAAAAGCTGCTGGTCTACTGCTGCCTCTAGTGGTAAGTTTGTGTCACAGTGGTGAATATATACTAAGTATTTAAAGTGCCGAAGTCGCAAAATAAAACAGTGGAAGTTACTATTGGAGGCAGCAGTGGATCAGCAACTCCTGCGTGCTATGATGTTAAAATCACTGATTTTCTCCATGGAGTTTGGTGTGGGGGAGTAAGCGGTTTACAAAGTGAGACAAACTTCACTTTCCTGCTGGAGACGAGGTGTCTTAACAGTGAGATTAAGCAGCGAGCATCCTCTTAAGATATGGTAGACTTAAGATGACGAAGATTTTGTATGGTGAGCTTTTATGTTAAGTGCTGACAGCCATGTTTTGATTTAGTGTCTGTAACTTATACAATGCAAAAATGTAAATTATCCATTTAAATGTATGACACTCTGCTACACTGGTCTAAAAAGGAGGGAGTTTTGCCAAAATTCTCCCACTTTACATAGAAATACAGTACTGTGCATAAGTCTTAGTCCACCAGCAGCTTTGTTGTTGTTTTTATGTCACTTTTGTGATCGTTGGCGTTTAGATTGAAAAGATGTGACTAAAAGTCAGTCTTCTACTATATGATCAACCTGTCAGTGAGTTGAACTTGTGCAACATGTGTATGTAATGCTCCAACATGTCTGGAGTAAACCAGGTATAATAGACCTTTTTCACAGCAGCTATTTGTTGGCATGAAATAGTAGGAGAAACACAGGTTTGACCAATAACATTAGGGTTCCATTCCAGGTTTTAAAGAGCCATGGTTGTGTTATTGTTCAAGTGGAAATGTAGCTCACACTAAATATTTCATATTATACAAGCATTTTTGTTGAAAAAGACGTTATTTTCAAACTGCATATGTGTTTCTCCACATTTTCAGGATGTGTTCCAATAAAGGGATTGAGAAATAATTGTACAGTATGGTCATTATAGCATTGCTGAAACAACAAATCGAATGTTGGCCTAAGACTTATGCACAGTACTCTATATACAGAGAAAAATCTGGAAACTAAACATGCTTTTGTGCTATTTCATTTAATTAATTTAATTTATTTTACATTTACTCGTGTTTCTATGTTGCAGCGAGGATCGACGTGACTCCAATTCAACCATCGCTCTGGACGATCCTCTGCCGTCCCTCAGCAGAAGTGAGTCAGACTCTGAACTGGACGTTTACTTGGTAAGAAACTTTTATTTTATACAATTTACATACCAACAAATAAAAGGCAATAATAAGGACCTACAGGATTAACCTGGTTTTATGTGCAAAGAAATAACAAAACCAAATATATATTAGTGAATCGCTGCATATTAAATGATTATTATTAACAGTTACGGCTGAGTTTCTGGATGTATTATTGTCAGTAATAATGTCACCATTTCTTCCATTATATCCACATTGGCTTAAGTCTATGACATCTGAGAAGTATATTTGCCACTTTATCTTAGTGTAAGACAACTATTTCCAATTGGAAACTCATTTTTTAAACCTCTCTTTCCCACACCAAATTCCATAGAGAAAATCTGCATTTTTAGCTCACAGGGACACAGGAGCGACTGGTCCACTGCTGCCCCTTGTGGTCAATTTTTGCCACTGAGGTAAATCTGTATGAAGGATTTCGAACCCCGAAGTCCCCGAAATAACAGATTTGAGCTTAATGATGGAGGCAGCAGTGGATCAACAACTCCTCTGTGCTGTGATGTAAAATCAGTGATTTTCTCTATGGAGTTTGGTGTAATAACACAAACTTTAGTTTTCCATCAGGAAAGAGGTGTCTAACAGTGAAAAAGCAGCACACATATTCTTAAGACATCGTAGACTTAAGCTGGTGTTGATTTTTTTTTAGGTTAGTCTAGCAAGTACGATGTATTAGTACATCTTACAGCCACACTTAGAAAAGGCATAGAGTGGGTGAAGAGGTGCAAAATAACCGCATTAATTCATGTAAATCCAACTGTTCATGTCATAATGTGCTCATCTGTTCACACTTTGTTTCCTAAAGTGCAAAAAAAAACCTGTTTTCTAGTGAGGAGAAATGACTGAACGTCCGACCTTTGACCTCCCAGTTCCAAAAACTCAACACACGGGGACATCACGGCGTGTCTCGTGTCTCCGTGGCGACACCAACACTGTGTATGTGGGATCAACAAACCTGTAAAACACTATCTGTCTGTCTTTTTTTTTCCTCATGTTTTTTGTTTAAACCTTGCTGCTAATTCAACAACATAAACAAATCATATTTAGAGCCTCGGTGGCTGGATCTCTGAGCAAAGACACCCAATTATTACATTTTTAAAAAAGCATATTTTACACACATTTATTCAGATATTTGTTCTTAAATCCTAAAGAAACGGTTTATCTCCGATGTACAAAAATAGAAATTATGATAAATCATTTTAATCTCTACCTTTTGTGTATTTTTAATTAAAATATGTAACATTTTTGTGATGTTATTAGGTGGATGCCATATACTGTAATAGGATTTAAACTGATAGATAACTGCTGTAATCATTTATATTTTCAAAAGTATCCTTTGCAGCTTTTCATGTGTTTTTGTGTCATTTCTGTTGAAAATGGATATTCTCTCTCTTTGCTGGACTTTAATGAGACTGTTATAAATTCCATCAACACGATGTCCATCATGTCTTTTCTTTGTGAGCCTTAAAATGCTGAAATGTTTGCACCTTGATGTGATTTACAGACCTGCGACTGTATTATAGCTACATTTTTGACCTTTATCAAATAAATTAATATTTAATATCCTTTCATTGTTCCTCGTGTTCTTTCTGTCATTATTATTATTATTATAATATTATTATTACACATTAACAATACAATATTAGGAGCAAGAGCATCTATAGTATTAATATCTTTGTTTATAATGTAATTTGTATCATAATATTTTAAAAAAAAATAATTTCATTCAAATAAAAAATGAATTTTGGATGTGAATGTATGTGTTAGTTAAATAAAATACATGGTGTACTACATTAAGACACTAGAGGGCACTGTTGTAACACGTTTGTCATACAATGTAAAGGAATAGAGGATGGTTATGTTAAGTTTTATCCATGTACTGTAAAAATAATTTAAAATTCTTTACAATTTTTTTTATCTCTATGAATCATTAATTTTCTTTAATTGCATCTTTTTATTTTGCTAATTTTAACACGTGATTTTGCTAATTTTTTGCTAATTTTAACACTAATTTTTCAGGAACGTTTGTTTTTGAAGTTTGACCGATTATTTTAACTCAATTTTTTTTTCGAGCTTTAATATTCGGTGTTTGTGTGCAGTTTAAGAAGATTTAGGCCAAGTTTTATCATTATTTTAAAGCTTTGTGTCATTTTGAGATATTTTAACTCAAGTCTCAGCTTCAATATGACATTATTTTGTGGTAATATGAGTAAATATTTTTTTTAAAAAATGGCATAATTTTCTGTCTAATTGTTTCTGACACGAGAGACAAATACACGACACGTGTATCATCTGCATATACATGGACTGAATTGTTGGCTGCTTGTTGTTTAGGGTTGAATCTGTGCGTTTGTTCAACCTCCCAGTGCTGAGTCATGTTTCACTTTGTAAACAATAAAAACAAGCAAACAATAAACTCAGGTTTTTGCAGCCTTTGATGGACTTTTCTGTTTGTGTCTGAACCAGAACTGGTTGAACCAGTCACACAAGAGTCTTTAAGGCACAGCCCACACTGGTGAATGGTAATTATATACCTACTACACTACAGGGTAGAATTGAGGTGAAATACCATTGATAATCAGAGGGATATAAATGAAATAAATGGACAAAACTGATGCAATGATCACATAGAGACACACACGTTCAAAAAAGAAAAAAATCATGTCACATCTGATACATTTGGTTTTCACACATTTTAATACTGTATATTTATTATTTTATTTTATATTTTTTATAATTTTCTCATTATAGTTACTCAGCACAAATGTAGAATCGATTTTCTGCTCATTTGCTGCCACGGATTAAAAACAAAAATGGTTAAAAGTCTCTCAAGAAATAGTTTTATTCGTTTCATTCATGAGTTGAGAAATGTCAACTTCACGTTTTTATATGAAAAAAATAATATTTTTTATCATATGATAAATGGCACAGCTTTTATGTTATATCATTATAAATATAATTTTGATCTGTTATGGGGATGAATATGAAATAGGAGATATAAATTATTCGTTATATTTGTATTCATGCATGTATGTTTACATTTATATGTATATGTGTGTATGAAAAAATTAAAATAGTAGTAGTTAGTTTTATATATATATATATATTTTTTTTTATTCTGCGAATATTTTTATTCTGCGAAATATATATATATATATTTCTATATATGCTGCGGTGACTGAAATAAAAGCAATGATTTAACTTTTTATTTATTTATCTTTGCCCCAACAATGTGTGGGCTGCGTTCCCTTTCTTTTACGTGTCCACGCACACACACACACACACAGTAGTAAAATGAGTCATGCTCCAGTTTCATGCTGAGTGAACCGGCTCCGCCTCCCGCCGCTAGGAGGAGTCACGAGCAGCGGCGGCAGCAGCAGCACACCTGCAGCTCATAAGCCACGCCCACATACCTGCAAGAACCAGGAAGTGGCATAGGAGGGAAGTTCTCGGAGAGCCACGGATCGACCCGTGTTTCCGTGTAAATATCGTGTTTATTTAACGTTTCTTCTGCTGCTGTGGGGACGTTCGGACAACAAAGAGAGGAAAAACACGCGGCGTTTTCACCTGGTGAGTAAATTAATGTCACTTCCTGTCGACATGTTAAGTGGGTTTTTTTTTGTCTGCCATGTTAGGACGCTGTCGTTCTGTCCGTTCACACCTGCGCGAGTGTCTTTGTCCTCACTAACGACCACAACTATGTCTATTTTTAACCTAAAATCAACAATGTTGTTCTTTATCGCTTTTATTTGATATATTTTATGAGTTTAAGCGATAAAAGATATAGATGTTTTGTGTGTTCTGGCCTCTGTGTGTGTGTGTGTGTGTGTGGGTGAGTGTGTGTGTGTGTGTGGGTGAGTGTGTGTGTGTGTGTGTGAGTGGGTGGGATTATCCCGCGGGTAAAATGTAGGTGTAAAATATCGTAGTTTCACCAAATAAACCAATTTCCCATGTTTATTAAAAGGACTAAAAAATCAATATGTAAATTAATCGTGAACTATTTTTGACTATCGATTAGTCACACCTTGTTATTTTCCGGTTAATTTGGTTCATATAACAATAAATAAATAAATAAATAGGGCAATTATATAACTAATGACTATTTTCATAATTGCTTAATCCGACAATTGTTTTCCCTATTAGTTGTTTGGTCCATAAAATGTTAAATTAATTCAGTTTTTATTAGGGCTGCAACCATTAATCGATTATTACTCAATTATTGTCAACTATTCTGTGGGTTTTTTCCCCCAAGTAGCTAAAATAAGTTCTCTGTTATTGCAGCTTCTTAAATGTTAATATTTTCCGTTTTGTTTGATCCATATAAAACAAAAGTAAAGTAAAACTAGGACAACTGCGCAATTGGTGATCATAATTGATTAATATGACATTGTTTTCTAGACCGCTGGATTACTTGTTGGTTTGGTCCATAAAACGTCAGAAAAAATATTGATCATTGTTTACCAGTCCTAGAAATGATGATGTTCTCAAATGTTTTGTCCACAAACTAAAATGATTCAGTTTTAATGATTTATTTATCGTATGGAGCAAAGAAACCAGAAAATATTCACATTTAAGAAGCTGAAAAATAAGAAAGTGGTTTGAATTATTTGAAAAAAAAAAAAAATTAATAATAGTTAAGAATAATTAATAATTGATTAATGGTTTCAGCTTTTTGGGAAACATCGAACTAAATTATTCAACATTTGCTGACAATTTATGGACTAAACAACTAATTGATTAATTGAGAAAATATTAAACTGATTAATCGATTATTAAAGAAAACTATAGTTAGTTCGTAAAGTCCTGTTTACCTTTTATGGACAGAAAAAGCTCAATTTATCAAGAAATAAGAAATTAAAAATTTTAACCTGCTTAAACCAATTCTGGATTGTGAGGTCATGATATGTGTCTCTAAAAAGTTTTGAAACCCTTTTTGCTGCTGAAACTATATATTCAGTTTCCAATTTATTAGGTACAAGTACTAGTAGATTTTCTGTTTTATTTATCTCTAATTTGGATGCAGATTTCTTCGTTCCCTGTGAGTGGAGACATGAAATAAGGTGAGAGAGTATGAAGATGTCTTTAGTAGTTGATAGTTGATGACTGACTGGCTCTAGTTGGTCCATGTGGTTTGGGCACTTTCTAATTACACCTGTGATTTCCCTGTGTTGACAAGTGGAAAAAATACCTCCTGTGTAAAACAACATCAGCAGTGTTTTTAGTTGAAGCTACAGGTTGTAAAATCAAACACCAGAGTAAGAGGATTTTGGATTTCATTGTCCATAAAGGGCTCACTTAGGGAATTAATATTACGCCATCGGTGCTGCTTTTTTGATGTGGACTTATCTCCTCTCTGGGTCGCACACTCCCTGGTTCAGATGACATCTGTGGAGGCCACATATTCACACTCAAGCTACATGCATGTTAAAAGTCAGAATTTAGTCGGACTAAGACAATAATTCAGTTTTTCTTAATACCATGGTTCTCAAACTGTGGGGACGTGTACCACCAGTGGTACGCAAGCTTCCTCTAGTGGTACTTGGAGGAAAATCAGTAATATTGTTCTACTGTATATGAGTATGTGATCATACTCCGGAGCCGAGGAATTTTGACTGGAGTGCATAGAAAATGAAACAAATATCAAAATAATAATCATAATAAATCAAATACTGATAATTAGGCACCTTATCGCTCACTCCATCTTAATGTAATTTCACTAGAACAGTGTCTGAAGTATATGTGAGGAAGAGGAGGATGATGAGAGAGCAGATTATCTTATTTACACCACTGTATTTTAACATTGGTGATAATGGTTGTACTTCGAGAGCTCAATATTTCCTCAGGTGGTACTTGGTATGAAAAGTTTGAGAACCACTGTCTTAATACGTTTGTCTGACAAAAATTTAGCCAGTCTTAGTCGGACTGGCGTCATCCACCAGACTTCCTTCCCAGTCTTTGACCTGGAAGTAGAAGGAGACAGCGTATAAACTGCAGTAACTGTTGATGGAAATCATACGGCGGCGGCGGCGGCGGCGGCATCTTTGTTCGGACAACACAGGGACCACAAGAGTCAACAATCGATTTTAATTTGTATCACAAATAACATGTACAGCAGGTATGAAACATACAGAACCACGGCACAACCCATGTCGCCATTCACTGTTTGTTTTTCTGTGACGTAAAGGTCAACAGGAAACTGATTCAGTACACCCTAGCTTATAGAGAGATACAGCGCCACCTACAGAGGTGGAGTCAGATGTACGATCTTAGCTTGATTAAACTGTGCATGTAAACGTACTGAGTGACTCCCGGCTTCAGCTGCTCTTGCTCTTTAAAAACAGCAATTGGTCACTTGGTCCAATATGTGCAACAAGTGATTTTCAAATCATATTATGTATAATGACATGGTAGTTTAGCTTTTTTTTTTTTTTTTAATTAACTTGTAACATCAAATACCTGTCAGTAGAAAAACTAAATATACAAAGTACCTTCTTTTCTCATGTCTGGTGGAAAAAAAATCAAAGAATCAGACAAAACAAAAACATAAAAAGCTATAGATGGCATTACTATTAGATTATTCACTTGATTATAAAAACGTTGATTAGTTACTGTCACTTTTTCATGATATTAAGGAGATACAAAAAAAAAAATTAATCAGTTACTGTATATAACACGCTGTGATTCCTGCATTATTTTCACTAACTCTGATGTGCTGGAGTTTTGACTCTTTTAATGTGCAATGCATAATACTATTGAATATTCAAATAATATTTATTGCTAGAAAAGCCCATTCCTAATAGATGTACATAGAAGAATCACTAAAATATATCAGTATAAGGGTATTTATTGAATTATTAGTTATTTACGCCATTTTAATTCACCCAGTCTTACTCTGTTTCACTTGAAGAACTTGAAATTAACTGGTAATTTGATGGATTTGGGACTAATTTGATGCAGACTAATAATTTTGTCATTTTGCCACTTTCTTAATCTGGGAGACAAATAAGCCACACAGGGGTCAAGTTTTTTAAAACAAAAACATTCTTCTTCTTCTTCTGTCCTTGTGCTGTCGTCACACAGTGGTTTTAAAAATAGACATGTTATTTTTATACTTCCCCGCTGAGCTCCTGGTATTTTTCGGCCGCCTTCGGAGCGTGGGGGGATTTCTGATACTCGGCGACATCTGCAGCGGCGCTCATGCCACGGCCGTCCACGGCCGTAATCCCAGACGTCCAAGCTGCTGGAGAATAAATCCTGTCAAGAGTTTGCATTGGCTGGCAGTGCGGATTATTTTATTTTATATCAAACCTCTCCCTGCTGTCAGCTGGTGAGGATGATATGATGTAGATTTTTAAATCTGTGCAGTTGTGTCGCGTGCCCAATCTGGGGTTCACATGAGTGGAAGGAAGGAAGGAAAAAAAAAATGTTTGTTGGGGATTCATTATGCAAGTGTTTTTAATTAAAGCATTGTTTATCTAGTTTGTGTGTTATACGATTAACAGGCAGACAGATGATCCGTGCATTTATGTAATGTAATGTAACTTTATTTGTAACGCACTTTAAAACAGCAAAGTTGACACAAAGTGCTAACAATATAAAACATTAAACTAAAAATAACGAATGAAAATATAAAACACATTTAAAATATAATAAAATACTAATAAAACATTAAAACATTTATAACAAAGAATTAAATCAAATAAATAAAATAAATTAAAATCATGTCAAAAAGTCAGCATCTTGAGCTGTGCCAAAGGCCAAAGTGAACAAGTGGGTTTTTAAAAGTGATTTAAAAATGTGTATAGTGGAGGCCTGTCTAATGTACAAAGGCAACTCATTCCATGATTTTATAGATAGATGATTTAGTTTCAGCCTTAGAAAAGTGTTTCAGTTTCAGTAACCTGGACATGATTCACGTCCTGTGACACGAGTCATGTTCCAGGAAAACAAAGTCAGCAGTGAAATAATCTGAGTAATGAGTCCTGCATGTTTACACAGAACCCTGAAACTGTGGTACAGAGCTCCATTGTTGTCCTAAAAGTTAGAGGTAGACCATATTTACCATTTTTTAACTTTAAATATTTTAAATTAATCCGACAATTATTACGCTTTTTTCTTAGAAAGCAAAACTTTTTCCTCAAAAAAGTTACGTTTTTTTGCAGTTTTCTGTTGCATGTATTTACGGTAATAGTTAGTTATACATAATTTTTATTTGAAAATACTACCTGTATAATAAATGTAAATTGGAGGGACAGACCATTTGGTGTTGTTTAATAACAACACTGATGGAGCGGGGAGGCGAGTTTTGTAAAATGTGAGGTAAAAATGGGGCAGTGTAAGGCTCCCTAAAGGGGAAATTATTGTTTCTTCTTGTTTTTACCTGAGAGAGTGAGCTGAAATAGCAAAGAACTCAACACATTAAGGTCATGACCTTTCTTGATTTAAAGTGTATGGTTTCATCCGCTTCATGCCACAGGACGACGTTTTTAAAATGCCCAAAAAACTCTGAAATCTCATGAGAATATGTATTATGCAAAAATTTTGCAATAGCAAAAGGGCTGGTGATGTTAAATTAAATTTGTCTAAAAATGGTCTGTCTATTTATCCATATTTGATATTTTTGGAGTCACTACGCGTCCAGCAAATGGTAATATTGTTTACTGTCATCAATTTGATATTTTTATGGCCCTATCATTTTAAGGAACACCACATGTAAAGTAGTGTAATGAAAAGTATTCAACACTAGATCTGCATTTTGTTTTAAGGGGGCAAATGATAAAAATAAGACGGCACAGCGCCCCCTGCTACCTGGTTTAGAAAAAACTTTGAACCAGTTAATGAAGATAAGTAATTTTTTGTTTTGTTTAGGGGTTTAAGGGGCAGAAATTTCACTGTAAATTTCCAAAAACTTTCCATGGGATTAGGGAATATAAGCTTGAGAATTTTGGAATTTTTGCAACTCTAGTTTGTTATCATTAAACTGTTGAATTCTATCAGATGGAGGGGAAAAATCTGGATAAGCATATGAGCCAAAAAGATCGTCATCAATTATCAGTCGCCCTGATTTATCAAAAAATGATCACTGGCCAAAGAAAAACCTGACTCTGTCGACCTCTACAAAAAAAAATGTTTATTTTTGAGTCGCGCAGATCTAAAAGTCTGTGCACGGCTGTGAGAACTGTCAGATTTGTTCCTGTGCAGATGAAGCTGCTGCTGTTGTGAGAGAGTGTGAGGCTAAAGTAGATGTTTCTGTCTGAGGGTGAATGTTGAGAAGACTCAGCGAGGATAGGGGATTACAGAAGCAGGGGGCGGGGAGCGTTCATGATCTGTCAGGGCTTAGTACCACAATTATCCCAGCGGCTGCAGCAGCAGCAGCAGCAGCAGCATTGATGGCAGTGATGGCAGAGGCTGCTTTTTCATTAATGTAACGTCCAGAGAAGCTCCAGAATTATGTAAGAGTGACGCGCTGTCATCTCCACACACGGCCAGCCCACCGCCTGCCAGGAACGTGGATCTTTGTTTTTCTTTTCATCCTTCCCTGTTCAGAAGAGGATACCTGGCCGTCGGTGTTCAGGGACGGGGATCGCAGTAGCAGCATCACCGCGGGAACCTCAGTGTGGAGAAAGAAGACCTGATGATGCTCCATGAAGGAGAAGAGCAAACATGTGGAGCTGCAGAACCAGTTTCTTTGTTAGAAGATGCGCGGCGGACGTGTAGCAGTGTTCACAGAGCTTTCTCTGCGTTAAGAGGAGCGTTTAGAGGATGAAGTTTAAGAAGTTCATTACGATTATGCAGGCAGCCATGGGCATCGTCCCCCTGAACAAGAGAGAGCTCCTGCCACCAGGCAGGAAACTGTGGAGACCACCGGGGTGAGTCTGTCATCGTTTGAAATGGGGCTGCAACAACTATTATTCACTCACTAAATTGGGTCACAGTCACTTCAATTACCGATCATGGCATGCTTGGTTGTGATTGGACATTCTTTCGCCACGTTACAACAGTTTACATGTTTTCTTTTTCCATAAGTATTAGGCAATTTTTTGTCGCCCCCTTGTGCCAAAACCGTGTGACATTAAGTGAAACTTTTGATAACTTTTTAATCCTTATCTTGTACAGAGTGACCTCACCAAATTAGGAGTTGATCGCAATAAATAATGTTTGTTCAAACATCAACATGTTTGAAATCGCCAAAATGGGTCCAAAATGTCTGTTTGATCCAAAATGGCCACCTTCCTCTTAGTTTTAGGTGACTTTTTTTCCATGTTCCAGTTTCATTATTTCAGCGTTTAAGAAACAACAATCAACATTTTTTGGACCAAACAATCATTTCATCGAGAAAATATTCGACAGATTAATTGATCATAAAAAAATAACTGCAGCCCTAATCTGTAATATCTGCTGAGCAGGGACGCAAGTAATGATTGCTTGTGCGCTGAGTTAATCCGTTGATTATTTATTTAAATAATTTATTAGGTTTTTGTCCATTAAATTCATGTTAACTGTTAAAAATGTCGATCAGTGTCTGGTGTCGTAGAAGGGTGATTAATCGATAATGAAATCAATCGCCAACTGTTTTGGTGGTTAAATAATCTGCTAAAGTGATTTTTTAAAAATAATTAAAAACAAGTTTCTTTGTTTTGTTTTTTTTCAGTTTCTTAAATGTGAATATTTTCCTCCAGAAAACAAAGAAATCATTCAAACTGGTTGGTTTTGGTTTGTGGACAAAACAATAAAACAATTTTCTGACATTTTGTGGCCTTTACAAGTTACAGATTCATCAAGAAAATAATCAGCAGATTTATTGAGTATGAAAATATGTGTTTTGTTTGACCAAATAAAATATGTAAGCTGATCAGGTGTTTATTCAAAACAGTTGGCAGTTTTTGGTAGGATAGTAGTTGCCAATAGTAAGTGAGTCAATATGATATTCAGTCAAAAATCACTAGATTAGGTAACAAGAGAAAGGCATACAATCCAATGTGGTCATAAACGGTTCATTAAACATAGGCTGTTAATTGAAGCGTATGAGGCTTTAAATTTTATTAATCAGATCCCCATTAGCTGCTACTAAGGTGGCAGTGAGTTCTTCTCGGGTCCACACACGTAACATAGATAAAAACATACAAATATTAATAAAAAGCATGTATACATCTTCTTTGGGGAAAGAAACTATATATATTTTTTTACAGAACTAATGTAAAAATGAAAGGAAAACATTTGCTGCAACGACATATTTTATGATAAAACAGTGCAATTTTGCAGAAAAATAGTAGTATGGATTTTTCCCTAATGAATAATCATCTAATCTCATCTAATCAAACTACTTCTTTGGTATTGAATTGGTTAATCTGCATTTGTCACTCTTGGCTCAGTATCACAGCAGTATATATGTATATATGTACTGCGTATTGCAGTATATCATGTACTGTACTAGTTTACAGTATCCCGGTGCGTCAGAAAACCTCATTTCTGACTCACTGTCATGAAGTTGTTTCAGCGCCGTGTTGAAAACCACAAGTTCAGACATGTTGTTCAGAAATGTTGCTCTGCAGATGATTGTGTTATCATCAGTTTTATCTCTATCAGCCTTGAGTAAATATGTTACACGGGTGACTTCTGGAAATCACATAACTTTGTTTTTGCCCTTGAAACTGGCTATGATAGTATAATGTATCAGAATGTTTTATTTTATGGCAGTTTTTAATAACTTCTTGTAGGATTTGGCACCGGCTTCTGAAATGTTTATCTTATAGGGCTGAACAATTAATTGAAATTTTACCATTTAAGATAAAATATTGTCCTGACCTATACACATTACATTTTACAGACTGAAGAAAACGTCCTTGGTTCTCTCATATCTGCACACAGTACTTATTTTAAATGTCTTTCCAATGAAAATGAGAATAATTCCCTCCGATATCGCAATATCAAAATAAGTCGCTAATAAATATTTATTCAAAATCGTTCAGCCCGTGTATCTACCGTAGTAAGTCCTTTTGTGTATTGTTTGATCAAAAGTCAGTTCAAGCTATGAAGCTAAGAAGTATGAATATATTTAATAGCCACCAGGGGGCGACCTCGGTTTGAATGGAAGTCCATTGAAAAATGAGCTTCTACTTCTCTGGATTTACAAACATTTTTTCAAGGAGTTGACGAAGAAAACAGTGGATGAGTGGTAGTGCACGTTGTTTTTCGACTGGGAGGTCAAGGGTTCTATTCCGGGCTCTGCTTATCTACATGCCATGCATGGCAGAACTTTAGTTCTGACTAGAAGATGTCAATTTTGTATATTATGTCCTGATTTAGATGATCTTGCCCTCTTGACTATTTATTTTTGGCTCCTGTTAAGAGCTGTGATTGAGTTTATGTGATTAAACCAATAACATTTGCAGCCTTAAACTCTGTAATCATTGTATTTTTCCCTATAAATAAGTGAATTTCATGTGTAGATTATTCTATATCTCACACGACTCTCCCATGACAAAGATTGACGCCATGATGTTCTCTCTGTGTGTGTCCACAGGGACCAGCCTGGCTCGGACCGGACCAGCACTGACCTGCTCAAGTGCAGCCGCAAGTTCTGCTGGTCCAGAGAAGCCCAGTACTTGTATCTCCGCCGTTTCTCTTCACGAAGCTGCTCGGCTATTACGACGGTACGTTGTTTCCGTGACGATTTGTCTGTGTGTGTGGTCATGTTGATGGACTCCTCCCCCGCAATGTGGACGCACTCACTTAAACACTGTTGTGTTTTTAATCACGGTAACAATTTGGAGTCCTGAGAGCCTTGGATGTTTTCTGCAGCTTAAAATCACTCGTGTGATGGTGTTTCTCCTCTTTTGATCCATTTTAATCTCATTACAGGAACTCTTTGATGATCCATTCGTTCGATGAGATGAAAAATGCATGAATTATTCTTTTCTTGTGTCTCCAAAAATAGTCGTGAGCTTGTAAACAAAGCAGCTTCACCCCTGACACCTTGTTATTATTCAGTGATTGAAGGACTCATTGTTTCCCCGAGTTCTTTCCTGTTTCCTTTTATGTGAACGCTGTAGTGGCCTTGTCCTCCTCCTCCTCCTCAGCGACATCATGTCCCAGAAACTTCATTGTTTTAAAGACAAATTATTCATGCCAGTGAATCATGTTAAGTGCTTTACATGACCAGGGTTGGTCCATATTTCCTGCATATTTCAGTCCGAAGTTAGTTTCTGAAAATCAGCAATGTGGATGGAACAAAATGCTGTTTTTTAAACTTATAAATGGCATATAAATATTTGGATAATATCTAAATGTTTGTCAATAATGTCCATGTTTTTCTTTTTTTACATCCATAGTTTTCCCTTAATGTCCATATTTTTCTATTAACATCTATACTTTCCCTTAATGTCCATATTTTTCTATTAACATCTATACTTTCCCTTAATGTCCATATTTTTCTATTGACATCTATACTTTCCCTTAATGTCCATATTTTTCTACTGACATCCATAGTTTTCCCTTAATGTCCATATTTTTCTATTGACATCCATATTTTTCCCTTAACGTCCATATTTTCCAGTAATACATAGAAGGCATGTGGATATTAAAAGGCTTCTGAAAGGGTGAGAGTGACAATACACTGTAAATACACTCTAAAATAAAATATAATCTAGATTTATGTGTGTAAGAAACATAAATATCTGCTTTAGCACACATAATTAGGCTAAAAATGAAACAAGTGAATTTTTTTAAAACATAATTTTGTGGATTCCATGTATGTTTTAATCGGTATCTATATTTATAATATTTACTGTATTTCACAAAACTTTTTAATATGAATATGGAGATTATCGGTGCAACGGCCTTTAAAAGCAGGAAAAGTCATCACAGATACTTTATATATTTGACGGTATCTAAAATCTAACACCATATCTTGTCTCATGTCACCATGTCAATTTGATATCCATATATTGTGCAGCCCTAATGGTGGATAATGAAAGAAAACCTAGGGATTAGTGATTTTGGACGTGTTCAGGATCAGCTGACAGTTTTATCTGATTCGTTTTTTGCAGATTTTGTTGTATTGTGCTGAATGGATCGTGTTACACTGCTGCACACAGTCGTCTCTTGACCTTTGCTTTGAGCTTCTCGGGTATAAGAAAGTGACATTTTTTCTCCTAGCTCCACAGTGTAAGGCTTAGCACATACCTTGGTGTACTTTTGTTCTGAGGCTGTGTTTCACGGTTTGGGCCTCATATTTCAAAATCAGAATCAAAATTAAATTAATCCCTGCAGGGAAATTGGGTGCGTTAACATTTGCTCCTTCACAATTAAATTAACATTCAGGAAGGAAAATAAGGAACAATTTTAAGTAAACAATATTAATTAAAAAAATGTACTACATGAAGGATAAATGATATGATAATTTTGAAAGTAATGAGCTTATAGTTGTTTGGTAGCAGTTAAAGGAGGAGGATATGTTTCCCTCTTTACAAACTAAGAAGAGAGTCTCTCACTTGTTTCATGTAGGAAAATATTGGTGATATCAGAAGTCCAAATAAATCGGATTTCCAACTTGGAAAGTCAGAACAACCTACTAAACCCCAACATGGGATTCCAAGATGGCTGCTACTCGCGTCAATATTAAAAACACTTGGCTTCTGTTAAGGCTGCAACCATAAATAATCGATTATTAAAAGAATCATTTAACTCTTTTGATAATTAATTAATCGGTTTGAGTGTTGTTGGTTTTTTTAGTCATTAAAACTAGTTCTCTGGTTTTTCTGCTTCTTAAAAGTGAATATTTTCTGGTTTCTTTGCTTCGTGTAACAAAGAAATCGTTAAAACTGACTTTGTGAAACACAGATGAACAATTTATGGACCTAATGATTAAGTATGTTTAATTTTTGATGCAAATTGTGTATTCTGTTAATTAAAATATTGTTAAAAATAATAAATATTATAAAATATGGTTATAGAAATCTAAAGATTGTCAGATCGTTTTAAAGAAGCTGAAGTTAGGAAATTAGTAATTTTTTTAAAACTCAGATTGTTTATCAAAATAGTTAGTAATTAATTAAGCAGTCGATTGTATTAATCAATTAATCATTTAAGGGTATCATCAATTTTGTATGTATTAAAAAGACACAAAAAAGCTTTGTTTTGCCTTCAAGCAAAGTAAAGTTGTTCAAAAATATGTTTTAAAACTCTATATTACCTTTAAATTGAAGTTTACTTCTGTCTCACTGATGAGTTTTCTCCATTTTCACAGTTATAATCTGCACATTATTGTCAGTGTAGAAACTGTTTTTGTGTCTGGAAGCTTCACAGCAGGTTCCATACAAATCAATGGGAATTTTGGACTGATCCATCCCGGCGTCAACACAGGGATAAACGCGTCTATACGTATATTCTCTCGTTATTGGGTTTATTCTTTTTTTCAAAAGTAAGATGATTTTACTCGTTTTAATTGAAGATGACGGTGGTGATATATCTATTTTTTCCAGCTTTGCTTTCCCACAAATACAATAAAATAAATAGACCTCCCCCTGTTTCTCGCTCACTTGGTACAGTCTGAGACAGACTGGGAGTAGTCGGCGCTACTTTTCTGCTCTCAGTCTACTTCTTTTTACCCCTTTTATGTCTTTATTCCGTATATTTTATTTAACGTGGCGAAGACGGGGCTTTTTGCACATTTAAGACTCTGGATTATTTTTTATTTTCATCCAAACCTTGCACTGGAAAGCCTCTAAATCAGTGTAAATCCCGAGGACTGGTCCGGGATAAAAGTTCAAAGTGCGTGATGCCAGACAACGGAGGTGGGCTGCTCTCTGTGAGCAGATATAACACTCACTATTTCACTGTAAGTACAAGCTAAACTGTGGCTTTACTGAAACGAAAAACAAACACCCCTACACAGAGGTAGCAGCGGCTATTCACGGTGTTTGTGTGTGTGTGGCCGTAGTTTCCCCGAAGCATCCTGCTACACCTGCTCCTACAGCCCTGCTAACGGAAGAGTTAGCTTAACAAAGCTAACAAACCCCAATAAAATGTTGTTTTCATGTCTGAAAGCACAGACAAACACACCAACTCCAATAAGGTCAATTGTCCCGTTGTTAAAACAAACTTTTTAAAAACATTGAGTGGCGTCACTTATTCTCTATACTCTTTTTTTTTTTTTGCCCCATTAATATTTAATGGTAATGTCAATGTGATCCAAATGCAACTGATTAACAATAATATATTTATTTATTTTTTATCTTTTATTTAAAAAAAATATGTGTACGCGTTATTCTTTCTTGTGCCTCTGGTTGTAATTCAGCTTTGTGGCCAGTAGGGGGCAGACTTGTACAGGGTTTCCGGTGTCAGGACAGACGGTCAGAACCACTTAATTATAGAGGGGCCAAAATGAAAAACTGTGTCCAAGTTTAGGGCCAGACGAGCTCAAATAATATAAAATTCAGAGCAAACCATATAGATAAAATAAATAAATAAAGAAATCAAAAATTAATATTATATAATATAATATTAATAGAAATATTAATTTATCAATATTAATAGAAATAATAGCTTTTCCATGAAATAATTAAAATGATTTACCCATGGAATAGACTCATAAAGGGCTAAATATCAATATTGGTTGCCAATTTCAAATTTACAGTATCAGTACTCAAAAGAACATGAATGTAGAACAGTGGTAAATATTATAGGGCAAATAATTTATGAATGAATTTCCATTTAAATCAGCTGTATAGTAGCATATATATAGTAATGCAGTTTCCATCCATCTTAACTGATTTTCTCTGCTGTATTCCACATACAGGCCTGCAGTCACGTGTATCTTACCCAATTATTTGCTGTACTAAATAATACTAAATCATTTTTGCTTGCTAAAAAAAAAGAGACGGCAAAATACAAATGTGGGGGCTGAGCTCCTTTATAACCGCCCCTCTAGTTACGCCTCTGTGTTCTCAAAGTCTACATTTAATTAATTAATTTATTTATTTATAAGAGCGAGGTAACTTGATTTATGGTATTAATATGTGTCAACGTTGGAGCAGGAAAGACATTTTCTTGAGGGCTTGAAACAGTTGTATGGTGGGCCGGATATGCACTATAGTGTAATTCACCTTTAGCATAACAGTGAAATCAGCAAATATGTAGTCTAGTAAATAATAGTAATTAATAAAATTAACAATTTGTGAATAAATATGCAATAATTACTTGAAATTAGTTGGTTACTGAATTAATTGTTGACTATTTTGATCATCTTTTCATTGGTTTGAGTGGTTTTTTTAATAATGAAAACAAGTTTCTCTGATTTTTCAGCTTCTTAAATATGAATATTTTCTGGTTTCTTTGCGCCATAATAACTCGTTTTAAAGAAATCGATAAAACTGAATAACTTTGGTTTATAGACAAAACAAGACATTTCAAAACACCATCATTTCCAGATCAATATTTTCTGCCAAATCAAAAAAAAATTTGACGGAATAATTGATTAAGGAAATGATTGAGTAACATTCTTGGCTCTTCAAGATGTGTTTTCTCTTAAGGTGGAGAAGTAAATTGCTTGTGTTGTCGTCTCCAGCAACCACTTTACTCCTACAACATTTACAGTAAATTGATAAAATTGTCTGTGTCATCCTGTTCTACCATCTCGAGTTTTTAACCCCTTGCTATTACTGCTACAGTTAATACTTCAGCTAAGCATGTGTTTGGGTGGTGTAGCAAAATTGAAGCACCTTTACAACCACCCTCCACACATATTATTATACTTTATACTTGTTTATTACTTTATTCTTGTTTATTAACATGAAATGGGTTTTAAGAAGCAAACACAATCAAGCGATCCACCGGCGTGTTAAATGTTTTGACTGTACGTCATCAACAACACTCAAGAACTTTGAGGTGCGGTGGAAACGCAAACTACACATTAACTTGGTAATAGAAGTTCCTAGTAATTTTGGTAGAAAATGGCCTAGATCTTTTGATTATTTGTCACCTTCTGGACAGAGTCCAGTTCAGAACCAACCACTTTGACTTTGACTCTGTTCTTGAAGTAATCCCGTCCAGGGCCAGACTCAAAAACGTCAACCCCTATAGTACATTGAGTGTGGACTGAAGTAAGGCTGCAGCAAGTCCTCGAGTAACTTGATTACATAAAATGATTGAGGAATTTCCTCTGCCTCGAAGCCTCGTTTAATTAAATTTAAAGTTCACGTTTCGAACGGTTTCTTTTTAGCGTGACACAACGTGCTGACGTCACAGGCTATGCGTCCCCTACAAAGCAGAAGAAGACGGAAGCGGGCTTTGGGTAACGTTTGTGGACAGTTTAGCGGTACGGAATGGCAGACGCCGGGACCGAAAACAGTGAATACAGCGAAAATGAGCAAACGCAGCAAAGCGAAAAGTAACAGGAGGAATAGGATAAGAGTAAAAGTCTTATCCGATTACTCGAATCGATGGAATACTCGATTACCAAAATATTCGATAGCTGCAGCCCTAGACTGAAGAGCGAATTATCGTAACATCTGATCAACAGTCAAACAGGAACACAAGCGGTTGTGTTTGAGGACGAACACAGAGCAGTTTAATCACAGCGTGTCTGCGTGTTAACACTGCAGACAGTGGGATTTGTGCTGAATGTAGGGCAGCAGATCCCGCTTACGTCAAGCACGGGCGGCCGGGCGGTGGGTGATCGAGCAGATGAACACACAGAGAGAGAGAGAGAGAGAGAGAGAGAGAGCTGCGGGTGGTGGTGGTTGGAGCAGCTGTGGTCATGGAGCAGGAGGCTGCTGTGGTGCACATCAGTCTGACTGTAAACAGGGAGAGAGACAACAACCTCCGAGATGAAGACCGTCCTCAGTCTGCACAGGAAGTGGGCTCACGCCGTCAAGACCATCCGTATCCTGCAGGGACTCGTGAGTGCGATTCTGCCGCCGTGACTCGGATCAACCTGCAGATCTGTGGTCGCCCAGAGTTTGATTTGGTTTCTGGATTATCAAACTGTCGCGTTACACAAGCGTTAACTGCCTTTTAAGGTTTAGTCGTGTTTTGTTGTGTAAAAGTGAAACATTTGGGAAGGAGCTAAATTGCTGTATGTTTGACAAATTTAAACAAACCCATGGTACAGTTTTAGAAGTTTTTCTGGATAGATTTTATTTATTTTAGTTTTAGGGCTGTTGTGGTATGATGTTTTTTTTTTCTTACCGTACATTTTTTGATACATTCAATCGATTGATGCGTTCCATGTACGTGGGACGTAAGAACTGGTGGTGATGTCACATCCGTTTTGACCACGTTCCAGAGAAAAAGTCAGGGGAAAAAAAAAACATGGGCACATACGTGTTTCAAACAAGCCTTTTTTTCCAGCATATTAGCTTTTTGCATTGTTAAAAGAATAAATGTTATGTTTCATTTGAGTTTTGGTTAGTGTTGGGTATTTTAAAAACAAATATCAAAGAAATTGCAATACTGTAAATATAATAACCGATGTGTGAAACGTTTCTGTGATTGTTGTTTTTGTTTAAACCCCGGTTTTGTCAACTTTCACTCGGGAGGAGTTTGAAAAATCAATCTTTATTGCGAAAGTTAACGATTTGATCTTGACCGATTTAAAAAACCTTTTGTTGCAATAATTATGCTTTTGCCTATGTATCATTTAGCCTTAATCTCTATAAGATTAAGGCTAATATAATAACTATTTGATTACACAGATCAAAACAGTGTAATTATTCAAATATTTTTATATATTTTTTGCAGTTTTGTTGTAAATTTGAATGATTTTTACAGTTTTTGACTGTCACAGCAACAAAAGCAGTTTTAAGACATTGATTTGGCCTCTGCTGTCTGGTATTGATCTTGAATTTTTGGTTTATTAGTAGCTAATATGGATGAGCATGAATATTCGCTTGATTATGAAAAGTCAGTCACCTTCTGTTATTATTTGTAATATATTCAAAAGGTACAAAAGTGAAGTTTAACCATCAGTTGTATTTTTAAAAGCAAATCTTTCTGTTCCAATGACTGACCTACTTTTTAGTGTGTCGTTTACCTCAAGGTGGCAGCAGCAGTCGCACCCTACATTACATTTTCACAAGCTGCCATTTAGGATTTTAGAATATTTGACAAATAATGTGAATTTTCACATTGCACCGGTAGCATTATAGGCACTGCAAGATCATTTTTGTACTGTTGTTGTGTGGATTCACATCTACCGGGTTGACTGACTTTATTCCAAGTTTCCTCCTTTTTTTTATGTTAATAAAACTTCTAGCCGGACAGATATTTTTCCAACTCGGGCTAATAACACACAAACGCGCCATGCTGAATCCAGTGCATTGACTTAGCTTGCACTGTGTCCATTGTGACTGCGGCATTACACCATTTTGTATTCGAATAGCATTTCTGCCAGAATAACCTGTCCCTAGCAGCTGACAGAGCCGTGGCGTAGAAGCTGTTTATCTGTCGTTTGACTTCTGTGACCTGCTGGTTTAGGACGTGTTTTCTCCCTGAATTATTTGCAAGTGCCCTTTTAAAGAAAGCGAGTTGCCGTTGAAGTGTTCTCATCAAAATTTAAATCGGTTCCTCCGAGGTTTCTGTGTCAGGCTCAGTCCAGGCCTGCCCTTGTTCTCGTGGTGTAACAGTAACGGTGGAGTGAAGAGTTTGTCGTTACATCACGTCATAAATGATTTATCCGCTTGGTAAAATGAAACCTGTCGTTCTGAACTGAGCTGAGCTGAGCTGAGTCTATTTCCTCTCTGTTTCCACAGAACCCGGTCATGGAGGAAACGGTGTGGGAACAGTACACGGTGACCCTGCACAGGGTGAGTCCATCTGCATACAAACACCACAACTAAACACTACATTCATCCAGATATTATACTTTTATTTAGGGACCTACAACTTAAATTAAAAATAATAATTTTAATTCTTCATAATAGAAAAATAAAAAGTCATGTTGTGAATACATGGACAAAAACATTCCATTTTCATTTTTCATGACTCAGTTCAAAGTTGTCTGAAATCATGTCTCAAAAGAAAGTAGGCTTTTATTTTGCTCAGAGATTCAACTGTGGAGTTTACGTTCAGCTAATCTTGTTGAGGCCTAAAATTAAAAAATATATATTGAAACTGGAAATTAGTGTAATCTGTCACCACTGTGTGTGTGTGTAGTAGAACAAACCAGTTAAACTCAGGTTATGATGGCGATAAGCTCATTGTTTGTCACTGCAAAGCAGATTTACAGCGGTACGGTTCTGTACTCTGCGGTCATGTGACATCTGACCACAACCAGCCGTCGCTCTTTATATTGTTTATATTTTATTCTCCTGTGTGTTTGTGAACGGAGTCGTCTCTTTTTAAACATGTTCTCTCTGCTGCTGCTTCTGCTTCATCTCACGCCTCAGTCAGGCTTTTTGTAGGATTTTGACAAAAACGAAAAATGTGAATTTAATTGTCTGAGTTATATTATATACTCATTAATTGTTGCTTGAGCCTTATATCAGTTGACACAATTAGGGCCGGGGGATATGGGAAAAAATCTGATTATGATATAGTTTTTACATAATTTGATATCAATATTTGTCACAATATCAAATCAATATTTCTGTAAGGCTGGTCGATGTGTCTTTATAAATAATATGTGCATATGTTTAGTCTGTATCCTGCTATAGGAGATAAATGTGGATATAAAGCTGCACACAAGTTGTTTCTCTGAACTCATAAAGTTTTATTTTGAGATGTTTGTGCTGCTCGAAGAGTGAGAGTGACAGTACACAGTAAATACACTCTAAAATAAAATATCTACTGTTTATTCTACGGTATATTCATGTCAGATCATACCTGGTTTATTTCTTTGGCTCTTTATTGTTAAATGAAGGATATTTACATGTGTTAGAAATAATGAAATTGACTCTTAATATGGTTAAATTCTGCTACAGCACAAATAATAAGGTGTAAAATTAAAGAAGTTGCTTTTTAGTAGTATAATTTAGTAAATTCCAAGTAATTTTAATTAATTTAATCAATTCCAAGTATTCAGTATGACGATTATCAATGCAACAGCCTTTAACACAAGGAAAAGTCATCAGAGATACTTTAAGATATAACATCCATAAATTGTCTAACCCAAGCTGGAGTAATGTTCCCATCATGCTACCATCTTGTAGCTGAAGCACTGTTTTTCTTTTTTTTTTTCTGGAAGACACGTTGACCTCTACAAAGGCTGTCGACAAGATCTGTTCACACATTTTACCCCAAAATTACTCCAATTAAAATTTTCTGCTGCAAAGAAAAAATTCTCAGTCTTCAGGCTCATGTTTTATTGTCAAAAACAAGCTATTTTCTGGACGTCAGACAGTTTTTTTTTTTATTATTGGTATTTATATAGACAGGTAAATACATATTAAAATATATCAGATTGTGTGTATTATGTTTCCATTTTTCCTGCGTCTCTGCCTGTGTTTTTCCTCTGTCTGCTCACACCTTTTCTCGCTCCATCTGCCTTCATGACCATCTGCTCCACACTGAGGCACCAGGACGGTATTGTTATTTTTTTTTTTAACGTACAGATGGAAAGTAGGGGAAAACGAGACATCAAATCTCTGTCCTAATCTCATCTGGACAAACCGGAGCAGGTAGAATCATCCAGAGCCTGAACACACATTTCTAATGAAGGTGTAAGCTCTAATTTAAAAAAAAAAAAAACAAAACAAAAAGGGTGAATTAAGTTAATTTATGCTGAAATATTCCACTAACACACATTTCCACACACTTGAAATTGGACTGAAATGTGAAGACGAGGATTAGCATGACCCTTAATCACACACAGTATAAGACAGGCAGCAGAGGATGGACACACACAGTCATACACAACTGAAATTACAATTACTAAGGGATTACAGTATCTCACACACGCACATCGTAACCTGGTTTCCATTTTTTTCCCCCAATTTTAACCAGTATTTCAAAAATTCAGAAGAAGATTATTTCATTATTAACATTTCAAGATGCGTTTGAATTTTCTGTTTCCATTTACTTCATTTAACAACAGTTTCATGGAAATCTAATGATGCACAGTAATGTTGTCCTGTATTTTTTTTTGGGTTCTCAGGATTCAAAGATGGGTTTTGGCATCGCTGTGTCAGGAGGACGGGACAACCCGAACGAGGAAACCGGCGAGACGTCCATCGTGGTGTCTGACGTCCTGCAGGGAGGACCGGCCGACGGCCTCTTATTGTACGCACTTGTTTATTTTGTTCCCATTTCCCATATTCTTTGATAAAATTACCTTCAGACAATTGAATTATATGTAATAGTTAATAGAGTGCGTTCTAATCAAATTTTGTCTGGTTATTACACGGTAAACACGGTCTTTCTGGTAGGAAAAATGTATTTTATGGACTTCAGTATGTTTGTATTTAGTTAGAAATGTGGAAATTTTACTTCATAGCATTTATTTGGAGATATTTGTCCCTTTTTAATATCTCGGTCTATTAACTCATGACGGACAACAAAAGCACTCAGCAGAATCAGTATCAGTCGTGGGTTTTTCCATCAACACAGTAATGAAATTATATCATGTGTGTTTAGAAAACTCATAACAATTCAGTAATTAAGTATAATAGTTTGGTGTTCCTTTACTTTTTGTAGTTCCAGACTAGTCCAACTCTTATAGTCTAGTTCTGTTATTGATTGAAGTCATAAAAAGAAAAACTTAAATTGTAAATTTAATGCCTTACGAGAGTTGACAATGGCTGCTGCAGCTTTACTGAGCAACGCAGTTGGCGTTAAATTTATTACAAATAGAGAAACCTGGAACAAAATCAAGTTAATTCCCTGTATCTTTATGTGTTTGTGTTTAGTGAGAAAGACCGAGTGGTGCAGGTGAACGCCGTCCCTATGGAGGGCGCCATCCACTCCTTTGCTGTGCAGACGCTGAGGAAATGTGGCAAAGTGGCGAAAATCGTAAGTAAAATTTGTTGGGATTATTGTGACACATTAATATTTATTCAGTTGTTTTTAGTAGGACGGTCTCTTATGTCCAAACTTAAGTTTGAACTATTCTTTCAAAGACGTGTTGTTTTGAATTTTCCTTCAAGTTAAAATGCATATGTGACAGTGCTAGTTTTTAATTTATTATTTCCATTTTAGACTTTTAAAACCTGAGGAATTCAAAAATATGAATTAATCAAAGGTTTTATATCTTGGTCGAGATTTAAAACAGTAAAAAGCAGCAAAGTAAATAAAAGGTCAGTCCTCTTCCCTCTTATCTCTTGTTGACATTATTTTATTTTTGTTTTTATTCAAATAGAGTGTGTTTTATTGAATAGCTGTTTCTTTTACCCATGTTTTTATGTCTTTTAATTTATTTTAGTTTATTTTTTTGAGCTTTTATGTCTTTTATTTATTATTCTGCACAGCACTTTGGTCTTAAAGTGTTGGATTGGATGGATTGGAAAGGTGTAAATAAGTTTTTATCTGCATATGATTTCTTTGATCACAGCAGTCCATAAATTTAATTTTGTCAAATACATTTCCAGATTAAAAATATAAGGTTTTAGTGACTTTGGAATTTTTATTAATTTTCTGAGAACAAAAAAATCTGCGTCATCTGTCGTAATTGTTTGATAAAGAAAATCTTAATTGGACTATCTTTCTATATGAAGGTCTAAAAAAATATTTTTATTTCAATACAATATTCACAAACAGACTTTTTGAATTTAAATTGAAACTTGTTTTTTGTTCCTTCACAGACCGTGAAGAGACCCAGGAAGGTTCCGGTCAACCTGATGAATCGCCCACCTTCTCCCGACGACCGCGTCTTCAACAGCGACTACAACGACGATTATGGCTACGACCAGGACCGTCGCAGCGCGTACAGCGGTGGGCGGGACCACAGCCCGGAGCGGGAGCGCGGGGGTGGAGGCTACATGGATTCTGGCTACCCGACCCACGAGCGCGACTACGATCGCCAGGAACGCGGCAGGAACCCGGAGAGAGACTTCAGCCCGGACCGGCAGTACCGGAGAGATGGCAGCAGAGGTCGCACTTTAGACCGCAGCCCCGACCGCCGCTACAGGAGCGACCACATGCTCGACCGCGACTACAGCCCGGAGAGAAGGTACCGGGACCACAGCCCGGATCGCCGCTACCGCAGCGAGCGAGCCCTCGACAGGGAGTACAGCCCGGACAGACGCTACCGCAGCGAGCGGACCCTGGACCGCGCCAACAGCCCGGAGCTGCGCTACAGGCGCGACAGCTACAGTCCGGGACGAGGCCGCGGACGTGAGCACAGCTTTGAACGAGGGAGAGATCGCGTTCCCAGTGAACCGAGGAAGTACGACGAGCCGATTAGGCGCAGCGGGAGCAGGGATCGCCTGGATCGCTCGCCATCGCCTCCCCCTCTGCCGATCCCTCTGCCCCGACCCGTGCGGGACCTGGATCCTCTGGAGAGACCGGTGAACGTGGTGCTGCTGAAGAACAGACCCAACGAAGGTGAGGCACGGATGACCGCGGTCGCTGATGTTAGACTCGAAATATGCTGTTAGTACTTTTTAAGAGATGGATACCTTTTGACCTGTGTAAAAGAAAAACAAAAGAACATTTACAAAGTTCCTAAATGTAAAACAACAAGCATAATCATTTTTTTGCCTCTTGAATTAAGACTTGATCTTCCTTTTTCAACCATAAACTCATTAGAATAGCTGTGTAATAAATGACTGTACAGTCTGTTTCAATGTTGACATCACTCAAACATCTTTATTTTTGTTTTCCAGAGTATGGCCTGCGTCTGGGCAGTCAGCTCTTCATCAAGGAGATGACCAGCACCGGACTTGCCAGCAGAGATGGGAACCTGCAGGAAGGAGACATTATACTGAAGGTAACGTCCATTCTTGGCTCCCTTTGTAGAAACGTAAAAATCCAGATTTGGGTTCCAAATTTATTAAATGTCTCTGTAGCTCAACAAAAACTACAACTTGTGTTTTTAGTTGTGTGTGGTCGTAGAAAGTTACAGTCAGGGAGACATTTTATCTGCCAGTTGTTCGTCCATCTGTTTGTCCATATAAGGACATTAAATGATTTCCTTCAAGGTTTTGCTCCACCCCATGAATTTAAATGTTAATTATGCCAAAATTCACCTAACTTTTTTATTGAACTCCATCCAAGCCTGTGGATGTTATCATGTTAGCATATCCATAATGACTGCCTCACATATCCTACATCACATGAACAGTTGGGTGAGTTAGCATAGACGTTTTTATGACATCATTGATTTTAAGTTCCTCAAAGTCCAGTCTGACTACAATTAGTTTTATTTATTTTTTTATTTTTTTATTTTGCAGCTGTGGTCTCAAACGTACCCACAAGCTGATCTCCTTTGCTGTCGCCATTTGTTTTATTTACAATTACAATTTGGTAAATTTATATTGTCTGACTTCTGCCCCCTAGTGGAACTATTCTGTAATGTGTAGTAGTACTAAGTTGATTGTTATGGCTACAGCTAACAATTATTTTTATTATTTATTGATTTGTCAGGAAAATTTTAAATTTTCGTCAACATTTTGCCAAACGTCTAAATGACGACGTCCTTAAAATGTCTCATTTTGTCAACAAACCCACATATATTCAGGTCTGTGCTGTTATAGACGAGCAAAGAAACTCTGGAAACCATATAAAAGTTAAGGGGGGAAAAAATATCTGGAAATGAGGTCATTTAAAGGAAAAAATGCTGTTTACCAGTCACAAGGGATTATCCTATAAATATTTCTAAAATTTAAAAAGCTAAAGATTTCACCTCTGCAAACTCACATGCAGTCTGTTTAGAAAAAAAAAATGTTGCATTTGAGCTTTGGGAAAAACAATTTTCTAAAATTTTCCGACATTTTACAGACTAAACAGTCAATTAATCTAGAAGATAACCAACAAACAAATCCATTATGAAAATAGTCATTAGTTGCAGCCTTTAACGTGAATAGCTGATAGAGTTTATTAACTTTTAATGATCAAATATTTAAAAATTCATGCCCATCCCAACTGTATACATAGAAATCTACACAGATAGAAAGATTTTCCTTTGGACTTTCATTACCGACATTAATATGTAAACCTAAACAGGATACATGGATATGAACTCGCTTATTTGCTCATCTGATTGTACAGACTAGTCTCACTGAGCGTCTCGTGTCTCCTGCGTCTGTCTCTCCGTCTGTCAGATTAACGGCACAGTGACGGAGAACCTGTCTCTGGGCGACGCCGGGAAGCTGATCGAGAAGTCCCGCGGGAAGCTGCAGCTCGTGGTGCAGAGAGACAAACAGAAGGTGCTGGTCCGAGTCCCGCCGATGGTCGACAGCGACTCCGAGCTCGATGGTGAGAGACAGTCACCGCTGAAAAGCAGCAGGTCCTATCCAGTGTAAAGACAAACCTGCCCACTGGCCATCATCCACATAATATTCAGTATATACAGCTTTATATATCTATATCCATCTATATATATACATATTTACCCAAAATGTGATGTGTTGGTGGTGGGAGGGTGTTGCTGTTGCTGTATTTGTTCATTATCTTCATGAAATAAAGGTTTTACTGAGACACACACATCAGTTTTTAGTTTTATTTAAACATCGTTTAACTCGTTTATTGTGTTCAAACTACGGATGAGCCAATACAATCTGAGGTAAAATCCAATTTATAATCCTGTAAATTAGAATCAGCAACAGCATTTTAGCCGAGTCATTTTGTTGGGCTGTTTTACTTCTTCTTTATGGCAGAATATTTTGTTACACTAATTAGGTCATAGTTGCCTCATAGTTGAGAAGGTCGAATGTCGTACTTCTATCAGTATCATCAGATTCTCGAGTTTGTGATATCGGACACAAAAAAGGTGATATTGTTTCATCCCTAGTTCACATTTCATAGAATTAACCAGAGATTCATTTAATCCTTGCTCATATTCCTTCACCACCATCATCACCCTCGTTCCTTTATACCTGCTTTTAATGTCACATGACTCCAGGTGGTGCGGTGATTGGTTGGAACCAGTGTTAGACGAGCGGGGTGAGTGGATGGTTCACTGAGGCGGGTCATTGCCAGAAGACTTGTGACCCACTTTGTCTGGTTTAAAGCCCCCCCCACCCGTGTGTGTGTGTGTGTGTCGGCCCCAGGCCGGGGTGATTTAATCTCCCCTCATCATAATGCAGCTATTAGACATGACAGGATTTTATTCTGTGAAGATTTCCCCCCCCCCCCCCCCCCCCCCCCGCCTGCTTCCTGGATCCTTCTGTGTAAAGACAAACTGGATGACTGAGTTGAGCATAAACGAGGATTTCCAGCTTTGTCAGGAGCAAAACCCCTGCAGGGCGTCGTCCAAAACTGCTGTGTTATCACTCAGTCACAAATTCCACCTCAACTTTTTTTGCCTAGATGTTAATTTTTCAGAGGTTTTATTGAATTTCGTGGCCCTCTGAGCTTGAAATACACACAATAAGCAGAGCAAATGATGTGCGTTATGCCCTGACCTTGGTTAATTACCCGCAAGGCAACTTGAATCATGTAAAAGGCCAGGTTATGTAATTAAAAAAAATTATTAAAATCAAGGTGAATTAAGGATTTTACTCTCCGCTATTTAAAAATGTCCTCAAAACAAAGTACACTTACTTTTTAAATGTACTTTTGACACGTGATCTGATCTCCCAGCTCTCACTACAAAGTGCCTTTGAGGACATTCAAAAGTGCAGTATAAATTAACAGACACTTGAGTGTTTTATTCTTTAAGAGCAGTTACAATGTTTTCATTGTTGTTGTTGTCGTCGTAGATATCTCGGAGATCGAGTCGTACCGCTCCTACTCGCCGCAGGACGACAGGCGGGGCCACCACTCTGACCTCTCCTCCCACTCGTCCAATGAGAAGCTCAGAGAGAAGCCCAGGTAAGATGGTCACAAATACGTCAAACATAAAGTCGCAGTTACAGAAAAGTGCACTGTTGTTTTCCAGCGCTGGCGTTATTTATGCTGGAAATTAGGATTTTGCCTCTCCAAGGATGTGTATGTGCTGCTGTTTTACCAGATTTTATATATTTTATTTACTATATTTTGAGTATTCATGACTCAAATGTGCCATCGCACTGCATATTAGGGGTGCAAAACCAAACCTTTCGATACACAAGCCACGGTTTGGTTTGGGGGCGTAAACCGCAACATTTCGGTTCATTAAATGTGTCTATATATATATATTTATTCTCTAATCCATCCAATCCATGTGGAATAGGCTCTACATAGATTGGATTGTGTGCGCAACTTTGTTTATACATGACTTCTTTCTTCCCACGTTCATGAACGCAGCACTAGCTGTCCAATAAACCGTCACGATAGGAAAGACGCTTCACACAGCGTTGGACACGAAACGGAAGCGAAACAATCCGGCGTTGGTATCAGCGGAGAATGGCGAGCGGAGGCGAAGAATCAAACATTCAAGGCTGCAAAGTCATCTATTAAATCCTCTGTGTGGCTCCATTTTCGTTAACCGTGGCAGCGATGGAGCGAAGCTCGTCACTAAAACACAGAATTTACGCCGACGTCACTCGGGCATTTCCGTGGCAGGAACGAGGAAGGAGTTGGACTCTAGTCTGTTCACTGTCCCACAAAATCAGACAAACACAAAGAAATAACAAAAACTGTTCACAGCCAAAGATTTCAGGAGATTTGCAGAGTTGCAATTTCATATACGTTTTAAGTAAAGCCACTGTAGACAGAATTTACAGTGTTATTTGAAAAATGTATCCATACTGGAAGTATTTTGTTTAATATGAAACCATAAACAATATGACTTCTTTTTTATTTACATGTAATGACACTACTGCCTGAGTTTATTTTGCTCTTTATGTTGGAAGTTTTCATGTGTGAATAGAACGTGTTATATTCGTCCAAAACAAAATACGACGGGACTGAACATTTCAAATGTTTTTCTTCTCCTTAATGTGCAAAAAAAGTAAAAACAGAACTAAAAACCGTGACCCAAAACCGCATTACAAACCGAACCGTTGACTTGTTGAACCGCTGCACCACTACTGCATATGTGTGTTTTATACTGCATATGTGTGTTTTATACTCTATTAATTACGTGCATTAATACATAAAAAATAATGGTGTTGACGCGATAAAGGTACTGAAATTAATTTTTTTTTTTCAGCTCTTTGTTAAACATTTCACAAAAAGTGTTAATAAGGAGTTATTGACCAATAATGAAAAAAGCATCACATTGTGAAATCATTTTGATTAAATGTTGTGGTTTTATTCATGTGAAACAGCAGGAATAATCAGGATAATGCAGGATTATGATGATTTATGCTCCATGAAGCTTCCATCACATTAAATAAAAATAATAATAATAATCCAGTGGTGATAAGTAAGGTTTGCTACATCTAATGTTGGATTGATTAATGGTGAATTTAAACCCTTTATTGTCACAGTACAGGATGTTAGGGCCGCAAAGATTAATCAATTAATCAATTAGAATGTTTGCTTTCATAAATACTGTAAGTTTTCAGATTTTTCAGCTTCTTAAATATGAATATTTTCTGGTTTCTTTGCTCCATGTAACAAAGAAATTGTTATAGTTTTGGTTTGTGGACAAAACAAGACATTTGACAACATCTTCATTTTGAGGTTTGGGAGACAACCGTCACATAATTTTATGGTCCAAACAAGCAGAAAATAATCATTAGATGCTGCCGCTGAAACGAGTGTTAAAAATCTAATATTATTCAAGTGAAGAGAAATCAATAAGGAGGAAATATTAGGATTATAAAACTAATATGGTGTAAGGCGACTGAAATAAACAAGAAATTACTTAGTTGTCCATAAAGCTGTCATTTATCGCAAAGTCAAAGAGGAATCCAATCCAGTCCAACTTTATTTATAAAGCACTTTAAAAAACAACTGCTGAAACAACGTGCTGTACAACGGATAAATAAAATATTGGAAAAATACTACATAACATACACACACATATACAGACACTCTCTCTCTCTCTATATATATATATATATATATATATATATATATATATATACACACAAACACTCTCTTTCACATACATACATACGCACACATATATATATAAATAACACAAATAAACAGGTAATGATGTCTCAATATCTCATACTATATATAGGAAGTTCTTCTTTGTTGACGCTGTTGAAGGACGTCGTGTCCATGTTAAAATGTTACAAATGTTCTCTCACTTGTATTTGTGATGTTATCGCAGAGATGATCCGCCTAACAGACTGGCAAAGATGGGCGCCATGCCGACACCGTTTAGAGCTCTGGACCGAGCCGCAGAAGACCCACCCCCTTTGCAGGCAGAGAGGGAGGAGCCGCCGCCGGAGACGCCGCCAGGTAAACTGGTTGTCACTGGTTTGGGTTTCCATTATCCCTAGAAACGCACAAAACCTAAATATCGCAATAATAAAATGGAAATGAGTAGTCGTATTCAAAATTTTGTCATAAAATTTTCAAAAGTAACCCACTTTGAAATAAAAAGTTGTTTGGATTTTACTGTATGGAGTTCATGCTTGAGAACACATCATTATGTGGATCCAAAGATGGACAGATCACATTTCAAACACAAGATTATGAAGGTTTGGGAAGTTTCCATTGTCACATTTGATGTAATGGACAAAATATTAAACCACTTTGACTTTTTTTGCCTTGATCGCTAAAAAAAGAAGAGTTCCCTTTGAAAGACATAATGCAAATAAAATAAAATAAAATTGTTTTTTTGTCAAACATAAAGGAAGCCACTGCATAGGTGCTGAAGAGCCACAGGTTTCTGACCCCTGTTCTAGATGAACATATTGTCATAGATTATTTAAAATGTGATTTAAAAACATTGATTCAGTGTTTTTAAAGCAGTTTTTGAGCAGTTTGTTGTTGCCACAAATGAACTTATATTAACAAAAATAAAACTTGTGCCGCAGCAGCGGTCGTCGTCTCTGCAGCCCCGAAGTTCTCCGTTCCTCCCAAGGTGCCGTTAAAGCCGAACGTAGAGGACCAGGAAATTTATGGGTCAGCATTTATTCAACTCACACACACCCGGTTGACCAGCATCCTTAAAGAACACCCTCTTATATTGTATGTTAATATGTTTTGTTTTTGTCGTTTAGACGGAGCACAGTCATGGTGCATTTCCAGAAAGGAGACAGCGTCGGTTTGAGGCTGGCCGGAGGAAACGACGTCGGCATCTTCATCGCCGGCGTTCAGGAGGACAGCGCCGCAGAGCAGGAGGGTCTCCGCACCGGAGATCAGATCATGAAGGTCAGGAACACGTCTGGCTTTCTCTCCTGGGTCATGTCAGAAAGAATAACAATAATTCATCTTTGTTTGTGTGTTCCAGGTGAACGGCACAGATTTCAGAGGCATGGTGCGCGAGGACGCCGTCCTTTACCTCCTGGAGATTCCTAAAGGAGAGGATATAACCATTCTGGTTCAGAGTAAACCTGAAGGTACTGAACTATAGAGATAAAAGCTGCAGATGAAGCTAAAACAGACACTCATGGCTGTGAAAATTAAGGTTAATCGAGCACAATGAAGTTTATAAACCCCCAAAGCAAAACTGGACAAAACTTGTAAACCAATAAGTATTTTTAAATTTGTCGTCTCTAGAACATGTAGAGAGAATCCTTTCACATTTGGCACCAATGTTCAGATCGGTTTCAGAATTTGGGAAGTGAAAAATCAAAATTTATTATAATTATTATTATTAACTTTTGTTTCTCTAGCACTTCCTTTAATTTAATTTTCTGTCTCTATTCTCTCCAGCATTTTGGATAAATAGTTGTCTCTTATAATTTATAATTTAAACAGGGTAATTATTATTTGGACAATTTTAACTTCACTTTTAACATTGGGAAACGTGTGGAAAGTCTGTAAAAACAACTTGTGTGGACTGAATCTGTCGTCAGCGGAGGCAAACCTTGTCCTGTTTTCTGAACTTCACTACACTGAATACACCATAAGACACAAGATCAGAATAATCACATTTAGGAAAATGAAGCAAGCCGAATTCACTATTAGCAATGTCTGGTAGCTGTGTGACGCTGATTTTTTACACATCTGTCATTTAATTACATATAGACTGAAGTTATATTTAAAAGCTGTTGGTTTTTCAGGGAAGTTCTGCAGTCCGAGTTTTTGTCTTTGAATTTGTGGGTTTGTAGGACATTTATTTGCAGATATAATGATATACACTACCTTTTGACCGGTGGTGTATGTTATGTTTTTATGTATATTAAAGATTTACCTCATTTATGATTCCAGTTAAAAGTCATAATCTGGCATTTTTAATTGATTACATCACCATAATTCTTGTCGACCTTCAGCTAAAGTCTCCTGGAAAACAGTATAATCTGGCAACACTGAACCAGAATGACAAGTCTTTCTTTTTTCGTTTCATATCCTCAGTGTATGAGGACATTCTAGAGTCCGGCAGAGGCGACTCCTTCTACATCAGGACCCACTTTGATTACGAGAAGGAGGCTCCACAGAGTCTTCCTTTCTCCAGAGGAGAGATCTTCAAGGTGACGGACACGCTGTACGATGGAAAGCTGGGGAACTGGCTGGCGATCCGCACGGACAAAGACAACCAGCTGTTAGAGAAAGGAATCATCCCCAACAAGAGCAGGTCAGCTTGTGCGTTTGTTCCTCGATATATGTGTGACGACCACTTTTACTCAGTGACGATGTGTTGGACGGTCACTTTTGGACACACCTCCAGTTGATTCAGGTTTGAGGATTAGAATTTCTTTTTCTTTTTTTTTATTAGCGTTATCTCTGTTAAGAAACAAAGAATTTCCAGCAGGCTGAACACTGAGAGGTGTAACGCTGCCCCCAACAGTTAGACGTTCTTAATCACAGTCCAGAGTTCCTCAGTGCAGTGCAAAGTTCAGTCCATCAACCTTTTTATGCTCATCTTTCCTTTGCCTCTATAATCACTACTTCTTCTTCTTTCTCTAATAAAGTAGAAGAAGAAGTTGCTTCAGAGTTTTTCCTCCTCCTCCTTCTTCCTCCTTCTTAAATTTAGATTTCACTTGCTTTGTGTTTATTTTTATTTTCTTACAGAGCAGAGCAAATGGCCAACGTCCAGAACGCTGCTCGGGCCGTGTCAGGCAACGACAGAGGAGACTTCTGGAGGCTGAGAGGTCAAAGGGCAGCAAAGAAGAAAGACCTCCGCAAGAGCCGCGAGGACCTGAGCGCCGCCCCGGTGGCCACGCGGTTTCCTGCCTATGAGAGGGTGGTGTTACGTGAAGGTGCGCAAAGAAAGTAGAGACCACACTGGAAATCTTTTTTCTATTTCCTGGAAACCTGGAAGTAATTGTTGAAGGAGTCTGAAACATTTAAAAGTTATGCTGTGTGTATATTAATCTTAGTTTAAGAGTCCAGGAGTCCAGCTTCAGAACTGCAACTAAGGATTATTTTCTTAATTAATTAATCTTTGGAATATTTGTAATCCTTACAGTAATCGATCTGAAACTTGTAAATGATGATGTTCTCAAATGTCTTGTTTTGTCCTCAAACCAAAATCATTCAGTGTCTAATGATGTTTAGTTATATGGAGCAAAGAAAACAGGAAATTAATACTTTTAAGAAGCTGAAAATTTTGAAAACTGAGACTGTTTTTATCCTTTAAACTGTTTTTATCCTTTAAAAAAGAATCAAATGGATTAATCAGTGATCAATCATGATTCTCTTTTTTGCATCATACAGCACAGATTTTGTTTTTCTTTTATTATCTGTATAATAGCACTCTTGTATTTATTTTTTCAGTATTTTTATTTTATTTTTTATTTCTCTCTAATAATCTTTTGATTTTTTTGCTCTTGTTTTTTTTTCTGCTAATGACCAAAACTAATTCCTTGCATTGTGAAAACTTGTATTGGAGATCAATAGTTGATGATAACTTTATTAATTGATTAATCATTTCAGCTATAAATGTTATTCTTATTTTTTTTCAGCTGGATTTAAGAGGCCTGTGGTGATATTTGGACCCATTGCTGATGCAGTTAATGAAAAACTGGCCAATGACATGCCGGACAAGTTCGTCATCGCCAGTACGTTTTCACAACAGCATCAGTTATTTTTTATAGAAGTTAAAATCAGGTTGTTGTTTTTTTAAAATGCCCTTTGAATCTTGATTCCCGCGTTCAGAAACGGAGCCTAAAGATGCAGGAAGTGATAAATCCTCCGGAGTCGTGAGACTGAACACCATTCGGCAAATCATTGAACAGGTAAGGAGTGGGAGGGTCATACGAAAGAAAAATAAAATCAAATGTGTCGTCAACTTTTAAACCTGACCTGGTGTTTGTCCAGGACCGCCACGCTCTCCTGGACGTGACGCCCAAAGCTGTGGACACGTTGAACTACACGCAGTGGTATCCCATCGTCATCTTCCTCAACCCGGACACCAAGCAAGGAATCAAGACCATGAGGAACCGCATCATACCCGGGTCCAACCGCAGCGCCCGCAAACTGTACGAGCAGGCCGTGAGGCTGAGGAAGACCTGCTCACACCTCTTCACTGGTACGTTTTATTCTGAAGGGAATGAGCTGCTGTAGCGTGACCTGATTTTCAGTCCCTCAAGTTTGACATTGATAAAATCTGGAATTCTCCATGTGAATTAATTTCTGGGGACCGCACAGTCGGCGCAGTGGTTAGCACTCCTGCCTCTAGAGAAAGAGGACTTGGGTTTGCGACCTGGGCAGAACACGGGCCTTTCTATATGGAATTTGCATGTTCTCCCCGTGTGTGGGATTTCTCCGGGTTCTCAGTCCAAAAACATGCAGAGGTTAATTGGACACTTTAAATTGACTGTAGGTGTGAATGACTGGAGTGGATGGTTGTCATCCTGCAATGGACTGGTTAACCTTTGCCCCATGTCAGCTGGGATATTTTTCTACCCTTTATCCTGAGACGATCAAATTAATTAATTTCATCTAAAAGCTAAACTTTGACTCGTGGTGTTCCTCAAGGCTCAATATTTGGTTCCATACATTTTAACAAACTCTTGTTTCAGACTCTTTTCACTTCTTTAAAGATTGCCTTGTAGCACAGGCAGGTCATTAACATCGTGATAAAAGATCATCGTGGAATGAGTGATTAATAGCAGTAGAGTGTAATGAAGTAAGGTTGAGAGGAGTTTACGTTACGCGCTCAAACATTACGTGTTGTGTGTTTTTGAACACGTGCAGCGACCATCGACCTGAACTCTTCCAATGACGCGTGGTACGGCAGCGTGAAAGACACCATTCAGGAGCAGCAGGACAGAGCCGTGTGGGTGTGTGAGGGCAAGGTGAGTGTGATCACATGACACTCATGATGAGACCATGAAAAAAAAAAAAAAAAGTCCCTTTTGTTCTTAACCACTGTGTGACTTTGTGTCCTCAGCTGGACGGCTCAGAGGAGGACCTGGATCTCCACGACGACCGCATGTCCTACCTGTCTGCACTGAGCGCCGACTACCTGAGCATGGACAGTCGTCTCACCAGCGACTACGAGGACACCGCCGACGAGGGCGGGGCTTACACCGACAACGAGCTGGACGAGACGCTGGACGAGCCCCAGCCCGTGTCGGCCATCGCTCGGTCATCGGAGCCGGTGCTGCCGGACGAGGTGAGACTGTCCACTGTGTTTACGCCGGTCAGTCAGAGTGAGGTTAAATGTTTGTGTGCACTCATGTGACCCTTCTGTGTGTGTGTGTGTGTAGAAGTCTCACCCTGAACCTCGGGCTCGTATGAGGAGATCAGGGAGCAGAGAGGTGCTGAACAGAGAGCCCAGTCCTCCCCCTTCCTTTGTCCCCGAACCCCCGAAGGTGAGAAGCCCTTGTCTTCCTTGTCCTCTTCCTCTTCGTCCTGGGCTCGTACACATGAAAACAAGTTTAGGAGAATCTGCAATATCATCTTTTAATCCGCACGGAATTGGGATTTCAGGAGTCGGAAAAGTAAAACTCAGAGTGCAGAAATCTGAAAATGCCACCCTTGAATTTTCATGTATACAAATAATATGCAACTTGTTGTGACGTGATGGTGTCTCTTGCTCTTGATTTCAATATATTCGCTATATTCCTTTAATTTTGTTTGGACTTTGTACACAGCAGTAAAGCTTTATTGCTGTACATGTGTTTCTGTGGCAGCGTTACAGCGCCACCTACAGGCCTGCACGGGCATATATGCTGCATTATTTAGAGTCGTTTGGGTGGGTTTTGTGTGAATGAAGACATTTCTGTCTAGAACTTTGTCCCACAAACCCTTCGTAACATTAACTCTCCTCTCGGGCTGCAACGATTATTCAGTTATTAATCAATTACTAAATTAACCATTAACGATTTTGATTATTTATTGTTTTGAGATTTGATTTTCTCGTTTCTTTGCTCCACATGAGAAAAAAAAATTGTTAAAACTGGATAAATTTGGTTTGTAGATAAAAAAAAAAAAAAAAAGACATTTGAGAACATCATCATTTCCAGGTTTGAGAAACACTGATCAATAACTTTTTACATCTGCTGACACCAGGTTGGACTTACTCGATATTTTGTTTTAAGATGCTTTGCTTTAGTGTTGTCATTGGTTTTTTTTTTTATTTTGTCTCTGGAATGTGTCTTCGGGTTTCTTTAAATGGAGTCCCATAAATTAGATAAAATAAATTATTATTTCTGAAAATGATGTTGCCCTTAAGGAAAACTTTTCAAGAACAAAAAAGGTCATATGGGGAAGGTTCTCTGGATAAGATCTCACATAAAATCCCCTTAGAGCAGAGGGGGACAAAATTAACTGTGTCCAAGCAAAGGGCCAGATGAGATCAAATAAAAGGAAATTGAGAACAAATAAAGTCTATAGGTTTAATAAAGAAACAATTCAGTAATCAAATTTGACATCAGAAGGGCTAAATGTCAACACTGGACGTAGGGTTGCACAGGGGCGGAAACTTTCCATGGGAAGTTAAGCTGGGGAATTTTGGAAATATTCCAAATTAGAAACTTTCTATGGGAATTTATGGAAATTATTAGGAATTTATGGGAATTAACTGGAAATTGGGGGTAATTTAAACAAATTGTATCATATACAAACATGAATGTAAATATATTTGTTCTGTCATAAGCAAACATCCATGTTAAATAATACAATAAAAAACATGACATTTCAATAGATTTATTTGAGTAGAACTATAAGCTCGCCTCTTAAATGGTCAATGAAATAAAAAATAGTTTACATATAGCACCTAATTTACCGGCTAGCTGGCTACTGTATGAATACATTTTTATTTAATTTTTGCAAGTTAAACAGTAATACCATTATAGATCAAATATATTATAAAAAACTTACTTGACTTCATATAATCCGCAGGCAAAGTCTTGGACTTTAGGCTCAAAAGTGTGGCCTCCAGGGTTCAAGCAATCATCTGTGCATGTGATGGAGGAGTGTACTTGCATTAAATCTGGTTGCTTTAGCCAAGATTATGCTACAATGTATTTTCCCCAACTATATTTGAGTTCCCTGTTGAGGGCCAACCTTCAATTTTGTAAATTTCTGTTTTATTCCCATAAATTCCTTTTAGTTCCCATGGAAAGAATTTTGCAACCCTAACTGGACGACAGTTTCAAATGTATATGCCCATCAGTTTGGCGAACTCACTGTATAAAATCCCCCACATCACCCCCTAGTGGTGGCGGAGATGGACTGGACTGTCTGCCGCGTAGTCTGGAATAAGATGGATGCAACTGATCCAAACTGAGTGCAAGCTAACGGTTCCCACTCTTGTGTTTTCAAAGTCCACAGTGGACGAGCTGCAACGACATAACGGGGGCCAAATTAAGTTGTTGGACGGGCCAGATGTGGCCCCCGGGCCTTGGGTTTGACACGTGTGCCTTGGCCAAGACAAAACCAAGTCCAGCTTAGAAGAAGAGCAGTGAGACTGTTTTGAACTCAGTGAGTCATGAAGTCATGAAGGGAGAGTTAGAGGTTAAAGAAAATGATCCAAACCTCAGTTTCCTTTTTCAAAAGACTGTCTCATAACAAGATAAAGATAAATATTCATACATTTACTTGTTTACTACATGTTTTGTGTTTTTCCTGTTGTCCACTGTTGCAGCTGTATGTAAAGTACCTCATGAACCCTGAACCCTTTAAGCCCTAATAAAAAAAAAAAGAACAGAAGCAGCAGCTCTAATTTTATATTATCTTAGTTTTTAGAAGCAGCCAAGTTTAAGTTCTGGTAAGAAAATCCTGACCCGCCGTCTCCTCTGACAGGTTCGGACTCAGACTCGGACCGACTCGACGCGGAGCTACGACTCTCACACCGGCAGCACCGTCAGCAGTGACCCAGCAGGTGGAACCAGACCGCATCCACCCCCCGTGGCCCTGAAGCCCACCGTCACCCGCACAAACCCACCCACAGCCACCGACGAGCAGAAGAGTCCGGGTCGGGAGGAGGACGACCCAGCCAACAAGTCCTTCCTGGGCAAGGTCAGGATTCATCCTTCTTTAATAAATTCATTTAGATTTTTTTTTTCTTTCCTGTCAAATCTTCCTGTTGATAAAGAGCTTTTATTTTGTTTTCCTCCATTATGACTTTGCTTCTGAATAGAAAAAAGGCAAGCAGGTAACTGTATTTGTCTTAAATCTCACCATTGGTCATTTCACATCCATCATTACACATTGTCTCCTTTTTATAAAAGTGCCGAGTCATCATTTCTTCATGTTAATACACTCATTTGATTGTCACCACTTCATGTAGGGCTGCAACGATTAATTGATTATTAATCAATTATTAAGTTCATCATCAACAATTTTGTGTTTTGTTTTTTTCCCCCTAATGTGGATATTATTTTTAGGTTTCTTTGCTCCAAGTAACAAAGAAATCATTAAACCTAAATAATTTTGGTTTGTGACCAAAACAACACATTTGAGAATGTCTTCATTTCTGAGGTTTGGTCCACATTCTTCAGCATTTTCTCTCATTTTGTGGACCAAGCAAATGGATTCATCTGCAAAAAATGTATGAGTGTATTATCTGCTATTTTTGAATGAAGTCAACGTGTGTAATTTCCTCGCAGATTAAAGCGTTTGAGAAAATGGACCATTTGGCTCGAGCTCAGAGGATCCTGGAGCTGCAGGAGGCGGAGAGCGCTCGAGTCAGTGCTGTTTTTATTTAACATGAACACGTGTGTGTGTGTAGCTGGTCTTCCTCATGTTGTGGGGACCTAAATGTGTCTCCACACTCACATTATGGGGACTTGTCTTCCTTATGGGGACAAAAATCAAGTCCCCATAACATAAATGACTCCATTTTAAGGTGAAGACATGTTTTAAAGTTAGGCTGAGGTTAGGGTTAGGTTAAGGTTAGGGTCAGGGTTAGGGTTAGGACACGAGTAATTATGGTTAAGGTTAGAGGAAGTCTCCAAGAAATGAATGGAAGTCAGTGCAAAGTCCTCTGAAGTCACTGAAACCAGTGTGTGTTCTTGTACATATTTCTTTGTGAGGACCAATATGGCTGCTGGTCCTCACACCTTAAAATGGTTCAGACTGGGTTTAAGGGTCAGGGTTAGGCATTTAGTTGTGATGGTTGTCCTCACTAAGAACATTATTGTGTTCATGTATTTGTTGCCTCTTTAGGACCTTTTCTGTCCTAAACACTGATCTTGTCAGGACCAGTAAAGTCCTCATGGAGACCAAAACCTGGTCCTAATGAGGCAGAACCTCACTTGTGAGGAACTGGTTAAGTTTAGGACTAAAATTTGAATTGCGGTTATGGTTAAGGCTTAGTCTAGTTTTATGTGTATGTTTTTAATTAGGCTGCGAGGACAAATTTGGGTTCAAGCCCTTAATTGTGAGGACAACGTACACAGGTGCTCACAACTAAGATGTTCATTTTGACGGTTCAGTTCTCAGTCCTAGTCCTGGTCCTGGTCCTGGTGACCCACTTCCCTGCATGTTCACCTTTTCCAACACACCAAAACATATTATTATGAATCTAAACATATTATTTTGAGGTCGTCTGACACGTGAACCTTGACTTCTTCTTCTTCTTCTTCTTCTCTAACAGCTGGAAATCGCACAGAAGCATCCAGACATCTACGCCATCCCAGTGAAGCCTCCAAAACCCAACGTCAACCGTCCACAGCCAATCGGGTGAGAGCGTCCGCCTGCGAACACTGACGTTACCTTTAACTACGTATTTGTACAGGGCTGCAAGTTAGAATTCTTTTGGAATCTGTTGATAATTAGTTTCAATCGGTCATGTTAGCTAACAGTGATTTCTGTTTAATAAGAATAGACACTAGTTATTTCAGTAACACAAACAAAAAAAGACTAAAAACAGCTACTGTGATTTAGAACGTGTTAGCTAACATGACTACTTACCAAACTAGGTCGAATACTTGACTCTGATTGGTCAGTAGCAGCAAAGCGATCTGTTATTTCTTCGTAACAGCGTTCCGTGTACACGTAGCATAAAGCTAACTCACTCTCACTCATCTTCTGCTTTATCCTCCACATGACGGTGCATATAGTGAACAAATGTTGAGTTTTTGCAAGCATTTAGTTAAGATTTATGTCTATGTGTTAAAATAACATGCATAAAATTAGGTTATAATTCATTTTACCAAACATCTCTTGGAAATGACGTGTTTATCAAAACAAACTGATGTTAGTTTTTTCAGATACGGCTGTAAATGAGTCGCTGCATTGTGCAGAAAATTTGCTCTTGTCACAGTTTATACTGTGATTTGGGTCGCGATCGTCAGCCGATCGTGAGTCGCTGTATAGAAACTTTGGGAAACACTGAGTGTTTACGTTGCAAACAATGTTTTGTGCACAGTTTAAACTCTTCATACAGACTATTTCACTACGAGGAAGCATTTAAAATAACTTTTAAATCAATTTGAGCTTCTGAAGTCGGGGAGGTTGTTTTTAAAAAACCCTTTTTCCAAAAGGCCAACGATGTTCTTAATTTAACAAAGTCACTCACTCGATTTGAGATTTTACTTTTTACTCTAATTTAAAACTTTAAAAACAGTTTTTTAAGTTTTTTTATTGTGGTTTTAGATCTTGTTGTTAGCGTAAGCAGCATTGTTTTCCTCTGTGGACAATAAAGATTTATTCTTTTTTTTTTTTTTTTAAATCACATCATAAATCATGACGAGCAAATTTTGCGCATAATGTAGCGACTAATTTCCAGCCGTATTTCAAAAAACCTGATGTCAGTCTGAATGGGTCAACGGATTATTTACAGCAGATTTTTGATAAAACTTCAAAAAAATTGAGGGAGGGTCCCAAAAAAATGGGTCCCTCCTTAAGTCCCCTACTGCCCCCAACACTTCCTGTGGTGAATTGCAGTTATTGGCTGTGTTCGAGATCGATCAAATTTTTATCTTTTTCATACACCGTTGCAGCCATAGTTTTGTTTATGATCGTCAGTCAAAAAAAAAAAAAAAAAAAAAAAAAAAAAAGCTAAACTGCTTTGTCTACGTCTGATCAGCTCCAGCTCCAGCGCCGAGCCCCAGACTCCGCCCACCAAGCCGTTCTCGTACTCGGACACGAGAGGACACGAGGACGGCGACGAGGCCGAGTATCGCAGACAGCTGGCCGACCAGACCAAGAGAGGCTACTACAATCCTCAGAAATACAAAGACACTGAGCTGTAGACGTGAAACCATCTGGACGTCGACCCCGCCCATGGCCGCGCCCACGCCCTCGCTCGTCGCCGTGGTAACAGCTCCAGCAGCTTTACCTTGCTGTACATTTTTTGAACTTTTGTTTGCAGTCAGATTTTCATTTCAGCACAGATGTTTTATGTTTATTTACACACAAACAGTATAAATGTGGTTTTATACACGTCTGTAAAGTTTTTTTTTTGTTATTTGTTTGTTATTTTTTTTTACACTCTACACCAACACGTCATGTGACTGTTACATCCACGTCACGGAGCCAAACATCTGGTTTTCAGGAAATCAACAGAGAAATTTAAAAAACATGGGTGAAAAATATAAATGAGTCCAAAGCACAATATTAAATAAACAAATAGATGTAGATTTAATGTAGATTTTCAGGTTAACGCTCTGCTTCCCGTCTATGTTGATGATATTCCGCTTTTCCTCTAAATGGACAAAATCATGGTATCACGTTAAATAAAGAAAAATAACTGTATTTTTAAACAAACATAAGGACAAGAAAAATCACTTCAATTAAAAATGATATTTTTTAAAATCCTGCTGCTCACAGTGTGCGTCTGCACCAACTTGTGGACAGTGAAGGTACTGCAGCCGGGCTGCGAGATTTAATTCTAATAAATAAGTAAAAAAAAAAAAAATAAAGTTGTCAGCTTTTTAAACTTGAAGTTTTTTTTTGAAAATTAATTGAAATAAAACAAAGCAGTGTGATTTAAATCGAATTTATATGGAATGTGAATCCATTTTGGTTTTCCAATATTCTATTCCATCCATGATTTTCCATCAAAATGAGCAGGAAGCGGCTCAGGCAAACGTCTAATCCCTCATGTGTCCCTTTCTCACCAAAATATTTTGTTCAATATATTTTTCTATACTTATGTAACGGTTAAGTAGGAAAAAAGATGCAGCCTTCGACTGCTGGACTGAATTAATTCACACTGTTGTTTCTCGCTGGTCGTTCCGTTTGTATTGATAAAAAGATTATAAATAAATACACTGGATTATGTAGTTATGGCTCAGAAAAAAGACCGACTCATAACAATCATTATCATGTTAAATCGTGAAGTGCTTAAAGACTCTCACCCGTAATAACTAGCATGTTTTAGACGTCACATACGTGTTATTTTTCCCCTGCTGTAGTTCACTGAAACTTATCAATACTGGCTTTACAACCTCCGTGCTAGCGCCCTCTACAGTCATTACTGTGTAATGTTCACTTATTTTGCACAGTGAATAAAATTTGTATCAACATCTGCTGCGACATGAGTATGAAAATGATTACGTTCATCTACAGAAGAGACTAAATGAACTGGGCACAGGAAAACAAACGCATATGTATCGGAATCGCCAAGAATTCCCGATCTATCTGCGAAAAATCCAATATCGTGCTTCCCGACACTGTAACGTGTTTGTGGCTAAAAAAGTTTTAAAGTGCCTTGCAGATTTTACGGTAAGTTCGGGGAAAAACAAAAAGTTACGCACGTTATTCTAATTCTTGGAACAATTTATTTACGGCAAAAACTTTTATCATCAATGTTTTTTTGTTTTTTGTTTTTTTAATAAAAGTGTAAATTTTTTTCACTGCTGTTTTACGCTTAAACTGTGACTTCAGATTCAGAAATTATTGATATTTACGACCTTTGGTGAACCTGAGCTGTAAAATCAAAAGTTTTGAGTGATTAATGACCACGATGAAAACAGACCAGGAAAACGTAACGATCACAGATTTCACTGTTTAATTGATGCCACGTCCACACTACTTCATTTTCTTTTTAACGTGCATCACATGCGCTAAGGTTAATAAGCCTGTCGTCGACATTTATGGCAGAGTTTCTGCGCTAAACTGAAACGAAGAAAATGCTCTGAAAACGCTGCTGGGTTAGTTTTCATTTGAAAACACGTAGCAGGCATTTTAGTCTGGATGACGCGGTTGTTGTCGTACCTGCTCAGTGTACGAGAATGGGTCGTGTGATGCGTTTTCAGCTGGGGTAGTGTGGACGCAGATTGCTGAGCTGAAACACCTTGTACAGTTTTTGTATTTGAGAACGTCAAATTGAAAAGTGATAGTGTGGACGAGGCCTTAATCTGCAGCCGAGACTGTTTTGAGGCTGCGTTCACGCTAATCTGTTTTCAAGTAAAGATGCATCATTTCTGCTGCTGTCCACACCACCTTGGCATTTTCAAGCTCTGAAAACAGAAACGTTTGGAAACCTTGCTACATTCACACGACTCCATTTTCACTCATTCCATCTCAGCTTTGGATGCGCCTGCTTGTCCACACTTCCCTGGCATTTTCAAACCCCCCCCCAAAAAAAAACAGGCGCAGTTTTGTTTGAAAACTTCCAGAGCACAGCTTTAGTGTGGACATGCAGAAACCTTTTGAAAATAAAGCTGTTTTCAGCGTAGTAGTGTCGGTGTGTGGATGGAGATAAGTTATAAAGCGGAGTTAAAAAAAGCAGTTTTTCATTTGAAAACGCAGTAGTGTGGATGTCGCCCGATGCTAAACAGGAAGCTAACACGCGAGTGGAGGCTGCAGTTGGTGTTTTGAACAGTTTCTACTGTAAATTTGTTTTCCTTTGTTTTTTGGGTTGTTGTTTTTTTTTTTTGGCGACACCGAGACAATCTCGTTTTTATGGCGTTGACTGTTTTTACACTGTTGAGTCTTTTCACACTGGAGAATTTGGGAAGTTGTTGATGACGGTGCTGTTGGTTGATCTGCTTCTGTTTTGTTTTTGTTTGTTTTTTTTTTTAAGTTTGTAATCTTAGTGTGACTGCACTCATGGGAAATTAAATAAATCTTTGATTTTTTTTTGATTTTTTACATTGCGTCTTTGAAATCTTATGTTTTCATTTTGTTTATTTTTCATTTCAAACGGCGTTAAATAAATCAGACCAGAAGATCAGAGACGTTTTTCCTCCTGCACTTTATTCAGCAGATCTGTACATGCAATCCTTCATCACTTCCCCGTAGAACAACCTCTATAACTCGCGTCGCCCTTGACAACGTTATAGGTCCAACATGATTCGAGTACATTCACATTTTTACAGCTATTGTTTTAACCATAAGTTAATATTTATTTATTTGCTCTTTCTGTCACCTACACGTGTACGAACAAAAACCAAAAACTCCTCTTTGGTCGAGACATAAGACGACGTCACACACACACACAAACAGAAAAATCTGCCCTCTGCTGTCAAGACTGGGGATGTACATGTTAGCACAGATTAAGGCAAGTCAAGTGATACAGAAACATGACACAGAGAGGAGAACACGTGCAACACGTATGCGTGTGTGTTCAGATGTAGACGGGCTGCTCCTGCGCGGTCAGCAGACGGTACATGGCCGCAGGCATCGTCTTCATGTGGATCTGGACCAAAAACAAGCCAAAACATTTTGTTAATAAACTTTAACTTTCACATTTTTCATCTACTGACGTCACATTATCACGGTAACAGGGTCAAGGTTCGACGTCGATTGCGATGTCGTGACTGGGGAGAGTTTGTCTCTTTGTCCAGAGCTGGTAGTTGAGACTTGACTAAAATTTGTTTTGCGACATAGACTTTTAAACTTTCCCTTTTACAGAACTTTCAACTTCATTGTCCTCGAAAGAAAATGGCCCTGTAGTCACTTGTTCTAATGAGGAAAATAACGCTTCCTTTAAGCTAGATTCTTAATTTCCTAGCCACATTACGACAAGAGATGTTAATGATTAACAGTTGGTTGATTAATTGGCATTAAGAATTTAAAGAGTACGAATTTATCCATTCATTTTTACGGCATCTATTTCCATAAGCGTGTCATTTCTGTGGACCTCGTACTGTGCAGATACTTTTTATACCACCAGAGGGTGCACGTCAACCAAAGCACTAACACAATTAGCAGAAAAAGATGTCAAAGAACGTGGCAACAAATTCTATGCGAGTTAAAGCAGCCGCGCCACACACGGCTACGATGCTACGGCTCTATAAAAGAGGACCTACTTTTTTTTTAAAAAGCAAACTATCATTTTAAATTGATAAATTATGCTTCATTTAAACGTAGAGACATAAATCTTAACTCAAAAGTTGGGAAAATTCAGTACACGTTTCTGGGGACCCCAAAAAAATTCCCCGCGACCCATCTGTGGGTCCCAACCCAGTCTTTGGGAAACACTGTATGAACTCGTTCATGTATTGGTTCATGAAAACGTATAAAATTTTGCCTAATTCCAATTAATTCCAGTAACAAGCTACAAGAATAAAAGCGCGACGTTTGAGACCTGACCTCTGACACGAGTCCGCGACGGAATCCAGACTCTTCCTGCTCGATATTCTCGATATTATGACACTGACAACAACGTTTCCTCCCTCGTTGTTGTCTTTTAAAAACGGAAACCCAAAGGTTTGTCGTCTCACCTCTCCCATGGCGTTGGACAGAATGTGGACGATCTTCTCGTGAGGCGTCGCCACGACGCTCTGACCGTTGATCTCGATGATGCGGTGACCGACGCGGACGCCGCCTCTCTCAGCGATGCCGCCCCTCATCAAGCTGCAGATCTGCACACAGGAAGTGACAACCACTATTCCAAGTCTAGACGTACGAAATGTTTAACAAAATAAAAGCTCTTTTGCTTTTTTTTTTCAATTGTCAACCAATTTGGGTTCTTTCTATGGCAGATGTTGATTTTTAGAAATTTTTCTCTTCAGTTTTTTTTTTCTGAAACAGAATGACCGTCTGTCTTTGTTGACAAACAGTTTGAGTTTCATACACCGTATGAAAATAACATTTTCGATACAGTACTGACATTGATATATGGACTTTAATAGCAATTCCTGGACGATAATTGTCTTCCATCCCAATTTTGTTAAATCCAAATTTTCCAAAAAAGTGCAGTATGTTACAGTTAAATATCTTTCGTTTAAGCTAGCGTGGTCGTCTTCTTGCTTTCGGACATGCCGCGCATCTCGTCACTAATATTTCTTCTGACCACTTGAACGTCTTCACAGTATATATTTGACACGTCATTCGTGAAACAAGCAAAAACACAACACGTTAAAAACGCGTTAAATCCGCATCTTCCAATTCTCCTTTGGGAAGTAAGCTCCATCTGCAGGTTGTCACTTCCTGCTCGTCTTGAGACGGCCAATCACGATCACTGTTCGGTGTCAATCAAATATAACGCCGCGTGCTTATTGGATAAATTACACTGATGAGATTAACTTCCTCGATAGAAAAATTTGCAACTGAATAACACATTTTCAGTTCTTCAGAGAAAGTTTGATTTCCAGTCAATATTCTTCTTCTTCTTCTATAGGGTTCAGTGGCAGCATCCATGAAGATGTTACTGCCATCTTCTGGGGTCAGAAAACTCAAGAGCTGGGTAGTTTCGGTGGTTTTCTATGTCCAGAAGATGGCAGTAACGTAACATCATGGATGCAAACTGCAGTTAAAAGCCATAGAAGAAGAAGAAGAACGTCCTCACTCCACATTTCTGACCAAAACCTACACTTGTATCACACATTTGTTGACATTAGAGGCCAAAAATGTCCACAGTTTTGGCTGAAACGTCGGACTCTGACTCACTATGCCGTTCTGGACGCTGAAGCCCAGCTGATATCTGAGGTCCGGCCTGCGAATGAGCACCATGGTGACAGGAGGACATCGGACGATGTTCATCTTGATCCTGGACTGAGACTTTAGGCCCTGAGGGATAAAAGAGTCTGGTCAGAGACGGCAGGATCTACAGTGGGTTCTCAGCAGAGGCACGGACAGGAAGTGGCGGCGTACCTTGATGATGCTCTGGCAGGTGCTGAGCGGTAAACCCACCAGACTCATCCCGTTGATGGTCATGATCTGGTCTCCGATGTTGAGCCGTCCGGACTTTTCTGCCGGACCGGCGTGCATCATGCTGGCGATGATGACGGTGGGGAGGATGGAGCCCCAGCCGGACTCCACGATGACCACACCCAGGATCTCGCCCTTCTGCTTCTCAATGTAAACCTGCGGGAACAGAACCTCACTGTTTCAGATTCAAACTGCTGCCGAAACCCGGTCGACCATGAACCACAAACAGTTTGAGCTTCTCGCAGGAGGTCAGTCCCAAATTCACCTAAAAGTGTGCGTGCATAGAGTGGTGAGCGCCCCCTGTGTGCCGTTTTCAGCAGGAACCAGCTTCAAAAACAGATGCTTCCACTCACTGAAAACAAATGGGAAACCCATTTCCCAGTTGTTTTGGGATCAATAAAGTATTCTCTTATCTTAAACCTACTAACTAAGCTACTTAACAAAGGCTCACCGAATAAAATCTCCTTCAGCTTAGTATCACATGATCTTGTCCTTAAACTCCCTGAAGTTTCCTTTGATTTCTGAACCACTCACTCTCCCGCACCAAATTCCAGAGAAAATCAATGATTTTAGCTCACGGGGCCACAGGAGTTGTTAATCCACTGCTGCCTCGATCGGTAAGTTTAAATGTGTTATATTCTTATTTCTGTGTTTGAAATTCTTTGTTCAGATTTATTACAGTGACACAAACTGACCACACGAGGCAGCAGTAGACCAGCAGCTCCTGTATCCACGAGAGCTAAAATCATTGATTTTCTCTATGGAGTTTGGTGTGGGAGACCGAGTGGTTTACAAACTCCAGTTTCCTGTTGGAAAAGTCTGTCTAACAGCGAGATAAAGACGTGAACATGTTCTTAAGACATTGTAGACTTGAGCTGATGTACATTTTAGGCCTTTTGTTAAGTGTCTCAGGTTGGTTATTGATGCAGGACAGTCTGTCTATCCCTTTTAAAAATCATTGCTATGAAAAGTGACATATTCTTTCAAAGTTATTTTTTAAAGGTAAAGTGTCTCCTCCTCTGAACTCAGGCTATCGAGTGGCCTGCTGTGACTGTGCTGCCACCTGCTGGCTGACTTACGTCTCTGCAGTTCTCGGACTTGGAGAAGTGGATGAGGTCGTCGTTGTACATGTCCTGAGTGTTGAGCAGGTCGCTGTATTCTCGCTGACTCAGGTCCTCGGGGTCGATGCCGTTTGCCCTGAGGAACTCCTGATAGGCCACGCTGAACGACTGACCGATGGACTGAGCGATCAGCTGAGCCTGAGAGACCGAGACAGGAAAATGTCTGAAATTAAAAACCAAGTATCTGAGTTTATCCAGGTTTTTTGTCGTGCGAGTATCCAAGGGCCCATTGGTCGTCAGGACCAATTTCCTGTTTTCTGGGAAACATCCAAATTGGTACCATTGCCATGGCAACACCGTTTGGCAACCGCTCACGAGAATCAACACATATAATCAACACTGTGTAATTAGTGAAGTCACCAAATTTGAGGTGTAGCCGATATTTTCTGTTAGAATGAAAATGTAAAATGTGATGTTGTCTGTTGCCACTTGGGGGCGCTTTGTTCAAAAATGTATTATTTTATACAGGGACATGCAGGGTAGCGGCATTAGCAAGCTTAGCACGTTTGGTTCAGATTAGACATTCTATAGTGGAGTTATAACTGTTGTTTTGCTTAGACATCAGAATTTGTCGCCCCCTAGTGCCTACACCATGTGACATCAAGTAAAACTTTTAATAGATTTTATTCCTTATCTTGTCCTGTGTGGCAAGGAGGAGTTCGTCCACTCTAAATAGCACATGTGAAATCGCTAAATTCGCCCCAAAATGGTTGTTCAATTCGAAATGGCCGCCTTCCTGTTGGGTCCGAGAGAATTTTCTGTTCGTCCTGACCTGAAACACGCGTGTCCAGATTTTCGTTCGTGTATGAGAAATACGTAAATTTTCACCACAACTGACGTGTGCTAAATTTTTCGGGTACTAAATATCTTGGAACACTGGATCAGAGGTTCTGCCGTGAGAGGTTCCGAGCGACCGCGACGTTGACTCACGTCCTCGGACTCAAAGACGTGGCAGATCATCCTGTACAGGCGTCGGTCGTCGGGGCTCGCGCTGGTCTGCTCGTCCTTGCGGTCCAGGTTTTCCTGCGCGCTGTGGGAACGGACCATCTTCCCGCGAGCCATCAGAACCACCATGTTACCGATGTCGGCGATGTACGAGATGGTCCTCAGTGGCAGGTCCATCAAACACTCCTGAAGATGAGACAAAGACAAAAGACTGGAGGTGGTCACATGTGCAGCGGACAGTCGCCGGTTCATGCGACATCTGGGCTGTAACATGGACTATGAAAACAAAAAGTGTCAACATTAAAGTGTCTGAAACTGTATTCTCTTGAATGTCCATCAGAGGGCGACACCACTGCTTTGTATGCAAGAAAACTAGTCTTTAAAACTTACGGTCCCATTTAGAGTTAATTCACCAAAGGTTCCCAACCTGAGGGGTGTGACCCCCACTGTGGGGAACTTAACCAGTAGGATTAAATTACATAATTCAAATTATATTTCAAATAGATATGATCCAAAAATTTTGTAGGATTTTATGAGGAAAACAAGTAAAAAATTTTGTGTCACTAAACAATGGTAAAAATGGACAATTGGCAAGCAAAGTCAGATCTGTTGAAAATTTTTATAAAATAAGGAAAACGTGTAAAAATGGGGCCCTGTGATGGACTGGCGACCTGTCGCCCTATGTCAGCTGGAGTTAGGCACCAGCGCCCCTCAGTGGATAAAGCGGTAGAAAATGAGTGAGTGTAAAAATGGCTCAGTAGTGCCACCAAAGGTGAGACCTGGTAGGCCAAAGCAGAAACTAAGTTGTACATTTTTTTTTATTGTTTACAAAACTCGGTGGAAACAGGTCACAGCCCAAAACAAAACATCCATGGACTCAGCCATTTTGAATTTGGCATCCATCTTGGTGATTAGTATGTTTCAAAACAGGACAAACAGTCTCGGAACAAAAAAGGGCTAACAGATTCAAAAGGGGCGGAGCCATGGCAACCATCAGAACTTTGGCGAATTTCGACAATTTGCCACAAAACATGCAGTGGGATGTAACTTCATTTTTATCTCTGAGGTTGTGAGGTTCAAATCTTGCAATAGTGTGGATTTTGCACATTTTTAAACCTTCCGACCTAAAACAGAACTTAAAGAAAGTTTTGTTCTGCAGCTCAGTCACAATAGCTTGTGCTGTAAGAACAAGACTTGTATGTCCTGAGGTTGTGAGTTCAAGTCTTGTAGTTTTTCTTTTAGTTCAAGCTTCATTGGAAACAGTCAAAAGCTCAAAGAAAGAGGAAGCACTGTAGCAGGAGGTGGCCCAGTGGTTAAGGACACAGCTTTGATGTTCCCAGGTCATAGGTTCAATTCTCCTGAAGAACAAAACATTTTAAAGTTCAACATCCAAAGTGAAGATTGAAATAAGACGAAAAGACCTAAATGTATCAGGAAGTCATGGTGCGGTGGCTTTGTTGGTGGTCATAAGGTTGTTTGGTCTACAGGGTGGCAGGTTTGGTTCCATGGGTGTGTGGGTGTGTGGTTGTGTGTCTGGTCCAAAAAGTGTCAGGTTTGATTCCACAGGTGTGGGATTGTGTATAATAATGTGGCAGGTTCAGGTCCATGGTTCTTTGTCTCAGTCCATATGGTTGTAGTTTTGGTTCCACACTGGCAACCAAAATTTCAATAAATCACATTTGTGTCACCGAGAATCCTGGATCTACACCCAGAACCTTCTAGTCTACAGCGTGGCAACTCCGGTTCCACAAGAACATGAAAACGGTGAGGGATCTTTATTTCATTTTGGACATGGTTGTGAAAAAGAACCTGCCGGACCAGAACCACATCGCAGTTGTGAACCTACCAACTGCTGGACCGGGACAACCTCATGGTTGTTGGAGTCCACAAGGTGGGAAGGTTGGTTCTACAACCCGAGGTTGTTCCAGTCAGGGAGTTGGCAGGTTTGGTTCCAACACCATAGGATTCTTATGAACCTTGTTGCTCATGTTTGTTAAAGAGGTTTAGATTGAAAATAGGATTTTAAAATTAGCTTCATCACACAAGAGTTGGGCCCATCTTTTCATAACTGTCTGTCAAATACATTTGTCTCCAGACACTGACTTGAAGGTCTGAAGTTGAAGCTTCAAAGTGTTTTATTTAAAAATGTTTTTTTTTAAACGTCGGCATCTTAAAGTTTAGCTCCATGGGTTTAAGTGATTCCTTAAACTCCTCAGATCGTGGGTTCAGTTTTTGAAAGACTCTGAATTTTAAAAACTCTGACCAAGATGAGAAGCAGTTAAGAAGAAATTCCATAAGGTTGTTTGGTCTGCGTGGTGGCAGGTTCGATTCCCTCAGGTGTGTGGTTGTGGTTGGTTCAGAAGGTGTTTCCAGAGGTGTGGTGCAGTACCTGGTGTGAAGGATGTTGGATGTTGGAGGTGGGTGAGGGGTGCTGGGCAGTGTCCTGCTCTTTTTTTTTTAAAAAAATTCTCTATTTTTAAGTTCAACCATGGCCTCCTCCCAACTGCACACCCCCCCCCAACTCCAAGTCCAACACCCTCCAATCCACACACCACCTGCCAGACCAACCACAGACTTGGGGAATCGAACCTGCCACCCTGCAGACCAAACAACCATATGACCACCAACAAAGCCACTGCACCATGACTTCCTGATACATTTGGGTCTTTTTGTCTTATTTCAATCTTCACTTTGGATGTTGAACGTCAAAATGCTTCGTTCTTTGGAAGAATTGAACCTATGACCTAAGAACATGAAAGCTGTGTTCTTAACCACTGAGCCACCAGCTCCTACAGTTCCTCAGGTTTTCTTTGAGTTTTTGACTGTTTCCATTGAGTCTTAAACTAAAAAGGGAACAACTACAACGAGACTTGAACTCACAACCTCAGACATACAAGTCTTGTTCTTACAGCACAAGCAATTATGACTAAGCTGCAAAACAAAACTTTCTTGGTATTTTTAAGTTCTGTTTCAGGTTGGAAGGTTTAAAAAAATATATAAAATTCACTCCATTGTAAGATTAAATTTTTAATTGAAATATCAAAAATTAAAAAAAAATAAATAAATAAAACAGCCAGAATTCTGAGGATTTACTACATTGTTCCTCGGAATTCTGATTTTAATTTCAGAATTCAGGCCATTTTGTTTAAAAAATAAATAAATCAATAAAAATTGTTTCCATTTTTTTTTTCTTGTGTCCCTTATCCTCTTCTGTAGTATCAGAACAAGCTCTTTTATTTTGAAATGTATGTGAAATGTCATCACAAATGTCATTACGACAGAGTATTTCACTTGACCCCGCCCCTTCTGCTGGCCAGACTTGAAACTCGCGTGTCCCCCCGGGTTTTTATTTTTCAAAAAAGTGATATATTTTAAACGTCTTACCTGAGTGTCCGCATTGAGGACTTTGATTCTCTGTGTGGACATGAAGAGATCGACCTCAGCCGTGGACAAAGTCTCAGCGTCGGGACTCTGGACCCAGAGGAGGAAAAAAACGGGCAGATTTTAAGAACGTCTGAGGAGGTGTGGACGTTCTGCCCACAGACACACGGACTCGTGTTTTACACCAAAGTGTAAAAATAAAAGAAGGCTCACCTTCTTCCTGTTCTTGGCTTGTTTCTGAGCAGCCTGAAGAGAAACAGACAGGAATCAGGGGGAATCTCCTGATTCACTGCAGCCGTCAGACTGTGTGTGTGTGTGTGTGTTCTTGTACTTCCTGCAGAGTGAGGACCAAACATTGTATAAACACCTACAAAGTGAGGACATTTTGGTTGGTCCTTACTTTTTTCACCCCTTAAAAGGGCTTTTTCAGGGTTAAGACCTGGTTTTAGGGTTAGGGTTAGAATTGGGTTTAGGTTAGGGTTAGGGTTAGGGTTAGGCATCTGGTTGTGATGGTTAAGGTTAGGGTAAGGGGCTAGAGAATGTATTATGTCTATGAGGGTCCTCACTCTGATAGAAGTGCAGTGTGTGTTCTTGTACTTGAGGACCAAAAAATTGCATAAACACCTACAAAGTGAGGACATTTTGACAAAGTGAGGACATTTTGACAAAGTGAGGACATTTTGGCTGGTCCTCACTTTCTGTCACCTCTTAAAAGGGCCTTTTCAGGGTTAAGGCCTAGTTTTAGATTTTGGGTTAGAATTGGGTTTAGGTTAAGGTCAGAGTAAGGGGCTAGAGAACGTATTATGTCTATGAGGGTCCTCACTCTGATGGAAGCACAAACGTGTGTGTGTGTGTGTGATGTCACATGTGACAGCAGCTGCAGACGACCACGACCTCAGGCCTTTTTTTTTTGTTTTTCAGGAGATAAGTTTAGTTTTGCCCTCACAGAGACAGAGACAGCGGGAAGAGACGCAGACGTTTGTCGCTTCCTCTTCTTCGTCACTAAAACTAGAATCAACATCCAGACAATGCTACAGGAAAATCACATTTCTGATGTTTTTTTAGTGTGTCCCCGTGTCCTTCCTGTATCTAAACATCACTCAAGTGTCACAATAAACACTTCAGCCACTTCTGAGAAAGAAGGGCTTCTCTGTTTACCTGAGCTCAAGCAAGCGGTTTTGAAAAGTCCAGTTTGGTTACGTAACTAGCACATTTGCCGTGCAACGAACCCTCCCCCAACAGCTACTCCTGGTCATGGACGTGAACATTCAACCTGAAGAAGAAGAAGAAGAAGCAGCACCGCGGAGCAGTCAGTCAGCTGGTAGCTGGCCAATCACAAGAGACTCAGTGTTCTGGGGGGCGGGGCATTAGCTCAGAAACAGAGTGTCTGTTCAGAGGCTGGCAGAGAGCAGCAATAATCTGTCTTAATCTGAAGAGAGGTTTTTGACTATAAATATTATTTAATTTATCTAAGTAGACATCAGTAATCTGGATTTTTGGTTCAAAAAGACCATTCTATGTGACCTTTAACATGAAATATTTATATTACCATGATATTTAAATACGATATTGGAATTTTTGCCGATACATCTTTTCTTTTGCCCGACATCAGGCGTTATTTAGTCTCTTCTGTCTTGAATTGAACAATATTTTTCATGCTCATGTCGCAGCAGATGTGGATATAAAATACCTTCATTTTCCAAAATAAATAGCCACAAAAATTATAATAGCTGTAGGGGGCGCTAGCATGGAAGTCAAGGAGGTCGCAGCTTATTCAGCATATTGTTTTAGTCATTCGTCATATCCGATAACAGTTCGGTTTATGCAGAGAATTCTGTATTTCAAACGTGTTCAACGTTTACACATCCTTCTTATCGCACGTTTGAAAATGATTCGGCAGAAATATCAACTGGAGACGCACCGAAATGAAAATCTTTGGCCGAAAACCGAAACACAGAAAGAAAGTATATTACCACTTACCTCACCAAAGACGGCCATTTTGACGGCCATTTTGTAAATAATGTTCAAATTATAAGGAAAACAGATGATTAACAGGCTAACCAGAAGACTGTATTCCATTTTTACAATCAGTCTTTGTTTGAAACGAGAGTCTGCAGGAGCAGCCGTCCACTCTACGAGCTTCAGTTTGGATTTAAATCCGAGTAAACGTGTTCCTCACCCGGACTCGGCTCATGGCCTCCTGCGCCTGCTGCATGCGGGCGTCCTTTGAGGGCGTTCGCTCCGACAGCAGGTGAGTGCAGCCCAGGTACGTCGCAGCAAAGATGATGCCGTCGATGAGGTCTTCAGGGTCACACGGTCCCAGGACTGCACCAAACAAACACACGCGTGTCAAAGCTCAACATATCTCAAAGGTTTAGTCTTTGTCGTTAACTGCTGTTTTCAAATTTCAGCTACTTCCTGTCAAGAATTTACAGCATTTTTAATAAAATAATGTTATATTTTTGACATTTTAGTAGTTATTTTTATACAATAATTACATGTTAGGGGTTAAGAATTTCTTCCTTTGTTTTATGGCGAGTGGAAACCACAAGTGTTGCACAAAATATTGTAGTAACAGGGAGTAGCCACATTTTTGCACAAATCGGGTTTCTGGTACAGATCAGGTAGCAACAAGATTCATTAGCATGAATTTAATACACTTCCCATAAAAATGTTTGTGTAAGTGTAGAATTACTTTAAAATAAAATTTAAAAAATATGTGTAGCCTTCGATGACGCCTATTTGTTTACAGAGGCCGCCATCTTGTGGAGCCATTTGGAAGCTAACTACACAACTGTAGAAGAATGACATCCTTTTTGACCTGTGAGGGCCACCATAGTAAACGGATGTGTTTGGAAAATGGACAGGTAGAGTCCCATATTTGTTGCAATTAGCAGTTTCACCGGTAGACGTCACTAATTCTTACACACTGGACGTTTAAAATTAAAGACGTTTAAGTCATAAAACTCAACTCACCATCAACAAACGTGGGAAACGTTGGAAGAGATCTGCGAATCTGAGGAGGCAAAAATAAATAAATAAGACAAAGTTTGTTTTCATACAAACAAATTTTTTTTATCAATGTTATTTTTTTGCAGTCACTAAAACAGTACATCATTTTTAAAAAAGAATTGAATATGTAAAACTTTTTTGTATTTTTTTCATTTATTGTAAATTTTTTGGGTAACGTTAGATATTGTTTGTATATTTTTGCAAAGTCATTAAAACTGTTTCATAATAGTCATTCTGTGAAGTATTTTTTAATGTTTTGGTTTTATTAATTAAGTGATTTTGGGTAACAAGATTATTTTTGTAACTTCAGCAATATTTTACTGAACTTAGAAAGCCAATGAAACATTTTGCAACAATACATCATTCCGTAAAAAAATTGTTATTGACACAATTTGATAATAGAACAATATTTCTGAAAGTCACTAAAACAATACAACATTTTGTAAAAAAAATTGAAAATGTAAAACATTTATTGTAACTTTTTTGGGTAACATTAGTATTTTGTAATGTCAGTAATATTTTTTGCAAAGTCATTAAACTGTTTCATAACAGTCATTTTGTAAAACAAACAAAAATACTGGTAACAGTATTTTTTAATTTCAGTAACATATTTTCTTATATTTTTATTAATGAAGTGATTTTTGGGTAACAAGATTATTTTTTTAACTTCGGCAAAAAGTCACTGAAACTTTTTTTGTAACCATACATCATTCCGTAAAAAAAAATTTGGTAATAGAACCATATTTTTGTAAGTCACTGAAACATTTCTGTACATTCTGCAAAAATGTTTTGTTATCAGAAGACTTTGTGTTATGTATTTTCGTAACTTTTATTTTGCAACGTTTGTGTACGACCCCTCACCTCCTGCTGCTGCTGCTGTTGCTGCTGCTGTTGCTGTGGAGACGACTGTTGCTGCTGCTCACTCTGTCGTTGCTGTTGACGTTGCTGATGCTGAACGGACGGCGTGGGCGCGTACGTCTGCGCCTGTGGCCTCGCCGTGTCCCTCTGGTGGTGATGTTGGTGTTGACTGTGTTGATGTTTTTGGGGATGAGGTCCTGAGGACTCGTGTCTCTGTGGACTGACCGTCTCTCTGACTGGAGCTGAAGCCAAGCAGGACGGGGACTCGGACTCTGACTGAGACGGAGACTTCGGAGAGGACGAGAGAAAGAAGTAAGAATTAAAATCACTTCATGAAACTGAGATTCAGAGACTCGAGCTGACGCATAAATCTGATGATGATGATGATAAAGACGTTTGGGCAAAAATCCAAGTAGCACATGAAAGACACTGAAAGTCAAGGATGTAAATCTTATAGTTGAAACTTCCTGGAAGCAAAGACGTCTATTTAATTACTTTAATAACTCCTTGAGCAAAGTCACTCAGGTTTAAAGGGATAGCTCAGGTTAAAATTTTTTATTTATTTTAAAATAAAATTGCTACATGAGTCTTAGTTCCATCCAGATTTCTCCATTCCACATTTTCGTTTTTTATATTTGACAGTAAGAATAATAACAGATTATTCTTGTGGCTAAATTAAACCAGAAAAAAATATAATAATAATATTTAAGAAATGTAAGTCACTCTCCCAAACCAAATTCCATAGAGAAAATCTGTGTTTTTAGCTCACAGGGACACAGGAGCTGCTGGTCTACTGCTGCCTCGTGTGGTCAGTTGGTGTCACTGAGGTAAATCTGAACCAAAGATTTTCAAATGCAGAATCATAAAAATATCACATTTGAACTTACTGATGGAGGCAGCAGTGGATCAACAACTCCTGTGTGCTGTGATGTTAAAATCACTGATTTTCTCTATGGAGTTTGGTGTGGGAGAGTGAGTGGTTCACAAACTCTGTGAGATAAAGACGTGAACATTTTCTTAAGATATCGTAGACTTGAGCTGACATAGCTCTTATGTAGAAAAGTCTGTCAAACAGCGACAGAAAAGTGGCGACCGTATTCTCAAGATATCGCAGACTTAAGATGGCACAGATGTCATGAATAATCTCCTGTTACGTCTCCAAAAAATTTGATCCAAATCCATTCCTTCCTGATTGAGATTTGCTGCTAACAAACACAGACAGCCTAAAAACAAAGCGTAAAATATAAAACACATGACTATTCCTTGTCCAAACGATAAATATACAGTAAGAGAGTTTTGTGTGGGGTTTGGTTTTGCAGTGATACTAACGTGGTCAGCCGCGGTTTCCTGCCTCATCACCCAAATCGGTTCCTCGGGACGATCGGGAGTGTACGGAGATCTGACCGTCTTCGTCTTCACCTCCTCTATCGCCTCTTTGATGTCTTTGATGGCCAGACTGATGGCGTCCCCTGGACGGGCGGGACCATTTACGATAGTAAGTGCATTGTGATAAATTAGGAAAATTGCTTACATTTTTGTCTGAGTGAGTGGAAAATGTCCTAGTGATTTATTTATGAATGCCACAAGGTGGAACCTGCATCTGTCCAGTTATTCCCAGAACTCATGATTTACAATTATTAAGATTATTTTTTTTCTTAAATCTGCAAACTAGAAAACATCCTTAGCAACCTCATACATGCTTTTATAACATTACAAAAAATGTTTTCATTAAAAATAATTGTACCATTACCACAGTTTCTAATTCTAATAAAATTGTAATATGTATGTAATACTTTTTGGCACACATTTTGTAAGAAAAAAATAAAAAATAAATAAATAAATAAAAAAAAATCTAATATCGGTACTTTTTTGTCAAATTTTTCTGATAATTTAAAATTATTTTGTAACATCAAAACATTTTTAAAACATTACCAGATTCTGTAATATTTTGGGGTAGTTTTTGTGCTTTTTGTAACTTTAATAACACGTTTTTGTAACAATATTTTTGTAACAATAATGTTAAAAAGTTATTGAATGGTTTTTGGAACTGTACAGTATTTTAGTATTTTCGTAACAACATCACAAGGTCACTTTTTTGGGGGGAACCATAGAAAACATGTTTTTTTCTACAGTAAAATGTTTTTGTAACAATAACAAATTAGTATGTATAAAATAAAAAGTTGTTAAATATAATTTGAACAACCAAAACATTATTTTTTGTCATTTATTTTACAGCCTTTTAAAAATATTTCTTCATAACCCAAGTCTTTTTTTTTTGGTTTAATAATAAGACTACATTTAACAAGTATTTTTTTTGTAATGTCCAAAAATTACAAAAACAAAATTTAGCAGTGTTATATACAATTATCATACTAATATCACTAGATGCAGTTATTTTGTTTAGGATAATCTGGGATAATCTGTACTGCTTCTCAATTTTCCCTCACTGGTGAAACCCGCCTGGTTCTGATGACCTTTGACCTCACCTGAGCTGCCGTGTCCAGAGGTCGGGCTGTTGTCCTGAGGTTCTCCTCGTCCAGGTGCACACGTGTTCCCTTCGCTGTCGGACTCTCCGTCATAGTGGTGCAGCCGGCAACCGACAGAACGGTCTATGGGGGGGTGATGTGACCCTCGACCTCTGACCTGCCTCGGTGCATGATGGGATTCCTCAGCTGGAGAGAGTCTTTTAAGGTTCTCCTCTCTGTGGCTGGTAAAAGGCTCTTGGCAGGATTCCTCGTTTCGCTCAGGCCTACGATGAGCCTGTCGGAGGGGTTCTCGGTGTAACTCCGTGTAGGACTTCTTCAGGGGTTCGGGAAAAGACGTGGGATGGGATTTAGTCTCTGAGTATGTCTTGTACGCAGGCTCCAGGTAAGACTTCTGGTGAGACTCTGAGTAAAAGTCTGCATAGGTTTTTGGATATGATTCAGAGCAGGAAGTGGACTGAGATGGCGAGCAGGACTCGGAGCGGTCATCGTCTTCAGGTAGGTCATTGTCAGGGATGGGGCTCATGCTCATGTCCTCGCTGAAGTGGTCCAGCTGGGGGAAATGTGGGACATCAGGGGAGGAGGGAGGAGTCGGGGAGTGGAGCGGCGGTGGACTGTGGAGTGGACCATCCAAACTGAGTGAAGCAGCGCTTTCTGTGTCCGAGCACAGGTCATTGATTTCACTTCCCTGAGCAACAACGTCCTCAGCCACATCGTCCATCACTTCCTCTCGATCCTCTTCAACGCTTTCATCACATTCCTTGGCTCCGCCCTCAACGTCCTGGCAGCTGCTTGAGTCGCCGGTGTTGGAGCAGCAGTCTTCATCATCCTCCTTCTGCTCTGGTTCTTTGTCCTTCTCCTGAACTTCCTCCGGCTCTTCTTCTTCACGCACTACTTTCTCTTCCTGCGGGTCCTCCTCTTCCTCAGCAGGTGGCGTCTTTTGGGGTCCAGGTTGGTTGTTATGCCTTGAAGGACCAGGCGAGAGGTGAGTGGGTGTGACAACTGCGACAGGAGTCTGATGAGGCATTACTCTGTCCTGTGATTGGTCTGTTGCCGGTTTATCTGCAGGGTGTTGCTTCACCGTACCTCCCTGCTCCTCTGCACCATGTGAGGCGTCCTGCATCTCTCTGATTGGCTGCCTCTGTCTGTGACCTTTGAGCCTGGGGTTAGGGTCGCCATGACGGCGGTAGCGGGTGACAGCAGGGCGCGGATGCTGGACAGGATGGGGATCGGTTCCCCAGACCTCGTCCCCATCAGGTCTGGAAGATGCCAGACCAGGACTTTGAGCCTGGTTTTGACCGGACAGAGGTCGCCGGCGATGCCGAGAAGATCCTCGACCTGTGGGCGGGTGGTGGTGGTGATGATGATGGTGATGGCGGTGAGGAGGGTGATGGTCATGATGGTGATGATGTGGATTCAGTTCCCCGTCCTGGTTGACCATCTGACACGGCCTCCAGGAGCGACGTGCAGGGGCTTCACTTCGTGTCGGGCCATTGTGCTGCCTGTTCCTCGCGGGAACCTTGTGCTCCTCGCTCGTTTCCTCCATCATCTCTCCCTGATACTTGTGGGTCATGGCTGGAGCAACTCTTGATTCTCAGAACATGCTAATTTGGTTACCAACAGGAGCCACAGTCATAGCACAGCCTGGCAGAAACAAAACAAAAACAGGAAAAGTCAACTTAACAATACGAGGACAGTGTTTGAGACTTAGGTCGAGTGGAATAGTTCATAACCAGACCCAACCATTCCACCTTTGGCACCCTTCCCTTGGGGTACCAGGGTGTAGAGTACAGTCAGCTGACTGGGCGACAGACAAAAGTCACCACTTGGAATCTGTGTAAATATTCCATGGAAGTCGAGGCAAACGTCCGCAGTCCACTGAGACAAACACGTCCTCCACCGTTGTCTCTTCTGTCCTGTACAATGTCCGCGTTTGTTGACGTCGCACCGGTGCAACTCCACGCTACATATCTCGCTAACACGGCCATCGGGCCCAGTCCACACCGGACCTACCAAGTAAAGGTCCTGTTCCCTGTCAAAACACAAGCCTGATCCAGGACTTTACCATTCTAAACTGTACCGTACTGTACCGAACAAACCGTACCATAATGGAAACACTGCAAAAGTGACATCTAGTGGTGAGACTGCAGACTACAGCAAACAGAGGAGTCCTGCACTCACCCCTCCCTTTACCAAGCATGTCAGAAAACTACGGTGGCCTTCACAAACCAGAAAGGGATGTCACTTCTTTTTCTTTGTGGCGTACACGTCCACTTCAAGACGCAAAGTTATCGTTCTAGTCTAGTTTGTTTGTTTGGGTCACTGTAGAAATATGGTGCAAGATGGCTGCCTCCTAGAACCAAGACCCTTGCTTAATGAACATATAAAGATCCAAGTTCTAAACCTGTTTTTAACCTGTAAAGCACTTTATGCTGCAGTGTTTTGTATAAACAGTGCTATTGACTGAAAAAGAAAACAGTAAAATTGTCAATGAGCTCTGCTGTTGTTGTTTCCTTCTTCCTCCAACTTCTTTTATTTCCAGCACGTTTACAGTATGACTGTTGCCGCCTCTTTTCTGGCGAGTTTGACATTTTGTGTGATTCTAGTGCATCGTTGTAACATTATTTCCCGGTAAATCTCGTGCTGTGGCGGCTGCTCATCTCCTCGAACCAGCTTCACCTAAAAACATCGATATTTTGTTGATTTCTTTAAATTTAAATTTAAATTTAAGGTTTATTAATAATTTAAAGCTCATTAACATGTCCACAGACACGCAGTGATGCGTGTGATACTGTAAACAGCTGGTCCCCCCCCCCTCACCATCTCATCCCTGTGCTGCTAAAACCCTGTGGGATTCGTGCGAGAGTGCACTGCACTTTAATCTGCGCGGCGTTCATCTGTCCACCAGCAGCTGGCAGATGGACGAGGACGAGGACGAGGGGAGGAGGAGGAGGACGTGTCTCTGGTGTCAGATAAGACCTGACTGAGACGAATGAACATGAATAATAAACATGCTCTTGCGAGTGAGAAACCCACTTCTGACGTGTATTAAATATGACTTAGCTGTCAGGGTTAGCGTCCACGTTCGTCCCATCGCAGGTTTCATGATGGACAGGCACTTTTGGCTAAAATGCTATTTGAATAGTTCACAGTGTTATTTGTAAAATATTCTACAATTCTTAACTCTGGTGACAGTAAAACAGCACGTTGAGCTAACAGGAGCGGCTAACGGGATGCATTCAAACGGTGCTCGACATGCTAACTGGCCACATGCTACACTGCTAAATAAGTTAGTGTAGCAGAGGTGGACACACTTCATTTAATAAAGCAGTGATTCTCAAAGTGCGGACCACGGACCCCTGGTGGACCGCCCCGGTACTGCAGGTGGCCCTCAAAAGAAAAAAAACAAAGTTTTTTTATTTTCTGTTTTGTACTTAAGCTTCTGATAACTGTAAAATTACGATTATTTAAAATTTAGGCTGCAGTTAACAATTATTTTTATAATCGATTAATCTAGACAATGAGAATCCAATGAACAGTGCCTGTGTTTTTAATTGTTACTGTGGTCTCAACAACTGCACTTGTATTTAGCTAACGAGATCCATTCTAACAGTGCTCCACCTGCTAACCAAATGCTAGTAAGTTAAAAGGGGGCATATCGCCACCTAGTGTAGCAGAGGTGGACACACGTCATTCAATAAAGCAGTGATTTTCACAGTGCGGACCACGGACCCCTGGTGGACCGCCCCAGTACTGCAGATGGGCCTCAAAAGAAACAAAAACCAAAGGTTTTTTATTTTCTGTTTTGTACTTAATCTTCTGATAAGTGTAACATATTTACGATTATTTAAAATTAGGGCTGCAATAACAATTATTTTCATGGTCAATTAATTGAATGGCTGTATTGTAAGAGAGATCTCGATCTCAATGGGACTTTCCCGGTTGAATAAAGGTTAAAAAAAATAATAATAGTCTCAATTAATCAAATACTTGTTTGGCCCAGAAAATTTTGACCAAAATAAATTTTTTAATTTGTTACATGGAGCAAAGAAACCAGAAAATGTTTAAGACATTTAAGAAGCTAAAAAGAATCCGAGAAACTTGTTTTAAAATGAATAGAACTTGTAATTTGTAAGTAAACACCTTCACAAAACTGAATAAATCTAAGTAAACCATGAGTTAAGTCAATTAGCGATGAAATAAGCAAAGCCTAGGGCTGATTTATATAAAAATTTACAGTCTGAAATCAAAATTTAGATTGTTGTTGTCTGTTTTCTGACTTTTTAAAAAAAAATTATTTACAATTTTAGAACTTTTTGGGCAAAAAAATATATTTTCATAGTTCAAATTGATTTCCCATCTAACTGAATATAAACCTGGAGAACTTCCTGAACATGTGTGGACCCGAGGCCTCGTCCACCACCATGTCTTTGTGCCATTTTTTAAGTTTTCCTCAAACACGGTATCATTTCAAAAAAATGTCTTCATCCAACAAAGCCACCTTTTTTTTATTATTCTAAATAAAGCCGCTTTTGAATGAGTAAACATTTGAACGTAAACATTCACAGAAAATAGAGAACAGAGGACAGAAAACAAAACTTATCACAACGCGAACGACAAAAAAAACACAAGAAGGTAAGCGACAGTGATGGAGGCGGGGCTATGACATCATTGTTTCCCAAAGTAGTGGATTGGTTGTCTACAAGAAAACACCAGGGTGGTATTCTGAGGTTTCCACACTCTGGGAATAATATCGTTTGGAGCGATAGTTGATGCCTCAACTCATTTCACTTAAATAAACACACAGCGTTAGATTACAGGGAAACAGAAGGTGTGCTGGTCATTTCATACGTTCAGATAAACTCTAGACTTGTTTGAAAATCAGATTCGGTCGACAGAGATGAGACGCAGAGGGCAAAGTGGAGTTTCGAGCCTGAAATCCGAGCACGAAGCACAGCTGCCGAGGCGGGAACACGACGGCTGATATTCCCGAGTTTCGGACTCGACAGGAGGTGACGGTGACGCGGACGAGGGTCACACTTGGCCTGAAGATGTGTGAGCCGACGGCTGCACCTCCATCTGTCACACAACTGTGAGAGATTCACCAACTCGCTGATCTTAAACCACAGATTATTCAGAGCTAGATTATTTTATTTTATCGATTTGTTATTAATCAAGTACTTGTTTGGTCCATAAAATGACAGAAAAGTGTTGCCCAAACCTGGAAATGAGGACGTTCCCAAATGTCTTGTTTTGTCCACAAACCAAAAATGATTGAGTTTTAATTATTTCTTTGTCATATGAAGTAAAGAAACTAGAATATATTCACATTTAAGAAGCTGAAAAATCCGGAAAAACTTGTTTCAATTCTTTAAATAAAACTCAAACTACCTAATCCAGTACTCAATGACACTTTTTTGTGTCCAATACGTAAATAATAACAACCTTGTTGGTATTATATGCCATATTGTACCATATTATATACCGTTCATAAGTACAAACACTACTGTCTACCACTACACTAGGTGGCGATACTTCCCATTTCAGCTTGTTAGAATTAGGCGGTTTGCAGTTTAATTGGCAGCTAGCTGTTAGCTTGTCAAGTCTCATCCTGAGTATTCCTACTTAAAAATATTAAATTCTTTAAAAGTGACAAAGCATAAAATCTTTTGCGTGGTATTAGCAACAATTGCTAGCCTTGAATATGTTTTTCCCCCCACTTCTGACAGGAATATGGCAAATTTGGAGTTGATGTCGGAGGAAGAAATCAGAATTTCCAAGGTCATGGGTCGTTGCAGAACTCAAACTTTAAACTGGACACTTCCAAAACAGTGCTACGTTTACGCTAACAACACTTTGGTCGTGATTGTTTCACAGTAAAACAACTGTACTGTTTATTACATTGCTATAAATGGCTAGCTCCGATTTCCGATGTAACTAGAACACAGCATAAATGTCACACCATAAAATATCGTAATATTTTAGTGAATCGGTATTTTTCGTCAGCAGATAAACTCTCCTACATGTAAAACGCTGGACAGTTATAGACTGTTTTTATCCCATTCACAAATGATTCCACTGAAGCAAACGTCACCACAAACGCCTTCTTGTACGAGCTTTTTTTCCCTCGCGATATATCGCGATATCGTCACATAACAGAGTGGAAAAAGTGTCTGCTGTTTAAACGCGGCGAGTCCGGATTACAATCTGAGCCGCCATCACTCACGCACCCACTCACTCACTCACCCATTCATTCACCTGCTGTGTGTCAGTGGAGGAGAGGCCCGGCTCCTGCTGCTGCTGCTGCGGTCAACATCGCTCCTGCTCCCGGTGCCTGCTCGCCTCAGCCCGGCTCAGCCCGGCTCTGTTTGTCTCGCCCCAGGCTTGTTGGGGATTAGAGCGGCGAGCCGAGCTGCTGCTTCCCCCCGCACTGTGACATCACAGCGGATTAACGCTGCTCGAATCAGCGCCTGGAACAAACACACACACACACAGACAAACAGTGGCGCGTGAGTGAAGCCTGGTCCCACCCACTCCACCTTCATCATCATCATCAGCAGCAGCACCATCATCATCATCGACCTGAAGAGCTGCTGAGGCCCCGCCCACACCCGCCTCCTGCAACACACGTGGTCCGCCACGAGCGTCGCTGTTGTGCCAAATCACATTCTAATGCAGTGATTCCCAAAGTGGGGGCCGCGGACCCCTAGTGGGCCGCGCCGGTACTACAGATGGGCCTAAAAAAAAAATAAATTTTTTTTTTTCTATTTTTAATTTTCTGTTTTGTACTTAAGTTATTAATACCTGTAAATATATGTATTTACAGTGAGTTAAAATTAATTAAACTTGAACTACTCCAACTACTTGAACTCCAACTAGATATAAACCTAAACAAAACCTCAGACTGATTTACATAATATTTAATAATTTTACAGCCTGGTTTCAAATTTAAATGTTGGGATTTTTTGTCTGTTTTTAAAATAAATTAAGTACATTTTTATAAAACCTTTTGGGCCAAAAATAATTTTTTTGAGCTTGAAAAAGGCTGGGACATCTTGGCTACGGTAATGAAAATGTTCTGTCACTATTATCCTGAAGAAAATAATGGCATTTTATTTTCAAATTCTTAAACTTTTTATCATTATTATTATTTTATTGAAGTGTGATTGTATGAGAGTGAAACATAACCATTTCCGCAAATAACCTTTAGCCTTGTAACAAATGACACCCCTAATAACAAAAAGTAAAGCAATTAAACTAAAGCAATCAGTTTGCAGCATCTTAAGAATGTTTTTATCGCTTTACTGAGCCGTTTCTGACCGGAACCTGATTTTTTAAATATCACTCCCTCTCAAAAACCAAAGTCCATAGAAAAATTCAACGATTTTAACATCACAGCGCACAGGAGTTGCTGATCAACTGCTGCCACACGAGGCAGCAGTGGACCAGCAGCTTCTGTGTCCCTGTGAGCTTAAATCGATGATTTTCTCTATGGACTTTGGTGTGGGAGAGTGAGTGTTTTTATATTTAATATGATATGGTAAATGTATATATCCACCTATATATTGTTTTGAATTATATTTGCTGTTTTCTTTTCCCCACTTGGATGCCTTTTTTTTGCATGTGTTTGTTTTTGTTTTTTTTTTCTTTAGCCTTTATTAAAACTCTCTTTTGTGAAGGAGACCTAATGTAATGTAACTTCTCCTTTTTTTCATTATTTTATTTTCCCATTATACATGTTCATTTTTTTCCTATAGCCTTTTTTTGTTGTATAAAGTCTCTACGAAAGCTTTGTGTGATTTCACTGTTCAACATTTTACAACATTGTTAAGAAAAGTGCTATATAAATAAAACAAATTAAAGTTTTATTCTTATTATTGTGTAAGTATATGTGCTCGGACGCGTCCCCCCTTCTGCTGGACCAAAGCGTTACCGTGACAACAGTATGTGACGGAGGATGGTGGTGGTGGTGTTGGTGTGGCGTAACCATGGCATCCAGTCTGTTAATGCAGCCTGTGCAGCCACGCACAGTAAAAAAAACAGCCTGCACTCACTTCTGGAAAACATTAGAGGTGATGTACGACACATTTGTGAGACCTGAGCCAATTAAAATAAAACAAACAAAATAAATCAATTTGAAAACTCCAAAACTTATCAATCACACTGTGCAGAACCGTGTCATTAAAGTGTATCTGAGATTAGATTATAACCTTAATGGCTGTAATTCATGTTAACATACTCCGAGTCTGCTGTTCTTTTTCCACAGATGACATCAATAATTCCTCTCTCTCTCTCTCTCTCTCTCTATACATGGATGAAGGTTTACTAAACGCTCTGTCACTAATTCATGGTGAGCACAGACGCATATAAATATTTCATCATTTTCCACTGCACATTTTTCCCATATCACGCAATGGAATAAAAAATGAATATAAATTTAAAAAAGCCCATGTTTCCAGCTGGCCTGAAGGTGGCGCTCTGCAGGATTTTGGAGACATGTCCATGTATCCAGGCTGAGACCGGGACAGTGAGGGACACCACAAGGAAAACGTGATTTTATTTTATACCCTTTAGGAAAGATTTACATAATAAAAGCTACACTAGCTTAAGTCTAGAGCATGTTTGTCACTTACATTCGCTGCCAACATCAGTTTTCTTTTGGGAAAGTGAAGTTCGTGTCTGCCCACTCTCCAGCATCCAAGTTAATTCTGACAGATTCATGTTTTTTTGTTTCTTTTTCAAAATCACAGTTTGAAATAACACAATTAGCAAATTGCAAAGGCTGCAAGTTAGTATTTTTCCCCTTTTTTAATTCTAAGCCAGTGGTAAATGGAATACACACATGTTGGAAACAGTTAATATCTTTTCTCCTACATTAGCCTAAGAAGGAATAGTAATAAAAATTGTTGCCACAGTCACATGGAAATGGTCCATGTTGTTTAAAATAGTAACAGATGCATCACTTAAATGCATATCCCAAATCAAATCACACATATGTATGTCAGAAAAATCATAAATAGATATTTGACCCTAATCTTTCTCATCTAAACACCAAAGTCCATAGAGAAAATCAGTGATTTTACATCACAGCACACAGGAGGATGTTGATCCACTGCTGCCTCCATCAATAAGTTCAAATGTCTTATTTCTTGATTTCAGTGTCTGAAATCCTTAGTTCAGATTCACCTCAGTGACACAAAGTGACCACACGAGGCAGCAGTAGACCAGCAGCTCCTGTGTCCGTGTGAGCTAAAATCACTGATTTTCTCTATGGACTTTGGTGTGGGAGAAAATACACTTTACAAAGTTCAGTTTTTGGTGAAGTAAATTTTCAAAATTATCTTTAAGATATCATAGAATTCCGCTGGCGTGTCACAACCCAGTTCAAGGTGCAGGTGTGTTCATTATGTGTTCATGCCTCTCACAAGCATAATCTGACCCTTAAAAAGTTTATTTTCTGCATTTAAATTAACCAGTCTTAATATGTTTTGATGTTTTTTAGAAACACAAATTTTCCACACTGTGTGTGTTAATTTTATGCTTACAAATATATTACAAATTATACCCTATTTATTTATTTATTTTTTTAATAATGGTGTTGGCGGGTCTCCATTTTGAATATCTCCAGTAAGAGATCATTATTATTATTGCTCCAGTTTTGAAGGGAGGAGGGCCAGAGTGGACGTGACCTGCTGATACTGCTGGCCCACATGTGAAACACTGATGAGAACATGACGTAATGAATGTATCATCATGTAAACAACAGCCTCTGCACACAACACATGAAAGTTCTGCAAACACCGACATGAGAAAGCAGGAAACGAAAAATGAGACGACTGATGATTTATGATGCCTGGACCTCGATCACAGATGGCAATCTTCTCTCTAGCACTGTTGGTTTTTGGATTTAGAACTGAATACAAGTGTTTTCCTTCTGAAAGGGATACTTGTTGTTTGTTTGTTTAGCAAATGTAAGTGCACTGACCGCTTCAGTCGCGTCTCAGTTCACAGACCCATCTGCTCTCTGAGTGTGCATCGTGTCCAAAACGAAAGAAGAGTGAAGAAAGAAGAGAAATCCAGTCTGACACATGGATCACAAATGTGCACGAGAGTGTTGCAGTAAAGTCTCCTCTCCTGAATCCAACATGGTGCAATTCTTTTTCCTCTACATTCCACAAAATGACACATTAGAACTCACTGATTGAGGTAGAATCCAGGTTTGGTTTTTTTGAGGATTTTAGCCACCTAAACAAAAGGTTTGCATAATAAAATGGACGCCAACTTCAGTCCAACATCTTAAAAATATGTCTTTCAAATCACCTTGGCGTGAAACAAAATGTTTTTCAACGGAAAACATGGTTTGTAAATTATATACTCCCCCACACCAAACCTCATTGAGAAAATCATTGTTTTTAGCTCACGTGGACACAGGAGCTGCTGGTCCACTGCTGCCTCGTGTGGCCACTTTGTGTCACTGAGGTAAATCTGAATGAAGGATTTCAAACACTCAAGTCACAAAATAACACATTTGAACTTAGTGATGGAGGCAGCAGTGGATCAACAACTCCTGTGTGCCTTTATATGAAAAAACATGGATTTTCTTTATGGGCTTTGGTGTGGGAGAGCGAGTGGTTTGCAAAGTGAGCTTTTCAAACCTTTAAGACCCTAAAAAACTGAATACAGTCCTCTACTTCAAACATTATATGTGTTAGAAAATGGTGTCTGAGAACATGTGTAAAAAATATGTGACTGTGGAGTGAAGAGAGAAAATAGTTTCTTATTTTTAGGATTTTTATGGATTTAAATATGGAAGCCAAAGTTGGAGGCGAGAATTGGATCAGTTAGAGTTTGAGAAATTGCAGTAAAAATAGTTAGAAATACACAAATATGATATTTGGTTTGGAAATGTTTGACCAAAATGATCATTGTTGAATGTTTCCTCATGGAGAGACCTCCTTAATCCATCCTTTTCTTTCTTTCTTTCTTTCTTTCTTTCTTTCTTTCTTTCTTTCTTTCTTTCTTCCTTTACCACTTTCTTCTTCTCCTTCTTTCCCCCACCTTCTCTTCCTCACACCCTCTCATCACTCACCTCCTCCTCCTCCTCCTCCTCTCTTTCTCCTCCTCCTCCCTTCACTTTCTGCAGCAGAGGAGCGTCTGGAGCTTCAGTGTGCTGCCAGTCACCGAGCTGCAGAGACACCCAACACAACGAGGAAGAAAACTCTTCAAAAACAAAACTCTTCTTGCAACTTTTTCTGTTTTTAATTTAAACTGTGGATGCAGGAACTACGTCAGTTCTCCTTTTTGTCGTTTCATTTCCTCCACGACTCTGAGCTTGTTTTCCACAGACAGCTGAAATGCTGCCTCTCTACCTCTTGGCTCTTGCTGGTGAGTTGAACGTTGGTGCCAGTGCAGATGAATGAGAACATGTTCTCTGTTTTGTGCCAGTTTCTATGATTCATACTCACCATTAACTCTCTCTCTCTCCCTCTCTCCTCATGTGTCTCCTTCTTCTCTAAGTCTCCATCCAGGCCGATGAACGTCTGAATCCAGGCTCCTGTCACTTTGACACCAACACCTGCGAGTACACGTCAGACCCAGACTTCAGCAGCTGGACTCTGCACCAGGACGGTACTTTCCCCACTCAGTCTGCTTTTTCACTTCTTACCTGTTGCTGCTCAAGGTTTGCAACGTCTTAGATGTTGCATTGTTTTTGTTTCGGCGCCGAGTGTGGCTGGACCACAGGAGCAGGACGGTCAGATGAGGAACATCTGGTGCTCATTGACCGCAGCTCCTCTGTGTCAACATCTGGAGACGGTGAAATCACACATGCAGGCGGCTGATGAGGAGACAAGTGCCGGGCACGCCCACTTCTGAGTTCTGTCAGAGTGAAAGTGTGTGCATCTTAAAAAAGATGTTCGTCATTTTACCTTGTACAACATATGGTTTTTAACAGGAAACATGGTTTATAAAGTGCTCACTTTCCCCCTCACCAAACCTCATTGAGAAAATCATCGTTTTTAGCTCGCACGGACACAGGAGCTGCTGCTCTAGTGCTGCCTCGTGTGGTCAGTTTGTGTCACTGGGGTAAATGAGTACAAAGGATATTAAATGCCAAAGTCACAAAATAAGTCATTTGGAGTTACTGATGGAAGCAGCAGTGGATTAACAAATTCTGTGTGCTGTGATGTAAAAATTGTTGATTTTCTCTATGGAGTTTGGTGCAGAGAGAGTGAGCAGTTCATGAAGCGACACAACGGTAGTTTCCAGTTTAGTCACAAAGATGCTGCTCCCAAAAACGGATTGAAGATGAGTTGGTTGGCTTTTGGGGTGAATGTGTCACATGGAAAGGTCAAAGACATGTGGCGGGTCACCATGGCAACCACAGACAAACCTGCTTGGGACCCATATTGTCAGCCCAAATGTAAACCTTATCAGTAGGTAGAAAATGGATGAACAGATCAGTAGATCTGAATCATAGGCATGAGATTATTTTAAAAACACAAAAGAGGCCACATCCAGTCAGGTCTGCTAGTTTTTAGACGCCGCCTGTTTTCAGATCATGAACACAAACAACGTGACAGTGTTTCCCAAAATGGAGGCAGAATAATAACACAAACAACAATGAACAAAAGCTGCATAATGCAGATTTAAATGATGATGAGTCGAGGCTACTTTAAAAACCCTTCCTCTGGACTCACTACAGTATTGAAGAGAAAAATCTTTGGAGAAAATGTTAAAAATAAGTGTCTGCTGTTTCACGAGCAGCAGAATCACATCACGTTAATGTGACGACATTTTGAAGAAGCTACAAAACAGTCACTTAGACCTTTAACCCAACATTAAAGCTATAAAAGGCACTTCTTTGTTGTTAAAATTATAAAGTTAAGAGTCTTTGTCTACACTTACCAGCCACTTTATTAGGTACACAGGACAGATTTTAGTGTCCCAGCTGTTCTGGAAATTAGGTTTAAAATAAATTAACATTTTTTTTACTCATATATCTCGTCCACTATGTTATATTTAATTCATATTTTTGGGACTGGTGCAGTGAGTAAAGTATCTGGACCCAAAAACCTTCTTTGACTGTTTTTCCTCCCGACTGTTCACTCTTTGTTTAAACGTGTCCTAAAATGTCTCCGCGCTCTTTCTGTCTCTCCCTTTTCTGTCTTTCCTCTGGATCTGCATCAACTTTCTTTCTCTTTTCCGGTTTCCATCCCCGTTGCCGTGGGCAACAGCTCGTTAAAAAGGTCGGGTCACTTCTGAATTCGTTGAACGTCTGTGAACGTGTTTTTTCATGTCCCAACTCTAAAAACGAACAAACACAGAGAGGAGGGAAAGTGAGCTGCGTGTGTGTCAGTACATGTGAACACACATGTGTTCGCCAGGATTTAGGAGCCCCAGGGTCAAAAGGTCAACTAAGAACTGACAGACGTGAGGATCAAGAGCTTTGGGTTTTCTGGAGTAGAAAACAGAAACAGCTGAGTTTTTGGTGGGTTTTATTTTGGAAAATTTGATATAAAATCACCAATTCGTTGAATCAGTGTAAAATTCTGCACCATGTTTATAAAAATATGGTTCTGACTGTAAGCGATGCAGAATAAAGAAAACGTTTGTGTGATTTGAGACAGAAATCCATGTAAAAAGCACAAATGTTTTCAATGTGCAAATGTGGAAAAATTAAATAAATGTTAGGTCTTAGCTCTAAATGTTAAATCAACTATGTAACCATGTTTGCAGGTAAGAGGAGTCGGCATTAATAGCTTTAGCTTCAGCCAAACCATGTCAGTTTGTTTATTTAAGTTTATTTATTTTTATTTCCTGTATTTATTTTGTGTTTTAGTTTTCGTGTTCATAAATCTGACTCAATTTTCGATTTAACAGCCACAAATCACAGGAAAATTTACTAAATTTAAACAAACATCAGCTAAAGAGTGGCTAAAGTTGGTGGCAAGAAAACAATAACTACATATTTTACATTTAAATGCATAACTTATGTAAAACAGGAGATCGCATTCTTATGAGTGACGTCTAAAGGTAGACTGATTAACCGATAATTGCTATTTTTTTTTATTAATCAGCATTCGCCATTCATTACAAATGACAAGTTTTGTTCTTGAAACGTGATAAACGTTGCTAAAACTTACATTTTTCCATCTAAATTGAGTTCGAATGACCTGTTTCATGTATTTAATATTTAATTTTTACATTATTTCTATTGAAATTACTGTATATAATTGACCGACATTAAGACTCAGAACATTGGTGTTGTTCAATAACTGGTTTCTGAGTTCATGTTTTTAGGGGGGGGGGGGGGGGATTAGTTGAAATCATTGAACAATTATTTTTTTTTAAGATGGAGGAAAAAAGGAAATTGGCATCAAATATCGGACTCTCTCAGGTTCTCTTGATTTCTAAAAATCGTAGAAAAACCCACATTGGTCATCGACCTCTGGTGACGCCTGAGATTAAATGGTAGATGAAAAACGCCCCTCACTCGTTGGTGTCTCAGGTCACTTTGTTGCCGTGGACGCTGTGGACAGCGATGACCAGGACGCAGGTGATAAACCGCAGAGAGAGACCACGGGGGTTCTGCTGAGTCCGCTCCTGGAGCAGAGCGAGTGGAGCTGCCTGAGGCTGGTCTACCAGATCATCGGATCGGGGAGCCTGGAGGTCCTGCAGCGCTCGGAGGGAAGGAGCCTGGACCGACCGCTGTGGAGCAGCCGGACAGCGTCTGACAGCTGGGTCATCTCCAGCATGGACCTGCAGAACAACACCGAGCCGTACAGGGTAAAACACCGGCCCTAGCCCCACCACAGTGTCTGATCTTTGTTTAAAATATAGACAAGCCTAAAGTCGAAAGCTCTGCTAACAGTCCCTGACAGTTGTTTGTGTTCAGTAAAGGGATAATTCAGTTTTCTGAAACACGGCTGCCTGCAGGGACATGTGATTTTCTCCACTTCACAAAAAAGCTCAGCTGATAAGATCTGCACCCGCTTAAGTCTACAATATTTTAAGAATGTGCTCGCCAATTTATCTTGCTGTTAAACCAACTGGAAAGTGAAATTATGTGTTGCTTTGTATAAAAAACCTCACTCACTTGCACCGAATCCCATAGTGGAAAATCCGCAGTTTTACATCACAGCACACAGGAGTTGTTGATCCACTGCTGCCTCCATCAGTAAATTCAAATATGTTTCTGTTCTGTTTTCAATTCTTCGCTCAGATTTACCTCAGTGGCACAAAGTGACCACACGAGGCAGCAGCAGACCAGCAGCTCCTGTGTCCCTGTGAGCTAAAATCACTGATTTTCTCTATGGATTTTGGTGTGGGAGAGTGAGTGGTTTATAAACTTCAATTTCCAGCTGGAAAAATCTAACAGTTTTCTAAATGTTCATATGCATATTTGAAAAAAAACAACAAAAAAATACTATAAATCTTGAGAATATGAATAATAAAAATAAATGAGTAAAATAATTACAAGATCCACACAAACTTCCTCATTATATATATATATATATATATATATAATTAAAGTTAGTTTTAATTTATTTCATTCATTCACTGACAAAAGGTAAGAACATGTTAAAATGTAGGCTAACCCTGACATGCAGAGCTAAAATGAGGCCAATATGAGGGGGAGCACGCTCGCACACAGAATGTAAACACCGCGAGGGAATAGTACGACACATGTTTATGTTCTGTGCAGAGGCAGAGTTGGCGGTGACACGGCCGTGACCTACATAAAGCGAGCCCAGGTCTGTGCTGTGTTTAGACCCCACAGCACATAAACACACTTCAGTGCGGACCAGGGCGAAATAATTAATGGTGTAAATCAGAGGTTTCATTTTAACACTGGCACCAAAAAAGTTCCGATATTTACTTTCAAGCAACACAAAGCCTGCTCACACGTTACCCACAAAATGGCTGCAGTCGTCAGAGAGCGTGATCCAGTTTTAAAATGACTGTCACTGTAACGACCATTAAAAATATTTATATTTTTAACAGGCTTTCGTAAAATGACTGTCACTGTAACGACCATTAAAAATAGTTATATTTTTAACAGGCTTTCGTAAAATGACTGTCACTGTAACGACCATTAAAAATAGTTATATTTTTTCCCCAAATTAAACAATAGTTAAGATTGAAATGGTGCATTCAGGAAAAGCACTTGCCATTGCAGATAACAATGTTTTACACGACATCAGAAGTTGATATTTGGGTAGCTTTGCTAATTTGACGTGATTATACACTAAAGTTGTGTTTCCATCATGGAACAGTTTGGTTGGGTACAGTACGGAATGGTTGGGAACAGGCTTTCGTAAAATGACTGTCACTGTAACGACCATTAAAAATAGTTATATTTTTTCCCCAAATTAAACAATAGTTAAGATTGAAATGGTGCGTTCAGGAAAAGCACTTGCCATTGCAGATAACAATGTTTTACACGTTATTTTGCTCACACAAATAGCATAGCAACATTTTTGGGAATGAAAATTGAACAGTACTATGTGTACAACTGACTCAAATAAGACAAATAAGTGCAAGTAACAGCAAAAGTAGCAGAGTGTTTTTGCCACTGACGTGAGTGGCAGCCATCTTAGAGGCCTATGTCAGGGTTTGTGAGGTTGCGCCGAGTTAGAAATCTGAATTCCAGTTGTGAATTCCAACTAGAAACTTGGAAATACCGACATCCAGTAGTTGCTCGACTCCCATTTGAATTATCTCAGTTTTTGATTTAGTACAGTCGGACAAATATGTTTACGTGTATTGTGAAAGTCCAGTTTTATTTTGACCAACACAATAATCTCAACGTGGAAATTCCGACTTCCGACTACAACTAGAACACACCTTAAGACGCTTCTGGTGCTGTTCAGTTATTTGCTTCGTAAACATACTTTACCGTGTTACAAGAAAAGCTTAATTGAACGTGCCACTCGTGTCGTTTCGCCTCTGAACGCTCCAAGTTCATGGGTTGTGACATCAGAAGTTGATGTTTGGGTAGCTTTGCTAATTTGACGTGATTATACACTAAAGTTGTGTTTCCATCATGGAACAGTTTGGTTGGGTACAGTACGGAATGGTTGGGAACAGGCTTTCGTAAACGCGGCATCTCAAGACGTCAAGTTTTGATTTTTTTTGTCTGTAGCTGACTTTCATGACCATACCGTACCGTTTTACTTTGGCTCCCCAAGGGAAGGGTGCCAAAGAATGGAACGGTTTGGGCCGATTATTTCGGTATTATTCCTAATACCGACGATACGAAAATGCCCTATTATACCAAACCGAACCGTTCCGCTTGATGGAAACTTACCAAAGTAGTATTTTAGATTGTTGACAATAAACCCTCCTAAATATTGCACACTGGACCGTTCAGTTCTTTTATAGTAAACCTGTTTCTAGAGCTTTGAAAGTAGATTTAATTTGCGTATCGTGCATGAACTCTCTCTGACCTTCCATACGTCCGCTGTCTGTGATGTCATTGGTGCGGTACGGCGTTGCTGAACAGGTGTTTTTGATTAGGTCGTCATTGAAGGTAAACCCGGACAGAGCGCTGGGAGCAGCGTGGCCGTCTTTGAGATCCACATCAGTCCCGGATACTGCCTGGGTGGGTGACTTGACAGAACAAAATCCACACAGACACACGGTACAGTACAGTGGCTGCATGGCTGAATAAAGACCATGTGTTTTGTGTTGCCACCAGAGGATAAAGCTACAACAGCGTGAGAGGCTTGTGCGGCCGCACCCAAGGCGGCAGCTCTGTCACTGATTCCCAGTGTTTCTTTCTGCATTTAGAGTGTGACTTTGAGGAGTCTCATCTGTGTGGATACAGTAACCAGTGGAACGCCAACGTCAACTGGTACGTTGGAGGCGGTGGCAGCCAGCTGCTTCACAACAGCCTGCTCACTGACCACACCTACAACAACAAGACAGGTGAGTTGTCCGAGTTTGTGCTCAGAACTCGGACGGCGATCAAAGTCGGCCTTTTGGTTGCACAGTCTCAATAATCCAGTCCGGCTATTTCTGCTAAACTGTCAGCAAACGATGTAGAGATGTTCTGCAGTCAGTAGCTATGTTTCAATGGACACAAGTAATCAGAATAAAAGCCTGTAAAACATGCCAATCCCAAAACTCTGATTCGATACAGCCCATTCGGAGTGCTCCAACATCAGTTTGAATTATCTAGGTATTCGATTTAGTAGAGGTTGATGGTCATATGACTAGATTATATGTTTCATGACGAAGCATCCGGAAGGGTTTCATCTAAGGTTTCTGTAAAACAAAACAACTACAAATAGTTCTACTGGTTCTTTAGATTCTAGTCCATCAGAGAGTCTGTTCATCTACATCTCCATTCATGCTGAACGGTAAGCAGGGAGGCTGTAGGTACCTTTTTTTTTTTTCATCTGTGGTAAGTTGCAGTCGGGGGTTTAAACCGATGATTAGGCGACCACTCTGATCTCATAGCATCTGGTGTGACATCTCACTGCAACAGGGCGAGTAAAGCAGGGAACAGCTTGAGGCCCCCGAGTCGATCGGAACCCTCGGGGAACAGCTGATTACGTTATTCCACAAAAATGGCAGTTTTGTGAGAACCGCCCATGAACGTATTTCATCGTTAGCCATGAACATAAGACTGAAATAACAACATTAATAGAAACTCGAGCCACTACCACTAGCGTGCTTCGGTTGGGTCAATATAACCCCTCCTCCTCCACCTCCCATTAGCCCGAGGCCCTGAAAGTCTCTGACACGTCAATGCTAAGCAGTTTTCAGACTCACACTCTGGAAAATATCTTGAAAATTGGGTCCAGACCAAGAAAGACGTGAGAGCAGAGTTATGGGAGCGGAACGTTTGGCCTAGAGCTGGAATGTTACCTAATTGCTGGCTCTGACTAACTCCAATTATGGATGAATTATGATTTTCTAAAAGCTACACAAAGGTAAACAATGGACAGAATTATTCAGCCATTTGAGTTTAAGAATGAATTATTTTGCAGCTATTTTGACCAAGATAATTGTGACAGGAAGTTTTTATATTGCCCTAAAAATAATTTTAATTTTTTCGGTTTCATTTGCCTTGAGCTCAGTCCTGTAAAAGCATTTTCCTATAATCTACAGGTAGATTAAAATGCAATATAAACAGGCTAATAACTTAAAATAAACAGAACTATCCCGATAATGTCTTTTTCTTTTTGTTAAAAGCACAGCATTGTGTTAAGAAATTTCTTCATACACACAAAACCTCCCAAAATGTATCTTACATCTTAAGAGGTGGGGGGGTATGACATCATCATTTTCCCACAGTTGTGTATTGGTTGTACACACAACAACTCACAGGTGGCATTTTTCAATTTGGGACCTATTTTTTTTTCCAAAAATATCATTTTAGGGCTCACAAAAACACTAGTTGTTTGTGGACAAAAAGCCAATAGTTGCGGATTCTCCTTAATTTGTTGAGAATCACAATTTCAGAATAATAATCTTTGCTCACAAGAAACAAATATGCATGAAGGACAAACTCCAGAAAATGTCAGGTTTCGCTCAGGAGTTCATGTCCAAAAATAGGCTCATGACTGTTTAGCTAACTCAGAAGACAAAGACAGAAGGACGGAGCCCCTGTACTTTGAGTTCCATTTGTCAGAGAGCACAATAAAATAACCTCTTCAATGGTCTGCACTGCCCTCCAGAGGAAGTACTGCGTAACATCAATACCAAAACAAAACGTAAAATAGACGAAAACTGAGTATAAATAGGTCTTTAGTGTAAATTAGCAGAAGTATCAATGCTTGTATGTATCTGACCAGATTATTATGTTAAGCTACATTACCGTAAATTCCACACTATAGAGCGCACCTGACTATAAGCCACACCACCCAAATTTCATAAAATTTAAGAAAAAACTGCATATATGAGCCGCACCTGACTATAAGCCGCAGGTGGCCACGCTGAAACATGAGATCTTTATGGTACACAGAAAAATGATTTTAAATTTTCAATTACTAAACACGGCAGTGACACAGCTGTAATACAGCAGTAAACTGATATAACCATACCGGCTTTTTTCCCGAACAGTGCCTTAACACAGCAGTAAAATCTGCGCATTACAGCATCTCTTCAACCAGTCTAATCTCTTCAACCAAGCGGCCTCTGGTGGCCACTCGCCTGTAAATATACATTCAGATTCAGAAAACTTTATTTATCCCGGTGGCGCGATTGAGGAAATCATAAAAATCCATAAATAAGCCGCATCACTCTATAAGCCGCAGGGGTCAAAGCGTGGGAAAAATGTAGCGGCTTATAGAGCGGAATTTATAGTAATTAAACTGCAAGAAATTAATTTCATTATTCATTTTGAAGGGGGGGGGGGGGGGGGGGGGGGGAGGGGGGGGGGGGGGGGCACAGGTTGGACTGGCCACCTGTAGAACCACCCCTGTCTGCTAACCTGGATCTTATTTTCATTTGACCCGACTCTTGTGTAACCTTCCCCCCCCCCAGGTCACTTCATGTACGTGGACTCCATCTACACCAAGACCTTCCAGGAAGTGGCCAAACTAGTTTCCCCCATGACTACAGAGCCGATGTCCGGCTGCCTGAGTTTCCAGTACCAGCGAAGTGAAGAGAGAGGGAACCTGTTTGCCGTTTACGCCCGTGACCGTCTGGGTCAGTACCAGGAGCTGTGGAGGGCGGGGTCAGAAAACCAGAGTGAGTGGAGCGAGACACTTGGACAGTGGATACCTGTGCAGGTGGACCTGAAGGCACCATACTCTGTTCAGGTCAGCACCTTCCAGCGTATCAAAAAGTAAAAAAAAATTTAAATAAAATGTTATTATTTTTATTATTATTTTATTAATCATTTTTATTAAAAGAGATAGTTCAAGTCTCTGATGTGTGGTTGATTAAGGTACTGACAGAGCGCCCCCCAGTGCCAATAACCAGCCTGAGACAGGCACTCACATAACAAAATCTATGCCAGCTTAGGTCAATAATATCTTAAGAGTGTTTTTGCCATTTTATCGCATTGTTATACAAACAATTTCCAACAGGAAACTTGAAGTTCACTCTCCCATTCCAAAGTCCATAGAGAAATTGATCGTTTTTAAATCGCAGCGCACAGGAGTTGTAGATCCACTGCTGCCTCGGTCAGTAAGTTCAAATGTGTAATTTTGTGACTTCAGCGTCTGAAGTCCTTCGTTCAGATGTACCTCAGTGACACAAACTGACCACACGAGGCAGCAGTAGACCAGCAGGTTCATCGGATCCATGTGCACTAAAAATGATGATTTTCTCTATGGAGTTTGGTGTCGGAGTGTGAGCAGCTTACAAACCAGTTTCCTGTTGAAAAAACATATCTCTTATGACAAAGCAAGGTACTGAACATATTCTTAAGACATTGTAGACATAAGCAGGTGTCAATTTTATTAGGTGAACCTTTTCTTAAGTGGCTAAAATCTTCAAACAACCCACCTGAACTATCCTTTTCATCCCCAGAGTTTTTTGCTGTGTTATTGAGCATCTGTCTGCCCCCTGCAGGTGGTTTTTGAGGTGGCGTTTAACAGTCCAAGAGGTGGACGAGTAGCACTTGATGACATTTTTTTCTCTCCAGAATTCTGTAGTGCAGACACAGGTGAGCTACAACCACAGTCTGTCGAAACAGGTCCGTTTTAAATGTCCAGTGTGCAAGAATTTGTGACATCTAATGGTGAGACTGTAGATTGCAAGAGATTTAAGATGTGAAAATCAACGCAAGTCAAACAAAAGTGCTGAGTGTATCCACGGTACTCCACAGAGCCGACCTTTGACCCCTCCATTGCCAACTGTGATTTTGAGTCCGGGTTCTGCCGCTACACCCAGGACCAGGGGACGGGGTCGTCGTGGAGGAGGGTCTCTGTGAAGCCCAACATATTCAGGAATGGAGACCACACCACGGGAGCAGGTGACGATATAAAGAATGTGTCATCTGGTTTACAACACCAGCGTGTGGAGGCAACCATGAAACAAATGGACAAGTCATTACTGTACGTCATTAAGGTTAAGTTTGAGTTGAGCTCTTCTAATAATAAGTTCTGGCGGGCTGTCTGCTGAGAGGTATCACATAAATGTGAATGTAACCTACAATCTGGCCACTAGGCTCTACTGAAGAAGAGCTGAAATTAGTGAGTGAGGCGGTAAATCCTCAGGAAAATGTTAACTGGCATTTAAATTAAGTGAGAAGTAGAAGCTTATTTTCCCATCGATGTCCAATCAAACCAGAGGAGTCGCTCTCTAGTGGCTATTCAATATATTTAGCTCTAACTCTGACTCTCTTCCCCTCTTTAAATCCAGACTCAAAACTCACCTATTCACTCCGTAGTGTTCCATTTTTTCTGTTTACAATGTCTCTGCTGTTTTATTGTGCTGTTTTGTTTGTGTAAATTGTCCTTGTGTTTAGTGTTTCAAAAGGCGCTTATAAATAAAATGTATTATCATTATTATTATTATTTTGACTTCGGATCGGCCTTAAGTGAGTTTCGAGTTTTTTCACAATTTGTAAAAATCTAAATCTAAGTCAGACATGACTCTGACTCGTAGACACTGCTAAATAGGACCATCATTTACAAAATGGCTGCCATGCTACAGTGAAGAAGAGCTGAAACTAGGTATCTTCTCTATAAACTTATAGAGGTAGGCATAACCTATATATATATATATATACTTATCCAAGTAGTCCAAGTTGATTCACAGTTCGTAAAAAATCTGGACTTAAATCCGAGTTCAGGACTCAAGTGATACAACACTGCTAAACAGGACCATAATTTACAAAATGGCTGTCATGTTTAATCAAAGAAGATGTAAAAACCTCCAATTAAGACCATTAACTCCTCAGGAAAATGTTTTCTGATGTTACAAATCAAGTGAGAAGCAGAAGCTAATTTTCTCATAGACTTACAATGAATAAAAACCAGTGGAGTCGCCCCCTAATGGCCGTCTAAGGGAATACAGATTTCAGACATTTCTGCATTGGCTTCAATCTTTGGACTAAATTCAGTCTACGATAAATGAAGTCAAATATGTTTTTAACAAGACTGTGATGAATCAAAGTAAAGAAAACTCCAGATTCCGCAAAACTGAGCTTCACAAGAAACTGAACTCTTTTTTTTATTTTCCATCCAGGATCTTTTCTGTTGGCTCACTCCCGCCTGAGCCCCCGCTCCGGCTACGTTAGCCACCTATTCGGTCCAACTCTGCCAGGAAACTTGAAGTACTGCCTGAGGTTTTACTTCTCTCTGAGGGGTGAGCGCCACCTCGGAGCTCTGCTCCTCAGATTGAAATGATATTTTGCTTGTGTTTGAATCTGCGCGTGTGAGTCATATGCTGGGATTTATTTGACTGACTCACCAAACTGGAAATAACTCTGGCAACTGCAGGTTTCAACCAGACGGACCAGGCTCTGGTGGTGTATCTGCAGCAGCAGCAGCAGCAGAGGAGCAGCAGCCAGGAGGAGATCTGGACCCAGGGCGAGAAATCCAGAGGAATCTGGATCGCAACAGACGTCACCTTCCAAACATCGCAGCCTGCCAAGGTCAGAATGGAATGAAGGGAAGAGGAAGGGACAGATAAAGAAAACATCAAAAGAGCAGAAAATAAACATTGGATGAATGAACAACAGAGGGATGTGGAGAATTAAAGAAAAGTAAGCAAACAAATGTGAGGAAGCGCAGAGCTGCCACAGGGGAGGAAAGAAATATCGGAGCCATTTCTCGTTATAACAACGTTTTTTAAGCGCAGATATTTTTTTCCCCTCCCCTGTGGCAGCTCTGCGCTTTTCTACCAAAACACAAATGAGTAAAAGAAGAACAAAGAGTGGGATGAAAATACTGATTTAACCGTTTAAGGCCATGGTTCTCAAACAGTGGGACGTGTACCACCAGTGGTGCATGAGGAAAATCAGACTGTACGTAGAAAATAAAACAAATAACAAAATAATAATAATTAAAGTCACCTTATCTCTTGCTCCATCTTAATCTAATTGAATTATACCAGTGTCGGAAGTGATTTTACACCACTGTATTTTAACGTTGGTGGTAACGGTGTAACTTCAAGAGCTCAATATTAATATCTCAGGTGGTTCTTGGTATTGACACTTCAGGGATAAAAATAAACTAATTAACTCTGCTACACACAGGGGAAAAAAGGCGTTATATACAACGATAACTTACATAAACGTTGAGTAAACTCTTCTTACTTGGTTTCCTGTTCAGGTGGTCTTCGTCAGCACCTGTGGCAGCTTCTGGGACTGCGGCTCCGTGGCTCTGGACGACATCAGCGTTAGCCTCGGAGACTGTGAGCTGACGGAGACAGGTAACCAGGAACTCATCGGTGTAGGATTTTATCTGCTATAAAGTTAAGTATGTTTGACCTATTTCCTGTCGGGCTGTTTTTGCAGTGCAGCTGAAGTTTAAGTGTGTGTGTGTGTGTGGGTGTTTTACATGTTGCAGGGGTGTTGATGTCTCCTCCGCCAGGACACTGTGACTTTGAAGCAGGACTGTGTGGTTACACTCAGGACAGACACACCGACTCTGCAGACTGGCAGTGGAGACGAGGACCCACGCCGACCTCGTACACGGGGCCCAGAGGGGACCACACCACTGGACTGGGTGAGTGTCTCCCCTGTTTCGTTGTCCGACGTAAACAAACACATTAAAATCAGCAGTAACGAGACAAACGTGGTGACTTTTGACTGACAGGATACTACCTGCACATGGAGGCGTCCCCCATGCTGCCTGGGCAGAGTGTCCGGCTGCTCTCCCGCCCTCTGAGAGGCTCCAGGGGGCGCCAGTGTCTCACCTTCTACTTTCATATGTACGGCTCTGGCACGGGCCAGCTCAGCGTTCATCTCAGCAAGAGCGGAGAGGAAGCGTTGCTGTGGAAACGGAGCGGCGAGCAGAGCATCGCCTGGCTAAGAGCCAGAGTGGAATATCAGTGTGACAGTCAGCATCAGGCAAGAGCGCCACCTAGTAGTCTGTTCAGCCTGTACTGCAGCATGACATCATAACTTATAATGCTGTGATCAGGCCTTCTACTGTGACGTTATACGAGTTTGTTTTTCTGGCTAGTCCTCAGAAATAGCTGCAACTTTGACGCCCCCTAGAGTCTGTATCGTGTCATATTAAGTCAAGCTTTTGATAGCATTTAATCCTTATCTTATCCAGAGTGACCTCACCAAATTTGAGGATCTAGGAGTTTGTTCAAACGCTCAACATCACACAGACACTCCACTGTTTTCCAGTCAGAATAAGAGCCAGTGTTGGGCTGGTTCATGCATCAGTACCTCAAAAACACTTGAACATGAATGACTTCACAATTGCAGGACTGGAAACTCAAATGTGTGTTGCTTTATAAACTGCACACTCTCCTGCACCAAAGCCCACAGAGGAAATCAGCAATTTTAACATCACAGCACACAGGGATATTTGATCCACTGCTGCCTCCGTCAGTCAGTTTAAAAGTGTTATTTTGTGACTTAAGTGTTTTAAATCCTATGTTAAGATTTACCTCAGCGACACAAACTGACGACACGAGGCAGCAGTCGAACAGCCGCTCCTGTGTCCCTGTGAGTTAAAGTGTACATTTTCTCTATGGAGTTTGGTGCAGGAGAATGAGCAGTTTAGCAACCTTCTGCTTCCAGTTGAAAAACTCAACAGCACGATAAAGTCGCACACATATTCTTCAGATATCATAAACTCAAAAACACTTGAAGATTAACAACTGAGGGACTGGAAATGGAAGTTTTTATTGTTTTGTAACCCATAAACTGTCCTGCACCAAAGCCCATAGAGAAAATCAGCGATTTTACGTCACAGCACAGAGGAGTTGTTGATCCACTGCTGCTTCCATTATTAAGTTAATATGTGTTATTTTGTGACTTTAGTGTTTCAGATCCTTTGTTCAGATTTACTTCAGTGACACAAACTGACCACAGGAGGCAGCAGTAGACCAGAAGCTCCTGTGTCCCAGTGAGCTAAAAATGCAGATTTTCTCTATGGAGTTTGGTGTGAGGAAGCGAGCAGTTTACAAACCAGTTACCTGTTGAAAAAATATGACAAGGCAAAGCACCAAACATAATGTCTGCTGTATTGTTTCATCAGTACGAGACAGTAGAAGAAACTAAACATCTGAAATGTCTTGTTTCTCTTTGTTTGGTTGTTTCAGCTCGTGTTTGAAGCAACCAGAGGTTCATCAGTAAGAAGTGACATCGCCATCGATGACATAATCTTGGAAGGCGGAGCCTGCCCAGGTGAAAAACATGATACATACGAAACGCCTTCAGAATACGTCACTTACAGATCTGCGTCATATTCTTGATTTCCTGTGTTTCTCTGCAGAAACGGAGAGCCAGACCCCCGTGGGAACCTCCAACGAGATCGAGTAGAAGAGGAAACAACGGCGTACGATGCATGAACTGTTTTTGTACATTGCAGACAAGTTGAAATGTCCACTCCTGACCCCTACAGGTCAACAAAGAGAGCTTGTAGGAATCAAATTAGGTTAAAAAAAAAAAAAGAAGAAACTTTTAATGTAGTTCTGTTTTCATTGAGAAAAACACATCAGTCGTGTCAGCACTTCTCTCTGCACCGTAGCAGCAGAGAGTTCCTCTTACAATGTCTTCACATTTATATGCATTAGATTAATGCTCATGGCTCAAATAAAGTGAGACGGCTTTTTCCACGCGTCTGTTTTCCTTTACGTTCGCATGCAGTTACAACCAAAAATAAACGTTTTCCTTTTTCATATTCAACTATATTTTGAATTCAGATCAATACGAGGACAGAAACAAAGCAAAACTAAAAAAAAAATAAAAATATTGCGTGTTTAAATCATGGTGTTGGTGACAAAATTTCACAGAAATTCAAATTAATTAAGTATTTGCTTTGATAGGAAACAGTATATTTAGTCCACAATTTAATTAAGAAGCACGAATTTATGACACAAAATGAATCTATAAATAAAACCACACAGAAATAACTAGTAATAACTCAATATAGTTTCTCTATGGGGACTCGCTGACATACTATCGTGATCCAAATCATGATATGAATCCTGACAAGAGCAAAATTAAGCATAACATAGCAACCCACAGCCACATCGGTAACAGCTAATATTTTGAAGAGGTAAACAAATCATTTCCAATGTTTAATGATGTTTAATAACTAAATTACAAATTTATTTAATGCATGTTATTTGGCACATTTACCAAAGTTAACATAGCCATTCCATTTTTATATCTAATGAGTGGTCTAATCCAGACGTTCTCCTGCTGCGTTTGCTAAATGTGAAAAAGTGTTTTTAAAAAAACACTTTTGATAAAACCGTTGCTTGCAATTAGTTCACATTTATTAATACACGTCATGCGTTCCATTTACATCGGAAGTTGGAGGTCAGAACTGGGAGTGACGTTGACCGCGTTGCTTGAGAACTCGGAAAAATATGTGGGTTCGCCATTGTTTGCAGTCGATAACAACAACAAAAAACGGTATTTTGCACAAGCAAACAATGTAGCAACATGTTCATGGATGAGAATTGAACAACATCATTTGTACGAATGATTTACTGTGTGACCAGTGTGAGTGTTCTGTTCGACAAGGAAGCGTACTCACCAGGTGGAGGTTGGCGTGTTAGCTCCAACTTTCCCTCCCCTCTTTGACAACTTCCGACTACAACTGGAACTCACCATTATTATCACCTCCACCCGACATTCTGGCTGCTGTCGCATTAAACCGTCTTAATAAACCTTTTAAGAGCTTAGGAAAGAAAGAAAGTCCAGCACTTTGTGATAAAACCAATATATTCAGATTTATTTAAACCACATACTTACACTGTACATTTGAAAAGGGGGGGAAACAAATCATTAAAGTCACATTTGGTCCAACATACAGCCCAGAGATCACATGATACACGTCCCATCGTTCAGGTATTTCATCGCCTCCATCTGCTGCGTCATCGCCAGAACTTCGTGAAACCCGGTGCTGAGTCCAGACATGTGCTGGAAGTACGCTTCCTTCTCCACCTGCACCGTCAGGTTGTTCACGCCGGCGTCTTTCAAAATGGTGGTCACCTGTAAACGAGGGGAACGAACACGGAGAAATCAGAGGCGGGTGGCTGATGTGAGCCGGTCGGTTCAGGTGCCAACACGGGTTCTGCTGCCGGTTCTGACCTGCTGGACGATCCTCTGCTCCACCACGTCCGGCATGACCTGGAGGTGGATGGTTCCTGCGACCACGTTGGCAGAATGTCTCCAGAAGTGAGGGTCTCTGTAGGACAAAACTCCTTCCACCCTCTCCGTCTGGAACAAGTTAACGGCGTCAGGAAAACTACGCTTTAAATATTCAGCTTTTCTGAAGCAGATTCCATTTTAAAAGATTATCATTTGCTGAAATTTACTCTTTGTATGCTCACAGGTGTAAAATTTAACCATCAACTATTTCGATATTTGTTAAATAAAACAAGCTTTCTGATTTTTTTTTTTTACCATCTTAAATGTGAATATTTTCAGTTTCTTTAGCTCCATATAACAAAGAAAACATTAATACTGATTCATTCTGGTCTGTGGACAAAACAAGGCATCATCATCACTTTTTCACACATTTTCTGACATTTTATGGAAAAAACAGTTAATGAAGAAAATCAATATACAAAAGATTATGAAATATACAGTGCAGCAACTGACAATTTTACGTAGCAAATTCCTCTTTCTTGATTTTTAATGGTTATAAAACGTGTTTACTGTATATGTGCATTAAAATATTGATAAAGTATTATAAATATGATAAAGTATTGATAAAGTATTTCAATTTTAAAGTATACGAATACAATTGTGTCAAGTTTTTATATAACTGATGATGGAAGGCTGTGGCTGATTTTCTGTAGAGTTTTAAACCTGTGACCACTAGAGGGAAGTGTTGTCATTTATTTAATTTGACAAACATGTTTTACTAAAAACGACTTAAAAACCCACTTCTTCTCCTTGGCGTTCCCTGATCGTGTATAGGAGTTGGCAGTTTTAATGTTGTGTGTGTGTATATATACGTTTATATATATATATATATATATATATATATATATAGTTTATTGACTTTGCTTCTGTGCTTTATTGGTTTTAGTTAGCATTGTAAATTTGGATTGGTTTGATTTGGAAAGATCTTTATACCAGAGTGCATTGATAAAAATCAGTGATTTTACCTCACAAGACCACAGGAGTTAGTTGTTAGTTGTCAGTAAATGTGTTATTTAGTGAATTCTGTTGTTTTTTTTTGTTTTTTTTTTTAAACCGGTCCTGTCCAGTACTTTTGGCATGTAGTATGGTTGTCTACATGTCAGGTGGTGTTGAACAGGTTTGCTTTGCACAGGAAGAGTCTGTTTATACTCGCCCTGTTATTTATCTATGAATTTATTTAATTCAATTTAATTCAATAATGAATTCTTAATCCTTTGTTTAAATTAACCTCAGTGACACAAACTGACCACATGAGGCAGCAGTAGACCAACAGCGCCTGTGTCTCTGCGAGCTACAAATGTAGTTTTTCTCTATGGAGTTTGGTTTGGAAGAGTAAGACAGAAACTGCAGTTTCTAGTCAGAAAAGTCTAACAGCAAGTTAAATACAGATCAACAAAGATCCAATTTTTTTGAATTCTCACCTTCTCCAGCGCGATATTCAGGTCTTTCTCGTTTTCCTGGGGCGTACGCAGAAGAAGAACTTCGCAGGCGTCCTTCAGCAGAGGGATGACACTGAGGAAAATGAGCGTGGCGATGAAGAGCGAGCAAATGGGGTCGGCGATCAACCAGCCAAACTGCCGGATGAGGATGGTGGAGATGATGACGCCAACGCTGCCTAACGTATCAGCCAGGACGTGAAGGAAAACACCTGAGAGGGGGAAAAAAGAGGAAACATAATGAATCTGGCTAACACTGATTTTTCGCTGTGATGTGCACTGAACACACACCTCTCATGTTGGCGTTCATGCCCCCTGAGCCGTGGGAGTGACCGTGTCCTCCTCCGTGACCGTGTCCTCCACCGTGTCCGTGGCCGCCGTGGGAGTGGCCGTGGCCGCCGTGGGAGTGGCCGTGCTCGCCGTGGGAGTGGCCGTGGTGCGAGTGGCCGTGGTCATGTGACGAGCAGCTTTTGCCACCGTGGGAGTGAGCGTGACTGAAAGCACAGATGCCCACCAGGTTGACCAGTAACCCCCCCACTGACACTGGCTGTAGGTGGAGGAGAAAAATACAGAATCACTGACCAACAGTGCGGGTCAACAATTTCTTTTCTTTTCACAGGCTTATAAAACATGAATAGGGATTAAAAATAATTTAATTAAAACAAAAAACATGTTTAGTGAGATCACTGTGACATTTGTCTGCGAGTTTGAGTGAATATTTCTGGCATTCTTAAAGAGATAGTTCAGGTTTGTTAAAGCATGGTTACACATAATCAGTGCTGATGATGCTTGAGACACTGATACTCGTGATATACCTGTTTATCTCAATATGTTTGCCCCTTTATCTCATAGTTAAACAGTGTTAAACTGCAGCTGATATCACTCTGTAACTCACTCACACTCTGCCGATCTTCTCACTGATTTTCTCACTGGACCAAAGTCCAAAGACAAAGAAAATCCTTAAAAAGCTGATTTTTCTCAATGGAATTTGAAGAATCAGCTCAGAGGGACAGAAGAGCTGCTGGTCCACTGCTGCCTTGTTGGGTGAGTTTTTTTTTGTTTGAAATCCTTCGTTCAGATTGACCTCAGTGACACAGAGTCACAAAAATAACACATTTCAACTTAACTGATGGAGGCAGCCGTGGATTAGCAACTCAACAACTCCTGTGTGCCGTGACGTAAAATCACTGATTTTCACTGTGGACTTTGGTGTCGGAGAGCAGTTGACGAGGTCACACGGAGTGGGTTCAGTAGTGGCAGTCGTTTTAGTAGAACTAGTTGTCTTAATAGTAGCAGTAGTAGTTTTCGTAAAAGTAGTCATGTAGTAGCAGTAGTTTTAGTAATCGTTTAAGTAGTAGACATCGTTTTAAGACTAGCAGTAGCTGTTGTAGTTGTTTTAGAAGAACTAGTTATCATTTTAACAGTAGCAGTAGTCATGTAGTACGAGTAGTTTTAGTAATCGTTTTGGTAATCGTAGTTTTAATAATTTTAGTAGAAGTAGTTTTTAATAGTAGCAGTAGTCATTTTAGTATTAGTAGTTTTAGTAGTAATAGAAGAAAAAGAAGTGATAATGATAAGAAGAAGAAGAAGAGGAAGAAGTGTAGATGCAGACAGACTACTCACAGTCAACATGTCTGTGTTGATATTTGGTGGATCCAACAAACGACTGACAGACTCGACAAAGACAAAAAAAGCGATGACCATCAGGAAGAGACCGTTGATAAAACCAGACAGAATTTCAACACGACCGAAGCTGCAATAACAGGAAAAAAAGACAAATGTTTTCAAATACATTCCAATTCCAACTTCTTCTTATTAAGTCCCTTTCATATGACACTTTACCCATAGGAGAAGATCCTGGTAGCTTTCCAGCGGGTCATGAGAGCAGCAAAGAGGCCCAGGACTAAAGCGGAGCAGTCAAAGAGCATGTGGAAACCATCAGAGATGAGTCCAAGACTGTTGGTCCAAACGCCGTAAAACAACTCCACGAACGTAAAAGCCTGAAAACAGGAAGAACAGCAAACCGTTAATCTTCTGTAACACGGAGTCTTTTTGTCGTAAGAAACTGTTAAAGTTAAAGCGAACGCACCAGGTTGAGACACAGGAAGTAGAAGATCTGTCTGGAGTCGTACTCCTCCAGAATTTGTTTCAGCGATTCTTTGATGAACCGTGGGAGGGACTGCGACGTGTGCTGCAGGGCGTCACCCATGAAGTTGTACAGCGGAGTTCCTTCTGGCGAGTAACCCACCAGGGTGCCCTTCTGACCTTTCCTTGATGGAGTCGAGAGGATGCTGGATGCTGCGAGGGAGAGAGGCGAGAAGAAAATCAAAGGCCGATTTCCAAACTTTTAACTGCACCTGGATTGTGTAAAATACTGAGCTGTAGATCAGGTTTTTTCAAGTGAGGATGTGTGAGATGCTGACCAAAAAAACACGAAAAAGAAGCACATATTGCCACCTAACAAAAGTCAGACTGAATAAAATCCACACAAGATTAAGTCTATGATATATTAATAGTATTTTCACTGCTTTATTTAACTGTTAGTCAGTCTTTTACAACAGGAAACTGAAGTCTGTAAATTGCAAATGCTCCCACACCAAAGCCCATTGATAAAATCAGCATTTTTAGCTCATGAGGACACAGGAGCTGCTGGTCTACTGCTGCTACTTGAATGGTCAGTTCATATCACCGAGGTAAATGCAGTAAAGAATTTTGAACAGAAGTCACAAAATAACACATATCAACTTACTGCTGGAGGTAGCAGTGGATCAACAACTCCCGAGTGCTGTGATGTTAAAATTGATTGTTTTCTCTATGGAATTTGGTGCAAGGAGTGAGCAATTAACAAAAAGCCACACAAAATATACACTTTCAGTCAGAAAAGGTTGTTTAACAATGAGATACATATTTTATGATAGATTTTAGTAAATTTTATTAAGTGAGCCCTTTGTTACATCAATGAAATTAGTTTTTGCTTGTCAAACTGACTGGAGCTGGCATAGATGTTATTAAGTCAGCCTTTTGTTAAGTGGCTATAGTCAGTTTTTCCTTGTGTTCCTTCTGGCCGCCATAAGAGCATATGTTTGGTTCCTGAAGCACAATCAGTTGCATGTAAGACACTGAAAATCTGTTAAAAAAAAAAAACTTAACTGTCCCTTTAAGACATCCAGCCAATTTCCAGCCACTTACACATGATGAAGAAGATGGCGCTGACGAGCACTCCGCCAGAGAGCACATGCTCCGTGCTGACCTGCTGTGGCGGTTTGCTCATGGAGCGCAGCTGGTCGGTGAGCGGGTGAGTCCAGAAGTTGGCCAGCAGCAGGGCGCTGAGGAAGAGGGCGGTGGTGCCGTAGCGGGCGCACCGGGGCGTCTCCATCTTAGCATTGCAGATGGACTCGACGTAAAACTCCAGGATCATCACGGAGAAGATGATCATCCCAAACGGCAGCATTAGGGACGACCAGGACTCTACTTTGCTCTGGTGGTGAGACCGAGTGACAAACCAGTCAGTGACAACGAGTTCAAACACAAACTTAGTTAAAGCGGTGTTGACACGGCCCTTACACTCGTGCACGTGCTAACAGAGGAAACTACACGGACAAACATTATTTCCTTTACCGTGATTACTAGCGCTTTGTATTTCCTACAACTTCATGATACGATACACATCACGATACAGAGGTAACGATACGCTACATATTTGAATACAGTTGTTTTGAATAATGGCGACAGAACACATAACAGCCGTGTTCGACCCATGCACCGCATTATGTCAAACAACCACCGCTGCCACCCACTGGCTTTATAATGCCCTGCAGCTTAGATGGTGTTTATGCGTCATAACTACCATCACAGCATTTGCTGCCTGTTGGATTTAGGATACATGATGCATGTTCAAGGCCCAAAAAAACTCACCCCCTTTTAGTAAAACTAGAAAAATAATAACCAAAGCAAAAACAAAGATGCACTTACGTCTGTGGTCAATGACAACACGATGACCCACGGCAGCAGCACCACGGCAGAAACCAGGTTGTCGAGGGCATAGAGACGCTTTGCACCACCAATTTCCACTGATAATTTCCTGGAGGCCGTGTGGAAGGCCACCTTCAGACAAAGAGACACCACCAGCAACACAACTCCACCCTGACAGGACAAAAGTTGGAAAATAGTATGATAACGATGAGCAAAATACTTTAGGCAGCAGTAGCTGTGCATTTACGTTAACAAAGTCTGACTCACTTTGTGATCTGCGACCCCTAGAAATGCGATGGCGGTGTGGAGGAAATGAGTGAGGGCGCTGTCATGGTGTCCTTCAGCTTTAGGAGGAAGAGTCAAGGTAAACAATACAAAGCAGTAAAAACTGATTTTAAGCGTTGCCTCTGTGAGAAGCAAAGGATACGATGCTCAGCCATTTTTGCCATGAGATCATCGTTGTCAAAGAGGAGGAGGCAGATCACAGCGATGATGAAGAGAGCGGCACCTCTGGTCTGTGCAACAAAAGAAACTTAATTATATTAACAAAGCCCTTTGAAATCTGTTTAAGTTCCCTTTCAATTTTACTTTTCTTTTTTAACAATTTACCCTTGTGTGAAATGTGAAATGTGATTGACTGAAATTAAATTTGCAGAATTTATAGATGATGTCACCTGACTCTTAAAAGTCATTTGGGGACTGCTCCACTCCAAAATAGTTGGTTTTGAATAATGTAACTTTTCAGATGGCTGCTTAGCACCCATGTGCTTAATGACGAAAATTTTCAGTCAAATCATGACAAAGATTCCAGGTTTAACAGTTGATTCCCATTTTTTTGTTTATTTCCGTAAATTCCCTTGGCATTTTCCACATTGCAGAAATCATAGAGCCCCATTCCAGAATGGGACATATATGGTACAGGGACAAGAACTCTAAGACTTACATTCACACCTACTGTCAAGGTAGAGTGTCTAATTAACAAGCAAACTTCACACAGAAAGGCCATTGGTCGATGGCTTTGGCTTCATTTCCCCATGACCCTCACGTAGAGGATATAGCATGAGAAAATGGATGAATGGGATGAACTGTGTTTAGAGACATGACGTCGAGTGTCCTCCTACCTTGGACGGTCCCCCTCCTGAGCTTGTGAACAGGACACCGAGGAGAGCGATGACCACCACATCACTGTGCTCAAACAGCAACAACGTCCTGTGAAAGACATGAGCCAGGATTTAAAAGGTCCACTGGAGATGTGAATATAAACAGAATGATGGAAACGTAGGTGAAAGTGTACGTGCTTTATATTCATGTCAAAACTTTTCACCTTAAAGGTCCACAAAGAGTTAGACCAAAGAATCCCAGGAGAGAGATGATGCAGCTGAAGACAGCATGCTTTAATAACTTTATCCACTGCAAACAGGACAAACAATACAAAGTTACCATTAATTAAAAAATACACTTAATGAAACAAATTATATTTTCAACTGGTAAGGGTCAACTATGACATTTTTTGAAACTGCAAACAAGGAATCAACATGAAAATGACAGCAAGACATTTAAGAAACAAGAAATTCACATTAAAGAGACTGGAAAAGAGGCAAACCTGTCTTTTGGAGATGACTTTACCAGAGGAAAAGGGCTTTTGGAAAAACAGTAAAATAACAGCACTCCTGAAAAACATAACAAAGCTTTCTGTCAGCCTGTTGCTATCTTCTAGATCTTCAAAATGACCAAAAGGTTTCCAAGAACTCATTTAAAAATCAGTTCTGCAATTGGTTTGGAGTACTTACCCTAATTTTAATATAAAGATGAACTGGACAATATGTACAACTTTGAGGATATCATAGGATTCAAAGATCCCAAGAGCCTTGAGGACCTTTGAGATGATCAGCAGAATTATGTACCTGGTTAACCTGAAGAAGACAATGATTTAAAGTGGAATATATTAGTGCTGAAGCTGGATATGGCATAGAAAAGAAACAAAAACAAATAGGTATCATTAATAAAGTTATTAACCAAGCAAAAACTACTTATTTTTAACTCTTACATGGGGTTGAAGAGCTATGTTACACATCTCAGGGTTTATACATCACTCTTTACACCGTTGTGTTCTTTAATTCAATTGTAGATATCTGCAATTCACATTGTACAACTATCCACAACTCCAAGGTCTGACAGTCACTTCAATTCCAGTATAAAATCTAATTTAATTCTGACAAGTCAAAATTCTAGTTTATGATATCTACAATTTAATTTTGACTAATCATTATTCCAGTTTCAGATATACAATTTAATTGTGACAAGTTTCAAATATCTACTATTGAATTCTGTGTGATCATAATTTTAGTTTGAAATATAATTCATAGATACAGTTTGAGATATCTATAATTCTGACAAGACATAATTCCAGTTCAACATATTTAAAATTCCCCTGGCCATACAGTATGCACATTCAGAAACAAAAAGACAATTTCACACTAGTCAAGTTTAGGCTGACCTATGATTATATGTTATATAGATTATATAGGAGAATTATAGATATCTCAAACTGTATCTATGAATTATATTTCAAACTAAAATTATGATCACACAGAATTCAATAGTAGATATTTGAAACTTGTCACAATTAAATTGTATATCTGAAACTGGAATAATGATTAGTCAAAATTAAATTGTAGATAAGATAGATGTAGGGTAGGAAAAAAAAATAAAGTATTTGTTACTTTTAAAGGAGTTAATATTTTTTCAGTAGCACACTAAGTATATCACTGAATTTGAAAGATTTTCCATTACATTCCGCTCCAGTTTTATCACTTTAAACCTTACCCTAACATAATAAACATTATACTCATTCATAACCTCAAAATTTACATCATCCATGTTTTTGTTTTGGTGTATTTTCCGTCCTTTTTGTCCCACGCAAGCACCTGTACCTTAAAACCTTCAAATGTTTTAGCATTCTTTGAAAAAAAGGCTAACTGTTTATCTCTTGATGACAGTTTTTCTATGTTACACACCTGGAATCAGGCACTTCTACCATGCCCAGTTTTCCTCCTGACAGAACGTTGCTGCCGTATTTATCCTCCATCTTATATTCTTCTCAAACCAACCAATGAAAGTCCAGTTCCAGTATTTTTAGGTCCAGTTACCTGACCATCATCAGCATTAATGTCACCGGTTCTGTCTGAGGACTGACATTAACCCGCAGCATATTTACACGTACGCTCCTCTTGATTCCTCTTTAACTACACGACATTTATTTAAATACAAATATTCAGAAGTGTAAACATGACAGTCTGAGCTGACAGCCTGTTAGCCTGCTGGCTAGCCAGCTAGCTAACCATCTGGAAAGCCAGTTAGCTTTTTATCCAAGCTTGTCGCCGGGACACGTCGCCTGTAAACGGTGGACGTCACTCAAACATGCGGCCGCTCACTTCGGGTAAATAAAAAAAATCAAAAAGTTAAAAGTAAGTGAAGTCGGTAAACGCTAAAGTCGAGCGTGAGACAGAAAAGTGTACCAGATACCAGCTGCTTGTAAAAAAAAGAAGCTCTTACACGGCACTTCCGGGCACGGTAAAAGTGCCACGTCATCTTTATGTGTTCGAGAGCGTCGCTACTGCGCGATTTTGAGAGACGCTCGTCCGCATGAGGAGTTGGAATTGGAATTAATGTTATTATTATTGTTATTATTACAGAATGAGCCTTTATGGCTGGCTCACTCAAGGGTTTTGTTAAGGTCGCCATTTTGTGGCTGTTTCTCCACCAGCCAGAGCCATTGTTTACTTCCTGTTAACACTAGTCCTTGTTGTGGAATGACGATAAAAACGAATGGTAACAGTTTAAAAAAGTGTATTTTATTTTGTAAGAATGACTACTATAAGCTATTTTTTGTCGTCAATTGTTATGGCAAAAGATTTATACAGGAAGTAGTAAAAAATAAAATATAAGTCAAAGTGAATGGCTCTTACTTTGAAGGCCATGGTGAAAGGAAGTGGTGTACGACGGAGTTAAACTACTTAGACCAGGGGTGCCAATATTCTTCCCTATAGTGGGCCAAAAATGAATCCTGTGGGTGTGCCAAATAAAAATGTTACATTATGTCACTTTAAATTTTATTGTGTCATATTTTTATATAAGATCATTAGAATCAAGTGTAAATGTTTAAAGCAATTAAACACTTCTTTTTTTTATGTTTACAGTACCTTTATTAGTTTCATAAAAATGACAGATCCATGTGGCTTATTTTAAGAGGTAGAAACATATCTGAAAGGAAAGCAAACTTTCAGACTCTGTGACTAAAGGTGCTTTGGTTGATCAAGCAAGTTGAAAACAGTTGGATAAGCTCCAACATGTATGACAAGTAGGAATATACTCAAGACTAAATATAACATTTTATTAACCATAAAATTAAGTAAAAATGTGAATTAATCAATAACACATGCCCTTGTAACACTGTGTCTTTGAGGCAATTTGAAAGCAGTTGGATGGCCCAACTTGCCAAACCAGAGGGAATTTACTTAAGACTAAATATGAAATTAGACTGAGTAATGAGTAGGGAATTGGACCATGTGAACTGGGGTAAATGTTTAGTTTTGTAATGACGACGAATGTTGTATCCTTCACCCTGACTAAGACAAAAGATAACACAAAAACCTATGTTTAATTTTCTAAGCATGATAACTAAAATTAAAGAAAAAAAACTATTAATTTTTTTAAAACAACCACCTAAAAATGACATTATTTTATTTAAAATCACTGAAACTGCCATCATTTTGTTTCGACAAAAGTAGCCAGACTTCGATTTTCTGCAGAAAAAAAAACAGGTTTCGTGTAGTGACGTGCATTTAAAGCTATATAAATACATACCATTTACATGATTCCTGGTACGTGTGGGCCACCGTAGTTCCCTAAGGCGCTAGGAGTTTTTTGGAATCTATATTCTCACATTAGATGGCACTAATTCTTGCACATTTCTTACACACTTGATGCCTTAATTTACTCAGAAAAGATTAAAAATGTTGCCTTTTTTGTTAGAAAAGCAATGAGATGTTTAGGGTTTTTGTTTTATTAACACTTAAAAAGACAACACTTTCAAATCCTGTCGAATTATTTAGAAAGATGACAGTCTCCAGGTTACTGTGGACTCTTGATTTCCGGCACAGTAGTGGTGATGGCAGAAATTCAGTGGGGTCCACACAGTCCAAGCAGGACCTTCTCATAATGTCCCTTAGTGTCATGCTGTGAAACAGAGACAAGGTCCTAGTTTTTATTCAAGGTGCAAAAAAATAATACCATGAAATCAATATATGACGTGTCATCTTACCAGTATATTCTCCTGCAGGCTTACGTCATACATGGCCCTGTATTCCTCTACAATCTTCTTCAGGTCGACCTCAGAGCGACTAACCAGCACCCGGATCAACGTGTCCTCACATGTACCGTAGCCCTGACATGACACAACAGGTCATTAAAGTTAAACATTTGATCACCAGTTATGTTGTACTTTGGTGTTCTGGTCTCTTGCGCCACCTGATGCCTACTACCTGATAGCACAAGTTGTAGCAATTCACCCTAGCATTCTAGCATTAAAACACGTTGCTGCTTCCTAAATATAGAATAGCTCATTATTTGGGAATCAGTCTGTTGGTGGATGTATAGAACAGCTCACTATTTGGCAGTCAGTCCATTAGAGAATATATTCAATAGCTCATTACTTGGCAGTCAGTCTCTTAATGGGTGAATAGAACAGCTCACTATTTGGCAGTCAGTCGGTTGATGGATGTTAAGAATAGCCCATTATTTGGCACTCAATCTGTTGGTGGGTGTGGAGAAAAGCTCATTATTTGGCAGTCAGTCTGATGCTGAATTTAAAGAACAGCTCATTACTTAGCATACAGTCTCTTCATGGATGAATAGAATGTCTCACTATTTGGCAGTCAGTCGGTTGATGGATGTCTAGAATAGCTCATTACTTGGCAGTCAGTCTCTTCATGGGCGAATAGAACGGCTCACTATTTGGCAGTCAGTCGGTTGATGGATGTCTAGAATAGCTCATTATTTGGCACACAGTCTGTTGGTGAATGTACTGAATAGCACATTATTTGGCAATCAGTCCATTGGTGGATGTATTTTATAGCTCATTATTTGGCAATAAGTCTGTTGGTGGATGTATAGAATAGCTCATTATTTGGTACTCAGTGTCTTCATGGGTGAATAATACTTCTCATTATTTGGCACCCAGTCTGTTGGTAAATGTACTGAATAACTCATTATTTGGTACTCCGTTTGTTGGTGGGTAAAAAAGCTAACTATTTGCCAGTCTGTCTGTGGATGTTGTTGAATTTAAAAAAACAGCACATTATTGGGCAATCAGTCTGTTGGTGGATGTATTCAATAGCTCACTATTTGACAGTAAGTCTTGCTGGATTTACAGCACAGCTCTCTATTCAACATTTTTCAACATTTTCTGACATTTTATGGACCAAACAACTAATTGAGAAAATGAAAATAACCAACGTATGAATTGATTATGAAAAAAATTGTTAATTGCAGCCATGGAGGTACAGTCTGTGAAGAGGGTAAAAACATTCATACGCACCTCCATGGCCTTATGGAGCTTCTCAGCAAAGAAAGCTGGTGTGTTCCAGGCACATTTCACTAAACATGACAGAGACAATCAAAGACAATAGCTGTTGAACTCAATGTAAGCTCAGATCAGACGTTGTTGCGTACGGTGCGTAGACATTTGTGTTCAGGTTAAAGAAATCTAGCGTCAGGTTAGATATGAAGGCGATGACATCAGCCTTACCGATGTCGATCAGACAGTCCTCAATGTCTCCGCGCAGCTCCATGCTCAGCGCTTTAGGTAAACTGACGTCATTGTTGGAGGCGTACATCTGGAATGCTACGACAAACAAACAACACGTGCTCAATGTAAACGTATAACACAACAACTAGCTTAACAGCTGTTTTAAAGAGACAACATTGGAATCAATTCTCAAGTAAAAACAGATTAATTACTACTTCTGCCAATGAAGTTCTGTTTTCATGGCCGTGGGTTTATCGGTCTACGGTGTGCGACTGGCTTTTTCTCTACGGTGCTCCCCCTACAGTTTCTCCTGGCAATGTGCATTTGTTTTCAATGGATCAGGTGAATACAAGCTGTGGAGTCATGTCCATGCCGGTTAATTTTCGCGATTTGACAAAAAGCCGGCCCGATGTTGACTCCTGTGTGGCCCGTTGCTCAGTCAGACAGTCGTTTCCTCCTTCTTGCTTCCTCGTAAAACGGGTTTCTCTTCTTCTTTTTCACCAGATCTGCCATGATGAATGTCTAAAACAACGCTATTACTGCCTTGATCTTATATCCGGTACCTGGCTTGGTTGCGTGTTTCTCACTAGACCCAGGATTTTGCAGGACCTCCTGATTCTGAGCACTCCCAGTTGGGGGCCTCTGATCTTGCAAGGCTGGTTTTCCACTAACGGACAATGGGGGCAGTCGAGACAACCTCCAGTCGACAAGACATTTAACCCTCACAATGACCCTGAAGCTGTTACATTAGCCTCTTTTCCACCAAAATTACAAGGAACTTTAATACCAGGAACTTATTTACCCGGGTAAATAAGTTTGTGTTTCCACTGCACCTCAAAGTTCTTGACTGTTGTTGATGATGTACAGTAAAGGTGCTTCAGTGAGAGGGTGGGAGTGAAAATCAAGCGCTTTACCGACATCACTGTGAGCTGCATCAGCCAGAGAACAGCAGCAGTGTTCTCCTCATCATTATTTATTAGTTTCTTCTCATCGTTCTTGAGTGTTGTTGATGACGTACAGTCAAAACATTTAACACGCGGGTGGATCACTTGATTGTGTTTGTTTCTCACACCCGTTTCATGTTAATAAACAAGAATAAAGTCTAAAACAGTTACAGACGTGTGGAGGGGGGTTGTAAAGCTGCTTTAGTGAGATGGTGGGAGTGAAAATCAAGCTTCAAAACTGTTTTTACCGACATCCCTGTGAGCTGCATCAGCCAGAGAACAGCAGCAGTGTTCTCCTCATCATTATTTATTAGTTTCTTTTCACCGTGCTTGATCACTTAATATAGAGACAAAGTCGCTACGTTCACAACACAGAAACAGCTGGAAGGTGTGTTGCACACAGCCCCGCCCCTCCACAGTTCCTGGTAATCTGAAAAGTCCCTAGTCATGAGTAGGTACTAAATTTACCCAGGTAAATTGTTTACTAGGGTAATATTTACCCAGGTAATTTTGATGGAAACACACCAAGGTTTTTTAATTATCTGAGTAAATGAGAAATGGTGGAAAAGGGCCTATAGTTTTAAAGTCCACTCTGTCAGGTTCTGTGATATATTGCTCCATCAATCAGGACTTAAAGCGCACAGTGAACCTTTTGTTATGATTTGTAACCATTTTTAACCAGCACTGGTGCTTAAATGGTGTCGCAAACAAACTAAGTATCCAAAGTGTAGTAAAAAAAAAGGCAACTGGACTTAGTTGAATTTCTTGAAGACGTTTCGCCTCTCATCCAAGAGGCTTCTTCAGTTCTGTTTGACTGGTGGAGAGTCTGGGACTTATAAACTCTGTCAGGTTCTTGGTCCATGGGAACCTGACCCCATGGTCCATGGGAACCTCACCCCATGGACCAAGAACCTGACAGAGTTTATAAGTCCCAGACTCTCCACCAGTCAAACAGAACTGAAGAAGCCTCTTGGATGAGAGGCGAAACGTCTTCAAGAAATTCAACTAAGTCCAGTTGCCTTTTTTTTACTACACTTTGGATACCATGACCTGGATGACTGAGAATCTTCACAGACAAACAAACTAAGTCATGGAGAGCTAAACAAAACAACATGATTTATGACCTCATCCAGGGCAAAACCTCGGACTTTATACACAACAAAAAGATGAAGCTCCAGACTCTGCAGATGAGGGAGAAGGAGTCAGGCTTAGTGTTGGGTGTGTTCCACCTGTGGCGTGCACCAGTGTGGTTCCACCGGTTTGTCCGCATGTGAGCGTCTCCTCCTCTTCCTCCTCCTCCTCCTCCTCCTCACATTTCAGTCTGAGCACTCACACGTTTCGAGCACTCACTCTTAGAGAGCTGCGGGCCGCTGCGCTTGGTCAGGATGTCGATGAAGGTGGACACGTTGATCCCTTCAGGATGCTCCCCCGCCTCAAACAGAGTCTACAGATGGAAAAAACAGCAACAATCCACGACTCTGTGCTTAGAAGAAGAAGTAGGAAACAAATCTGTGTCCAAAAATAAGACCATTTCAGCCAAGTAATAAACTGAACGTCTGCAGATTTACGGACGCCAAACTGAAGGCCACAAATTTAAGGCCTTAACAAAAATGTGTGCTAAATTTGCAGATTGTTAGTAGCCGAGCGCTCACTCGTGTCAAGCTTTAATTCGTGACAAGTTTCCAATTAAAAAATGTACATTAAGAGTGAGACGATGTGTTTTCAGGACAAAGTCAGCAGGTGCCGTTAGATGATAATTCTCTCTGAACGTTTTTTATATCGTTACAGTGTTTTAGAGTTTCAAAGTTATGATGACCATGGCTCCAGTCAAGACAAATAAGTCTCTGCTCCACAGTTATATTTGTAATTAAACTCACATGTTCACAGACGCTGTTTAATAACACACAGTATATAATGTGATTTTCCTATTTTTTTTACCTTTGCGTCCTTTTTGGCCAGAGCCATGTTGACATGAGCGGACTCGTCCTTTTCTGCCTTCAACATGGCCAGAAGAGCCTCAGTGAAGTCGCCTCTGGTCTCGTCCCTGATGACACTCTCCAGATCTGTGCCGTACTCTAAGGAAACAACAACAACAACAAATAAAAAAAAGCACAACGATAGAACAGAGCGAGGTGCGACTGCTGTTGTTATCCGATTTATCTTCAGCGTCATCCGTGAATAAATGTGTCAGCATGGAATGTGCAAAACCAAACAAACAAACAGACAAGCTCAAACGGGCCGAACCTTCTTTGAAAACCCTCTTGAGATCTCGAATCTCTTGGTTTGTCCTGGTCGCCAGAATCTCCACCAGGACGTCCTCATCTGTCCCCAGACGCTGTCGTTAGAGAGCACATTGACGGGAGTGGGAGACAAAAGGTAGGGGGAAAAAAAAACAATTCAATTGGCTAGCCACTTTATTAGGTACATTAGGACATCTGACTGAGTTTTAGCACAGTACTGATGAATTTTGCAGGAATTATAGTTAGAAAACACAGTTTCACATTTTGCGTTCCCACTAGCCATGTAATCACCCAGACAGGCTCCGCCCTCACCTTCCTTTAATCCAGTACTTCACAAATAGTGGGGCGTGGTGAGATGCCGAGGGGGGGCGCGTGTGACCCTTGGGAACATGCTTTTTTGCCGTACTAGAATAAAGTGTAATTGCACATCCATTACAGTAGTTGGCAGCGGCGCTCTCGTCGTCAAAGTGTGCGCGGGGAGCATTAGCTCTATGGTGTAGGGTTATTTTTGCACAAAATGGAAAAAAATTTTAACAGGTATGAAAAGAAAGGCGGAGATAATGAGACAAAACAAAATCATCTGAAAGTTAAGACGAGGAAATATGACGCAGCGCATTTAGCGCTTGGCTAAAGGCCAGTGTACTTGTAACAATTTTATAGACAAAACACTGCTTTAATCTCTATGTGGGTTACCGTGGCAACCATGTAATGTAATGTAATGTAACTTTATTTGTAACGCACTTTAAAACAACAACGTTGACACAAAGTGCTAACAATATAAAACATTAAACTAAAAATAGCGAATGAAAATATAAAACACATTTAAAATATAATAAAATACTAATAAAACATAAAAAAAAAATTATAACAAAGAATAAAATCAAATAAATAAAATAAATTAAAATCATGTCAAAGGCCAAAGTGAACAAGTGGGTTTTTAAAAATGTGTATAGAGGAGGCCTGTCTAATGTGCAAAGGCAACTCATTCCATAATTTTGGTGCTGCCACTGCAAAAGCCCGGTCCGCTCTGAGCCTACGATTAGACTTAGGTACACTCAGAAGGAGTCGGTCAGCTGACCGGAGTGACCGAGAGGGTGTGTAGGTGTGAAGAAGCTCAGAGAGGTACGGCGGGGCAGCGCCATTTAAGCACTTAAAAGCAAATAAACGTCGTTTAAAATGGATCCTTAAGTGCACAGGCAGCCAGTGAAGGGAAGATAAAATCGGGGTGATATGTTCATATTTGCGCGTACCAGTTGCATTTTGCACTAGCTGCAGTCGAGAAATGGAGGACTGGCTCACCCCAAAATAAAGTGCATTACAGTAATCCAGCCGGGTAGTTACAAAGGCATGGATTACTGTTTCAAAGCGCTGATGTGACAGAAAGTGCTTAATCTTGGCCAGTTGCCTTAAGTGAAAATACCTAGATCTTACAAGTGACCGAATCTGACTTTCAAGCTTTAACTCAGGATCCATTATAAAACCAAGGTTAACAATCTCAGGTTTGCAGCAGTGTTTCCGATTGGCCAACCATGGCCAAAAGTATATTTTTATGGATTTTATGGAAAGCCAGTCATTGCACCACCTACTGGCAACAGGAAGTTCTCCTGCGGGCCACAAACATTGTTCTACATCTACATTTGCTTGTACTCTGATATTACTAGTTATTGGTATCCTCTCTAGCGCCACATAATGGCCACTGCAGTCACTACACACCCTGACATACGGGGGGTGAGCGGACTCACCCAGTGCTGCTTTCAACCTGAGAATTTTCCTTTTTTTTTTTAACCGTTTCTTTTGTGTTTTTGGCAGATTTACCTTGGTGGCTTTCCTGATCAGGTAGGCATCGAACTGAGCCGGCGTCATGAGCAGAGCCAGAGTGACGTCCTCTAAATGTGAACGCAGAGCCGACTTCAGATCTTTGTCCAGCCTCTGAAACACACAGGGAGTTCGGAACATGACGGCGCGTGACAGGCGCTCAATGAAACTGCAGCAGGGAATCAAGGAAATGTGAAATGTGAAATGTGAGGGTCAGACGCCGTTCACGTGGTTTCACTTTTCTACTCACTGGTGCTAATTACAGCACAACAGCTCCGTGAATTTCTCTGTTCTGTCGTTGCATCAACATCACTGAGAACCTGTTTTACTTGTTGACCTTTAAAATCATTTGCCGCAGCAATATCACACACCACGCAGCCTTTTCAAATAATAATAATAATATGCCCAAGCAAAGCTGGAGAGTGAATCAATTCATGTTCCCATTTATAAAAGGAGGGGTCACATGGTGGAGCAGTGGCTGGCTCTGTTGCCTTGCAGCAAAAAGGGCTCGGGTTTGGCTGCTCTGCATGGAATTTGCGTGTTCTACCCGTGTGTGTGAGGGTTTTCTAACATGCAGAGGATAGTTGGACAGTCTAAAGTGACCGTAGGTTTGAATGGGAGAGCGAATGGTTGTTCGTCTCTGTACGGTGGCCCCGTGAGGCCACATTTCGGCCTGGGATTAGCTCCAGCAACCCGTGTGACCTTGATGTGGAGACAAACAATTAATTTATTTATAAAAGGAGGATTTTTTTTAAACATGTCTTCCAGTTAATTCATTAATGTGAAAATACAGGTTTTAAAGGTACAGCAGGCGAGTCAAGTGATTGGACAGAGAGCTAGACTTGAATCTGTCACATCGTTGACCAATCACAGAGGAGATCAGAGAGCACAGCCTCCTCCTATTGGCTGCTCTACTACTTTCTATAGAACTCAATTTTGAATGTGGAAGTAAAGGTCCAACTTCCTGTTAATGAGGATGACATGAGGAAGTGACCTCATGTAACATATTATAATAATATTTTTAATTATTGTGTGGACGATTGACTGAATGAAATTATATAATAAATTAATAATTTTAATGACACAACTACGCCAACTGTTACGAGGCAGAAGCTAACTAAGCGCCTGCTTAGGGCCCAGTGACCACCAGGGGGCCCCCCATTTTCATCATTAGGTGTGGAGGACCCTATTGGAATTGCTTTATTTCTTCTTCTTCTTATTATTATTATTCTGTTTTGTCTTCTTTGAGGGCTTAAACATGCTCAAAAAAATCACATCATATATATATATATATATAATTTAAATTTTGCCAACGCGTCAGATTGATGAAAATTTCAATTAGGTCAACTGGTGCCACCTTTAACGTACATGAACAAAAGTTGGTACACATGTTTATCAGGTTGGGACAGCGAGGAGAAATATATCGGCCCTATAGTCTAAATTGAACAGGAAGCCGGCTATTTTGAGTTGAACGCCAATTCGGGGCAGATTTTGCCGATTTTGCACCTCTGGTATTTGAACGAACTTGTCCTAGTTTTATTTTATTGTTTGTGCGTGACTTTTGCGTATTTTACATACTTTTCAGACTAAAGGTCTCGTTCTTAAACCATTTTTGTTATATCTTGTTAGCGTTTATTTATTATTCAACTATTCGTTTCCAACTTATTTTCTACTTAAATGTAAATGTTCCAGTGTTGATTGCACACACTGTTCCAATTTAAAGTTAAAAAAAAAAATCAGTAATAAATAAATACAAAGGGCTCATTCCGGAGTTCTAAAACATGTAATCATTATTTCACCTTCTATTTCTGCAAAAAATCAAAAATAATTTCACCAGAATTTTACACACTGGACCTTTAACTCTCCTTCTTATGCAGATTTTGTGTGAAGAAAATAAACTCGCTCACAGTTCCGTTGGACGCTTCGTAAACTGCTTTGATCTTCTGCCGCTGCTCGTTGTTTCTCTTCACCAGGACTGCGATGATCACGTCCTCGTCCACCCCTGTGACCGACAAACTTATTGTGTTTCTTATTGTGTTCGCACACGTTACACAGACGCAAACATGTGGTCTTTCGAAACACACACACCTTTACTTTCAATGGCGCTCTTGAGAACTGAAGCGTCGTGGCTGGCGTTGAAGTTCGGGTACGCCATGACGGTTCCATGATAAGGCTTTGGTTCATGCTTCGCCTGAAAGAACAAACAGAAAAGCAGATTTTGTTTTCAGGTTCAGCGCCAAGAGACGTATGGGCGCAAAATGGCTGCCTCACAAAATGGCGGCCTGCGGAGACCAAGGCCTTTTGCTAACATAAGTAAATATAAAAGGCTTGTTCTAAGGCGACGGAAACCAAACATTTCTTTAACAAATATACACTTGTACAAACACATTGTTACACACTGGACCAACTGAGAGCAAATTAAAGCTTTTCTTGCCTTTTTTCCTCTAGAGAGCTCCCCCTACAGTTTCGGAGTACATATTTTTACGGCACCACCGTAAACATCCGTCCACTGTTGACCTCTTTATCCTGACCCTGAGCTGTCCGGGTCAGAGGCCCTGACACCGCAAGGCTGGTTTTCCTCTAACAGACAGCAGGGGGCAGTGGAGACAGACCCCAGTCTCCTCGTAACAACACATTTAACCATCACCATGACTCTGAATGTGTTAAATTATGGGATTAATCCCGCGTAGTTCTGATTCAACCTGTTCTGATTATTTTCTTGATCAATCAAGTCGTTGTTTGGTCCTTAAACTGTCAGATAATGATGTTCTCAAATGTCCAGAAACCAAAATGATTCAGTTTTTAACAATTTCTTTGTTATATGGAGCAAAGAAACCAGAAAATATTCACATTTAAGAAGCTGTTGCTGCTGTACATAATGTTACATATACTAGCTTTAACTTTGAAAAAGTAGTTTTAATACTGACATTTAGGCTTTCTCAAGCTTTTCACTGGTGTTAACTATATATTTGCTCCATGAAAACCATTTGAAAGCGCCCACATGGATACTCACAGTGTATTTTTCGTCCTCGTCGTCTCTGTCGCGGACGATGCCTTTGAAAAATCTCTTGAACATGGACATCGTTGTCGCTTTTGGGACCAGACTGTCGAAGGAAAAGAGGTTAAAGTGATTCACAAGCTCCTCATTTGTTTGTATGTAAAGGTGCGAGTGAACATGTCACCTGTGTCTGAAGACCTGTGCGTGTGTGTCTCCACCCAACACTTTTGCATGCTGCTTTTACTTCACCTGCAGACCACGAGCCAATCACAGGCCACATTCCTGTGAGGTGACACTCGCAGGCACAGGCGCCTCCGACTGGTTCGGTGACTCTTTTTAGGAGTTTTTCTTGCATAAATATCGGCCAATAGACTTCACCCTTTAGGCAAACAACTGGTTATTCATGACCGAGACAGTCACGACTGTGTTCTGCTGGTTTCAAACAGGTTTGTTCAAAAATTTTTTGGGGTCCAGGAAACCTGAAATGAAGTCCACACCCAAACCAACACTCACGGCCGTCGACAATACTGTTGTATATACGATATATATGTACATCCCAATGCTGTGTAAAATGTAAATAAATACAGAACTCATATTTTATTCCCAGTAGAACATAAACAACGTAAATTAGACTTTTTACCATTACATGGAAAATATGAGCTCATTTTGAATTTGATGGCAGCAGCACATCTCAAAAAAAGTTGGAACAGAAGCAACACAAGGCTGGAAAAGTAAAGGCCACAAATCAAAAACAAATGGAGGAGCATTTGACAATGTATTTTTCATAAATTGTCAAAAATGTCTCAGTTTCAACACCTATGTTGTTCATATTCTATTGGGAATAAAAATATGGGTTCATGAAATTCGCAAATCATTGCATTCTGTTTTTATTTACATTTTCCACAGTGTCCCAACTTTTGGGAATTGGAGTTGTATAGTAGATCAGATAATAGAAAAATAACAAATGGATGACATGGCTTTGCTTTATAACTTCTGCGTATTTCTTAAAATCTATTGTACATATTTTACAGCAATTTAAAACTGAAAAACAACATAAAATTAAAAACACATTTTTTAATTTGAATTTAATGACAGTTTAAGGCCCTCCTGCAGTACTGCCATGGCCCAGTAGGGGCCGCGGCCCACACTTTTGGAACCACTGCCTTCTAAGTGTTAGTTTTAATAAAAGCAGTTTGGCTGAATTATTTACAGATCACCGTCGTTATCCAGATGTAGATTTATTACATATGTTTGTACATATGTTTCTGAAACTTAAACTAAATTCCTGGATATAAAAGTACAACCATTGGAGTGCCAGCCAAATATATACCCATTATCACACATGGGCAAGAGTACAACATAATGTATTTTAAAAATAAAATACCAACCACTCAACTAAAATACAACAAAATACAGCAGTCACACCGTTTTATTTTATGTCTTTTATAAATACAGGTTAATTTCTTTTCTCGTATGCTTATGATTGAGCTCTTCTAAAGCATTTAAACAATTTCATTTTCTGCACTTTACATTTCATTATGGAGTCAAAAACCACGCCAAGGGTTTTAGCTGATGGTCATATTGTCCACGTGTCTAAATACTATACTGAGCCGACTGGACACTCTACATTTCTCTTAGGTGTGAAAAAGTATGGCTGTCTCGATACGTCCCTGCAAAGTGTTGAGTTAGCAGGAGTAAAATACACAATAAAACAGTAAGGAGTTTTAATGTGTATATTACTATTTTACACCTTTACAACCATTAAACCAATAAAATAAGAATTTTATTAATAAAGAGGAAAGAAAAGAGAAAGAGGAAAAGTGCAGCAACAGCTGCACAAAAGCCAGTACCTGCATAAAACCCTGTCATTATCACGTATTAGTATAAATCTCCGCTAAATAAGGTGGAACAAGGCCGTTAATGGCTTTAAACTCTTAAAATCAATTCTAAAATGAACCAGCAGCCAATGAAGTCTATATTAAACAGGGGCGACGTGTTCACTCTTGGGGTTTTTGCTGCATTTTGAACCATTAGACGTGAAAGGGAAGAGACCAAGACCAACGTAAAGTGCGTTAACTAGTCGAGCTTTGAGCCAGTCTTTTACTTCTTCAAAACAGTTAAAGGGAGGCTTCAGGGAGGTTTTACTGTTGTGTTTTAGTGGTAGGTAAATTGATTAAATACAGGAAATAAGGACCCCCCCAAAGGCAGCAAATACAGGGCAAAATGAATAGGGCCCAAAGTGGAACCTTGGGGAACCCCACATGAGTGTGGAGCTGCAGATGAACATGCTGATCCCCCCTGTAAAATAACCCTTAGCTTAAATAAAATTTACATAAGTAACATGTTGTAGAAACTCCTCCTTTATTTACTTTCCAAATATGTATGTACTAAAGGTGTTTCATCACAGTACAGTTGCATAATTTATTCAACAGCTCAAACTGTCATTGGTGTTTGAACAACCTCTTCGTACATTGATGTGATGAATAAGCGTGATGTAATCCATGGGGGTTCAGGGGCTAATGGTTTAGGCCCACCAGTGGATCCAATCCAGTGTGCAGGATTGGACACATACTGATTCAAATCTAATCATAATGTGAAATACTATACCTATTTTTTTCAGTTCCAGATACCTGTGACTAATCTCTTAGTTGTGTCAATGATAAACTTAGGCATTATTGCATTAATTTTCTCCCGAAATTTCAGATTGTACAAAACACGTTTTGTTAGAAGATACTTCAGTAAATTGTAAAATAAATGGAAAATGTGGGCATTCTTGTTGTTTATACCTTATTATGTTGTTATTTTACTGGCATGTGGCTCCTGAACACCCCTGGTTTGGACAATAGGACTGGGCCTAACTCTTGCAATTGACCTTTTTCAAGCTTTTTCGTATTCATGTGACGTACCGTTATATGATTCTCTCAATTAGTACAGAATAATTGAGACAATAATATTATCGGGCCTGGTTCTGTGTAACCCACCCTCCTGCCAAAAGCACCCGACCTGAACCACGCGAGGTGACGAAGAATGCAACGACACACATGTCACATGATCGCGTCTGTGTGCAGACGCCAGCCGTGTCTCACCTGTGGGAACTGACGAGCGTGTAATGGAATCATTTTGGATGTGAAAAACGAGCTCGTCTCTCCTCTATTATTCAATAAGGTGTCTCTTTGCAAAGTGTCAAACACACGCTGTCTCTTGTCTGTCTTTACTTGTGAGGACATTCAAAGGCATAACGACATGCCGAAACATAAAAGTAACCCTGAAACTAAGTCGTGACCCTCGAAAAACCCTTAAAGTTGTCCTTAAAACGATGGGTTTCCACCAAAAATTGGTCCTCATGGACAAATAAAGACATGTACCTGCAGAAGATGTACTGTAAACAAACAATAACAATAACAATAATGAGGCTTCAAGGTCATCTGGAGTATTTACTACTCGACTAACGAGCCTCACGTACAGTAACTTAAACCTTCATTAAATCTTCAGTGGCGTCTGCGCACACGTGTTGGTGTGGGTGTGGGTGTCGCCTCCGATACCAGGAGCAGTGAGAGTGTTTCCAAGCGCTTGACATAAAGAATCCATGAGGTCGTTTAGGAAAAACAAAGCAGCTCAACACAGCAGACTCGCAGAATACGGTGGGAAAATGTCACGGCTCAAAGGTGGCGTCAGCCTAAAAACAACAACACAAACATTAATGAGCTGCTCCTGGTGTCTGGAGGCAAAACGAACAATTTAAAACAGAACATGTAACATTATAACATATGAGAGCGATTGAGGAATATCACTGGTATCCAACTGTGTTTGCATCAAATCTGATTTTTGTTTCAGCCCAACTATATTTAAGTTCATAACCTTCGTGTTATTCCTGTTAATTCCAGTTGATAATGTTTCCAATTTTAGAAATTCCTGCAACGTGGTAACCCTAGTCATGTATGTCGCATATAAAATGAGTTGAGTGATTATTAATCTTCTTTTCTTTTTTGGCTTCTCCCTCTATGCAGATGATGCTCACGTTTGATCTGGCAGAGATTTTCACACCTAATGCCCTGCCTGATGGTACTCCAGCCCTTAACCTGGCGGGGATTTCAACCAGCAATCCTCCAGTTACAAGCCCGATTCCCTTCTGCTCATCCATGGGCTGCCACAGCTTTTAGTTTCTTCTTCCAAATAAAAATCTATACGAATTGGAAAAGTTATATTCTGAACGCAGCCCTATCGACTATGTGTCAAACAACCACACAAAACCTGAACTATCCCTTTAAGGTGTTGAAATCGGATTACTCAGTTGTTCTTGTGGATAAACTGCTCAACCCCAGGGTTATAATGACTTTCTGATTTTATCTCCTGTTCCTAGAACTTATAAGATGACAATATGTTCTTTTTATTGGCGTCAGTTGAGCAGCTGTCAGAAGCAGGTCACGTGCTGCCGTCGTCATGGTGACAGCTCTGGCAGATACCTGAGCCGGGCTCTGGCGTGGAGTGAAGTGGAGGCAGGGGACACAAGCACCTCACAGCAAACCACCTGTGGAGGACAGACACCTTGTATTTCCCATCATGCCGAGGAAAACTGACCTGGAAGAAGGTGAGTTCCTTTGTGGTGGATAACAATTAAAACTATATTTGGAGCCAAAGAAATGTCCAAAAATCCTGAAAAACCTGCCAACAGAGTGATATTATGAAGTGAATTTGAGGATTTGGTTTTGTCGTTTCGCAGTCGGGATAGAAATGGACGATGGGGATTTGAGCGACAGTGATGGTGAGTGGATTTCACAAAATCACTCAACAGTCGAATAATCGAAAAATAATCAGAAGCTCGTGATCGGACACGGTGTTGTATTTTGGGTGTTTCAGGCGGCGCCACCCAGAGGAGAACAAACAGGCGGCAGGCGGCAGCTGGAAGAGGAGGTGCAAAGGGAAGGGGGCGGGGCAAAAAGCCAGCCAGTGAGGAGGAGGAGGATGAGGAAGAAGAAGAAGAAGTTCCTTCACGTGGACGCAGAGGTGCAAACAAGAAGAAGCCCGCAAAGAAACGCGATGATGATGATGATGATGATGATGAGAGTGAGGACGAAGCTCCCAAGAGGAAACGTGGAGGAGCTGCCAACAAGAGGAGAGGAGGCAAAGCCCAGGGCGGAGACAAGGAGGACAGCAATGAGGGACAAGGGAAGAAGGGAGGAGGGAGAAAAGGAGGGAAGCAGGAGGAGGACAAGAAGGGTAAGAAGGGGGACAGCAAAGGGAAGGACGCGGACGATGACAAGGACAAGAAGAAGAGGAAGAAGAAGAGGGACAGGTAGGACAGAGGACGTGTGCAAGCTGGATATTATTACATTAATCCAACATTAAAGGAATAGTTCAGCTGTGAACAACAGGGAAAACAGATTATAGCCACGTTATCTTTACTCTATTAATATCTTTCTATCTTTTGGCACTTAATCTCACCATTAGACAGACTTTTCCGCCTGAAAACTGAAGTTTTTGTTGCTTTAAACAGCTCACTCTCCCTGCACCAAAGTCCACAGAGAAAATCAATGATTTTACCAAACAAAACACAGGAGTTGTTCATCCACTGCTGGCTCCATCAATAAGTTAAAATTTGCTTTTTTTTGGTGATGTTGGTGCTTGAAAACCATTCAGATTTACTTCAGTGGCACAAACTGACCACACGAGGCAGCAGTAGACCAGCAGTGTGTGTCCCGTGAGCTAAAATCACTGATTTTCTCTATGGACTTTGGTGTAGTATGCTGAAAAGCAGGTTCTAGCCACTGAACCTAACAAAAGACTCATCTAATAAAAGCCTACAATATCTTAATTTCACTGTTAGACTGAGATTTCTAACAGGAAACTGAGGTTTGTAAACCACTCACTCTCCCACACCAAATCCCAGAGAGAAAATTTGCGATTTTACATCAAAAAAAAAAAAACACAGAAGTTGTTGATCTACTGCTGCCTCCCTCATTAAGTTAATTTTTTTTTTGTGACTTCGGGGGCTTGAAAACATTCATCTGGATTTACCTCAGTGACACAAAGTGACCACACGAGGCAGCAGTAGACCAGCAGCTCCTGTGTCCCTGTGAGCTAAAATCACTCATTTTCTCTATGGACTTTGGTGTGGTGTGCTGAAAAGCAGGTTTTAGCCACTTGACAAAAGACTCACCTAATAAAAGTCTATGATATCATAAAAACATGTTCACTTCTTTGTCTCACTGTTAGACTGACTTTTCTAACAGGAAACTGACGTTTGTAAACTGCTCACTCACTCTCCCACACCAAATCCCACAGAGAAAATTGACAATTTTACATCACAGAACACAGGAGTTTTTTGGCCACTTCTCCTCCGTCATTAAGTTTAAATGATGCATTTTTTGTGTTCAGTGGTTGAAATCCTTTGTTTCCATTTACTTCAGTGATACAAACTGACCACACGGGGCAGCAGTAGACCAGCAGCTCTTGTGTCCCTGTGAGCTAAAATCACTGATTTTCTCTATGGACTTTTGTGTGGGAAAGCGAGCGGTTTATGAACTTCAGTTTGCTGTTGTAAAATGCGTCTAACAGTGAGATAAAGACGTAACCATATTCTTAAGATATTGTAGATTTAACCTGCTGAAGATTTTATGAGGTGAGTCTTTAGTTTAGTGGATAAAATCTGTTTTTATCTTGCTCCTGTGTCAGTACCTCAAGCAACCTGAACTGTCAACTTCAAATCTATGAATTCAAACAACAGACAAAGCTTCTTAATCCATAGAATTCCTCATTCTGAACTTGGGTTTACATTGATGGACTCCCTCCATGTGTTTTTTTCCCCTCCTTCAGTTCGTCAGATTCCAGTTCAGACTCTGATGAGGAAGAGTCCATGTCGGAGGGTGAGATGGCCCGGCTGATGGAGGAGGTGGAGGAGAAGAAGAAACTGATCGCCAACATCAGGAATAAGCCGTGGAGGATGAAGCGGAGGCTCACACAGCTGAAGTAATCTGTTCATCTGTTCTGAATTAGACGGAAGAGGGTTTTCGTCTGAATGTTGTACTGCATTTGTCCCTGTTTGTGTCTCATCTTCACAGGGAGGCTCAAACATTTGTGGATAAATTCGAAGGTGCGTTGGGCAAAGGAAAAGGCAGGAAGTGGTTCGCTTACAAAGTAATGATGACAAAGGTGAGGCTCAAAATTTAAGCTTTCTAGACAAAGTTTTTATTGTTTTGTAAATGGCTCACTCCCCTGCGCCAAAGTCCATAGAGAAAATCTGTAATTTTAACATCACGTCACACACAATTTGTTGTTCCACTGCTGTCTCCATCAGTGAGTGCATATGTGTTATTTTGTCACTTCAATGTTTGAAATATTTTGTTCAGATTTACCTCAGTGACACAAAGTGACCACACGAGGCAGCAGTAGACCAGCAGCTCCTGTGTCCCTGTGAGCTAAAAATGCAGGTTTTCTCTATGGACTTTGGTGTGGGAGAAATAATGGTTTACAAACTTTACTTTTCTGTTGGAAAACCTAAAAAAAACTCTGTGTCAGTTTAAGTCTATGACACTTTTAGAATACGTTCACGTCTTTATCTCACTGTCAGACAAACTTTTCCAACAGGAAACTGAATTTTGTAAACTTGTCGGTCTCCCACACAAAAGTCCATAGAGAAAATCTGCGATTTTACATCACAGCACACAGGAGTTGTTGATCCACTGCTGCCTCCATCAGTAAGTTCAAATGTCTTATTTTGTCACTTCCATGTTTGAAATCCTTTGTTAAGATTTACATCAGTGACACAAAGTGACCACACGAGGCAGCAATAGACCAGCAGCTCCTGTGTCCCTGTGAGCTAAAAATGCAGGTTTTCTCTATGGACTTTGGTGTGGGAGAGAGAGTGGTTCACAAATTTCAGCTTCTGGTCATCTCATAAGTGAGATGAAGCAGTAAATGCATTATTAAAATATAAAAAGACTTACCTGGTTTCATGTATTTTCAAAACATACTTGTGGCACCAAACTGAGTGAAAATATTAAACACTAAATATGACTAAATCTTTCTTTGAATCACAGAAATGGATCAAGTTTCAGAGGGATTTTGACAATTTCAGAACAGCCTGTATCCCCTGGGAGAGGAAGATCAAAGAAGTGGAGAGTGAGTTTTTACCTTCCATGCTGAGTTCATTGTTCCCCAGGTGGACGGCGACACCTTGTGGACACATGTGGAGACTGACTCTCCTTCTTCTTCATGCCCTTAGGCCACTTTGGGTCATCTGTGGCGTCTTATTTTATCTTCCTGCGCTGGATGTACGGCATGAACCTGGTCCTTTTCGGTTTCACGTTTGGACTAGTTGTCATCCCTGAGGTGAACAAATATACAAATATGCTCAGAATAACACTTATTAAATGTGAATTATTTTACATGGTTTTATAAATATCAGCATCTATGTCTAATTAAAAAGGAAAAAGGAACATAGATTTACTGAAAACGGTTCAGGAAATTTGTATTCTTTATTTAATTTGCAGGTTCTTATGGGGCTTCCCTACGGGTCCATTCCCAGGAAAACTGTCCCCAGAGCAGAGCAGGCCACCGCTCAGGACTATTCTGTCCTCATGGACTTCAACGTGAGTTTGATGAAGATGATGCCTTTTAAAAATGTCACAAAAATGAAGTTAAAGGTGATTTACAGAATACTGTTTTCATGATATTCATTCAAAGCTAGAAAAGACTACAAGTTTCCATCCCACAAATGTTTTATTATCAAACCTAAGAAATAGAGGGGTGACTAGATGTTACTTGTGTCCCTGTGATGTTACTACGGTGCCCCCTTAGGGTCACGGTGGGAAAGTTTTTCGAGTGAATTTTTGAATTTCCTCGCAATAACTTTTATGTTTTTTTCCCTCCCCGGTGCTTTTGTGAGGGGTTTTGTGAAGGAGAAGCAAAATTTTGCAAAGGAATGGAAAAGTCCGCTGTAAAGAAATTCCCAACCTGACCCTGTTCCTTTTAATGAAAGTCCAAAGATGGGGTTTTCTGTCAACCACAGAAGAAGAGCAAATAAATTGTAGCTCACAGGACACAGGAGCTGCTGCCCCCATCAGGAGGTTTGAGTCAATAAAGTAAATCAGAAAGAAGAATTTTTAAAATCTGAAGTCACAAAATAAAACCACTGAACTTACTGATGGAGGCAGACGTTGATTCTACAGAATATGTTTGCGGATTTATCTCACCATCACACAGCCTTTACCAACAGGAAAGCAAAGTTCACAGTCCTGCACCAAAGTCCATAGAGAAAACCTGCATTTTTAGCTCACAGGGTCTACTGCTGCCTCGTGTGGTCACTTTGTGTCACTGAGGTAAATCTGAATGAACAATTTTAAATGCCAAATTGACAAAATAAGACATTTGAACTTACTGATGGAGGCAGCAGTGGATCAACATCTCCTGTGTGCTGAGATGTAAAATCACTGATTTTCTCTATGGACTTTGGTGTGGGAGAGTGAGCGGTTTACAGCGTGACACAAACTTAAGTTTTCTGTTGGAAAAGTCTGTCTACTTTGGATTAAGCAAGACTTTGCTTCCTATATATTTCTTATATATTTCTTTTTATTTGACTTCTCTTTTATTTGACTCTTCTTGGTTCCACTAACACACGTCTCCTCCTCCTCACAGGGTTACTGCAAATACTCCGTCCTGTTCTACGGATACTACAACAGTCAGAGGACCATCGGCTTTCTGAAGTTCAGGCTGCCTCTGTCCTACTTCATGGTCGGGATCGGCACGTTTGGCTACAGCCTGATGGTCGTGATCCGCACGTGAGCTCGGGCACATTTGTAACGGTCGTTTTATTTACTACTGAACAACATTTTAACTGTAGTAGGAAAAGGCTAACACTGAAATAAATGGGCAAACACGGGTGTAGATTTTCATAAGGTGCGTCTTTTGTTGGCAGTCATGTGTTCAGTGACAGTGAGCCTCAATTTTCCAGGATGGCCAAGAACGCTGATGTTGGCGGCGGAGATGGAGAGGAAGGAGAGTTCACGTTTGCCTGGAAGATGTTCACCAGCTGGGATTACCTCATTGGCAACTCAGAGACCGCTGACAACAAATACGCCTCCATCACCACCAGCTTCAAGGTAACTCAAAACAAGATGTTTACAGCAGAAACTGGGAGTGACATGACACCCAAGTGAAGTACACTCCAGTTGTCACAGAACTTCAGAGATCAGATAATCCTGTGGTTAATATTAGTGTCTTTGCGAACACACCCTCCAAATGGAATGCGTTATATTTTCAGCAAGTCCATCTGAGTTCCTGAACCCTCTTCTTACTACTGCCAAGAACAGGAGTCCATCGTGGATGAGCAAGAGAATCAGAAGGATGAGAACATCCACCTGCGGCGGTTCCTCAGAGTCCTGGCTAACTTCCTGATCACCTGCAGCCTCGGTGGCAGTGGGTACCTCATCTACTTTGTGGTGAAGAGGTCTCAGGAGTTTGCCTCAAGGGACGACCTCAGCTGGTACGAGAAGAACGAGGTAATACTGATGTTCTTCTGTGACCGACTGTGACTCCCACTGCTAATACTGATGCAACCCCTCGTCAAATAAACTGGAGTACCGCGTTAAAAGTGTGTCCTGTTTTGGTTCAGTTGGAGATCATCATGTCTCTGCTGGGTCTTGTGTGTCCTCCTCTGTTTGAGACCATTGCTGAGTTGGAGGACTACCATCCTCGAATTGCTCTCAAGTGGCAACTGGGACGGATCTTTGCGCTCTTCCTGGGAAATCTTTACACCTTCCTGTTTGCCCTGTTTGATGAAGTCAACACCAAGGTATGGTACTATGAAAGTGTGTGGGGACAGTGTCTGGTATGAACATTCAGTACTTTGTGACAGAACAGAAATTAGTTGCTCTACAACTACACACACACATACCTTTCAGGTTTGATCCCATAAAACAGGGGTTCCCAACCCCTGTGCCACAAAAACCCAAAGAATGCCACAGTGTTGTGACGAAAAGGGCGCTGAGTCAAAAGACAAAGCTCTCGATCTGCCGGTGGATCTTCTCACCTTTTTCAGCCTTCAGCTCCTTCAGCCTGCGATCTTCTACTTTCTGAAGAACAGGATCGTGGACTGAAATGGGTTTTCTCAGGAGTGTTGGCTGGATTCTTGCTTAAAAATTGGGTGAAAAGCTCAGTCATCTGGAAGATACTTGTGAAATGGAGTCAGTTGAGGTGGTTCAGGCATCTGGTAAGGGAGTCACCAGGTGTTCCTGATGTGCCCAACTGGGAGGAGACCCCAGGGCAGACCAAGGACTTGGCCTGGGAGCAACTAGGGATCCCCCAGTCAGAGTTGGACGATGTGGCAAGGGAGAGGGAAGTCTGGGGATATCTGCTTGAGCTGCTACCTCCCACGACCCGATTTGGGATAAGTGGTGAATCCTTGACTGTAAATGCAATGAATTACTACTTTCTGCTGAACCTAAACCTCCTTTGTGATTCTCAGCTAGAAGAAGAGAAGTCCATACAGAACGCATCTATCTGGGCCATGAACGAGTACTACGCTAACTTCTCACGATACGTCAACGACTCTGAGGCCACCCCGCCCCCCATGAACCCTGCTGATGTAATCAGAGGACCCTGCTGGGAAACCGCTGTCGGCATTGTAAAGAAAATTACGAAAACTTGTATCCTCTTCCTCAAAGTATTTAAGTGATTCACAACTTGACTGTGTCATCTGTGCTGTGCTTAAACTGTAGGAGTTTGTGAAGCTGACGGTGTCAGACATCCAGGTGACCTACCTGACCATCCTGATTGGTGACTTTGCCAGAGCTGTCATTGTTCGCTTCCTTAACTACTGCTGGTGCTGGGACCTGGAGGCTGGATTTGTAAGTCTATGGTTCAAGGTTACGTTGCACTGTTTACAGACTTAAAATGTGGATTGAGTTTGGTGCAGGAGAGTGAGCAGTTCTACTTTTACAGTCAGAGCTGACAATGTGCCACCTTATACAACCATCACTTTTATAATTGAACTGTAAAATTAAGACCTTTTTCCTCAGTAATCATTGTTTGTTTATTGTCTCTCTTTTTAACTTAAAGCCCTCGTATGGAGAGTTCGACATCAGTGGAAATGTACTTGGATTAGTCTTCAACCAAGGGATGATCTGGTATGAGCATTACTCCTATACAATGACTTGATGAATAACCCTTAGGATGCTCTTTAAACTTGAGCGACTTTTAAAAACCTAACCTAAAAATGTATTTTAAACTTGGGTCCAACCCAAAGTCATTTGGGAATCTTTAAATCTTCAAACTTGGGCCCTTAGGGGCCATTGGGGCCTCATGTCTGGATATATAGGACATCACGGTGACAGCCTGGGTTCCCACTATGAATATGGATTGATACTATTTAGTTTAGCGCCTCCATGTGGCTAAAAAACCTGCTACATCAGTCTTACCTGAAAGCTGATGCCATGTCTGTAGGATGGGTGCGTTTTACGCTCCTGGGCTGGTCGGCATCAACGTGCTCCGCCTCCTCAGCTCCATGTATTACCAGTGCTGGGCTGTCATGGCCACCAACGTCCCCCACGAGAGAGTCTTCAAAGCCTCCAAGTCCAACAACTTCTACATGGGCCTGCTGCTCCTCATCCTCTTCCTCAGCCTGTTACCCGTCGTCTACACCATCATGACGCTGCCGCCCTCGTTTGACTGTGGACCCTTCAGGTAAAATCCCTTAAAGGGACGGCTTATATACACGATCATGAGGAACTCATGCATGTATTGACCATCTTGGTATCTGCAGTGGGAAGGTAAAGATGTACGACGTCATCATGGAGACAATCGACCTCGACCTGCCGGCCTTCTTGGGGACGCTCTTCAGCTACGCTGCCAACCCGGGTCTCATCATACCAGCGGTTTTGCTGATGGTGTGAGTGGAGAGGACACTGTTCGGAGCTCTACTCCCTCCGCTGGAACATGAAATCAGACCATAAAACTGACATTCCCTGATCTCTCTGTCTGTATGTCTGTCTGTTCAGACTGGCCATTTACTATCTGAACTCTGTGTCAGAGGCCTACAAGAACTCCAACATGGAGCTGAAGAAAAAGATGCAGATGGTAAGAAGAGAAAGGAGATGAATGAAAGTTTAATAGAGCTCAAGCACTCCATATCTATCACCCAATGGAATTCATGAAATTATGGATTTTTGAGGGACTCACTGCTGGTGAAAACGGACAGAAATTGGCACACAATCGGCGAACAATTTGATAACACATGGGAAACATAAAAGTGACGCACAGGCTCATTTATTCTCGTTTGCGTTGGTATGGATGTTTACACAAATGCTTCCTCTAGAGCAGGCCTAGTCAATTGGCGGCACATGGTCCACATGCGGCCCAGAAACAACCCCTGTGTGGCCTAGCCTGTGGTTCTGTCACAAAAAAAGAGAAAAACACATTTCTAGTGGGACTTTCCCACAGAAATTCCTAAATTCCTACAGTGGTACTGACAGTGAGTGTAACACTCCCTGTAGCCTAGCAACAGTCGTTGTTATGAGACTGTTAGCGTACTGTCGCACATCTGTCTTTATCAACACAGAAACGTAAAATAGAAGATGAAATCCGTTGATTTAACCCTCTCTGGACCAACAAGTTTATTTTACCGCCTCAGTGTTAGGTGTTTTTCAATACATTGATTAGTGTTGATTTTAAATTTGTTATTAACTTGCTGCTTATCAGTTGCTGAAAAGGTGCGGCCCAGCTAAATTTCTTGGTTTGAAAATCTGGTCGAACTAAATTTGTAATTTAATAACCCTGTTTTATAGGGCAGTGCCGAGTACCAAGTTGCCTTGAATAGGAGAGACTCTTCATCATTTTCCTCACATTTTCCTGACTGATTAGACCATTGACTCTATACTGCTCCCACGATTTCTGGTGGTATTGCTCCATTTCGTCCGTCATCGTGAGCTCCCCTGCTTGGTGCACAATGACAGTCGAAATGAGCGTAAAGTACGGACAAAAGGTTCCACCCCGAGCGTGTAGTGGTGCCACCTAATGTGAAACCCGGTATAACTCCTGCCCCACATCAAGACTCTGAAGACCAGACTCTCTCCACAGGTTCATTGAAATAAGTCAGTCATTTTTAGAGTGTGCAAACTTTAACACAAACATATTATTAAACCAAAACAATCGTAAGCCACAGCCCCAAACTCCTATCACTGTATGATAATAATTACTTGTGGCTTATTAGATTGCTTTTTTTAAGTAATTTATCATTGTCTTCTATTGACTTAATGTGTGAATTATAGCATAAATATGGGTTTAACATCAACAACACAACATTACTCCAAAGATAGTCATCTACAAGTATACACAATCATAAAATAAAACCGTACATACCCACAATGCTACCAAGGGCACGAGATGTATGTGGCCATGCTGTCCATGCTGTGCTAGCCTTGTTCCCATTTTCTGACCGACTTCCTGTTCAATTACATCAATTCCTTTTTTCCTGTGATGTCACTTCCGGGTTCCAGTGATACATTTAATTTATCTAAAGAAATATAAATAAACTTAACATTAAGTTAACCTTACATGAAATTAGTTGGACACTACTTGACACCAATGAAATGAAACATGTAACCGGCCAAGATAAACAAACGTCTGTGTGGACCATGGTCAGCCATTTTGAATTTGGTGTCTTGACAATTTGGATGTTCCGTAAACATCTTAGCGTGCTAGTCTTTTCTGCATGGGAATTAATGAAGTTAGAGCAGAGCGGTAGGCTGATCCAAGGTATTTTCCTTACTTTTAATTAAATTAGTAGACAAAAAGGTCACATTCCGGTTGAAAAGGGCTGACCTAACATATTTTTTATGATATCACGGACTTAACCTAGCATTGTGTCAGCCACGTATTTCAGTAACAGTGAGCTTCTCAAGCTGGTTCCTGAGAACAATGGTCTTTTTATTTGGAATTTTCCTGATTGAATCTCTTAACATTTTCTTTCCTGTCCACCGTCTCTCTCTCCATGTGTGTGTGTCCAGGCCAGGGACGAAGAGAAGAATCGGAGGAACAACATGGACAGCACCAATCAGGTCATGAAAGACCTGGAGGACCTGCTACCAAACCAGTCCCTGGCTCCACCCGCTCCTCCACCAGAGCCAGGTGACTATAACTCCTATTTAAAATGAACTCTTGCTGCGGTCACGCTGGATGCAAATAATTCACGCGGTTAGTTTAAGTACAAAATCCCTGAGTATTTCGTTTTGGCCAGGCTTCAGTGAAAACTTCACCTCTTCAACGGACGTAAATCACACTCACTTGGTTCACGATTATCTGTCACCCAGACCGATATGATTTTATCCAAAAAAGACCATTTAGAAAAAAGAAAAAACCTTGGAATAAAGTCAGCAAGGACGTCGGTCTACCTGGTAGATCTTATGACGCTATGATGGGACCGCAGCGTTAGCTTTTTGTTCAACACACCCATTGAATCATGTAGATGTTTCATCAAGTGAAATGCATGGATACAGCTGTTTCTTTCCTTCACTTACGTTGTCTAAACAGAAAAACCACCAGAGCCTGAAGCAAAGCCAGTGAAGACAAAGCCAGGTAAAGGCGTTAACCTGCAGAAAGATGTGACTCTGGCATCACCCAACCCCAGAGCTCAAAGACCAGTGAACCGGCCTCCAGGTCCGAGAGGGCCAGGACCGGGTGCAGGACCAGGACGAGGTCGGGGCAGAGGGCCCCCTGCAACATAACGGTCTGAGGAAGAAAAACAAACAAACAAAAAACCACTACCCTACAGTCTGTTCATCCCTGAAACCAAACGTGTGTCTCCATTAATTCACACAGGTCTGCATGAAGCCTTTCACTGAACGTTGTTTCTCATTTAGTGACAGGAAGTATTGATCGTCCAACTCAGCACGTCTTCATTCTCAAAGCTGGAATAAAAACTTTTTGACTTAAAAAAAAAGGTGTCATCTAATCATCTGTTTGCAGCAAACCTCACAAACCCGACTTAGTTGTTTTGACTTGTCTTTGGTTTGGCAGGTTGGTTTACAACAGTGAGACAAAGGAGTGAACATATTCTTAAGAGCTGCAGTCAGGGTTCCCACACTTTGGATGCATCAAATTCAAGGACTTTCCAGGGCCAATTCCCTCACATTCAAGGACCGAATGTGCTGACACAGATTAAGATGGGAGGGCAACTTGTTAAGAGTGTCTTCGTTTATGGCGTCTTGGTCAAGTCAGTCTTTATAATTTGGAATTATCTTGGATTATTTTCATTTCCCAGGCATCACATCTTTTGCTCTCTCTTGCTTAATGTTATTCACTCATTGTGCATGGAATCTGACGTAAACAGCAAAGGGAGACAGTGGACAGTGTCCACAACACCGGTGGTAATTAAGACTTGACCTTTGTCCTGTGTTAAGCCTAGTCTACATACATCAAGCAATGCAGGGCACGAAACAGTAGGTGGCGACATAACAAACAAGGGAGGCATTTACCTAAATATCAACTTAACTTCTTTCTTGCATAAAATTCAAGCACTTTCAATGACCCGTCTTTCAAGGACTTTGAATTTATAAAGGCTTTCAAGGATTTGTGGGAACCCTAAAAAAAAAGAGTGAAATTACTGATATTGTAGAGCTGCCGTACACTTGCAAAAACCTCAACTATTCCTTTACACCCACTGAAACATTTTATTTTGAGACTCAACTGTTTCAAATGAAGAGTCTTGAGCTTCTACGTTTGAACAGAATTTATTTACATCATACAATTTATTCTGTATTAATGGAAGATTATGCACACGGCAGTATATAAATAAAGGTGTTTGTACAAACTTGCATAACTAAAGGGTAAAAAAAAAAGGAAAAAAGAAAGAAAAGACATGTTAAGCAGCCAGAGCAAACATCACAAATCATTAATAACCAGCGTCCACAGGTCTCACTGTTCTTCGCAGCCTCGTATGATACTCACACACACACGTATGCAGCAGTGCAACTCTCCCCATGTTGTGAATGTGTCGGCTCACATTAAAAACAAAAGTGAAGTAATAAAAAGAAAAGAAGGCAAAAACAATCACAGGTGAAAGGCTACTCATCAAAAACAACAACAACAACAACAACGTATCACTGTCCTAGAAAATAACGGAAAGAACGACGTATGATGTCACAGTCGGGCGACACGCGTGGTCACGTGATTTCAGTGTGTCCGCGCTCCCGATCCCGGACACGGAGCGAGTCCCAGCAGTCAATCCTCGATCGGCGGGAGAGGAAAAACAAACGACGCCGTGTTAGCGCTGCGAGTGCACGCACGCACACACACACACACACAGAGGAGGGATGGACGGACGGACGGAGGACGAGCCAGCGAGGAGACAACAGTCTTTTTTTATTTTTGTTTAAAAGCCAGAGTGGACAAGATTCCAGCAGCACAGAGAAGCGTTTCACTTTAAGAACGAACCAGCACGCGCAGATTCTGACCGCGTCAGCGGCGATGTACAGTCCGACCTCGCAGCGACAAGCGGAGGTCACGGTGAAGAAGAAGAAGAAGAAGATGACGAAGAGATGAATTTCCTTTTCTTTTCTTTTTTTTGCTACTCAAGCCAGCAGAGAGCAAGCACGGCTGAGTTGTCCCCACCAGCCGACCGCAGTAACAGTCAGAGTCTGGGGTCAGAGGTCACATGACCGACAGCCTCCCTCCCTCCCTCCCTCCCTCACTCACACACACACACACACACTCACACACACACCTCATGTGCTCATTTCACATCAAGTCACACCCAGATGAGAACAAAGCTGAAAATATGTGAGTTTTCATGCACTGGGGAAAATGTCCTCAACGTGTTAACAAACCAAAAAAAAGAAAAGAAAAAACAAACAGATCCTTTACAAAGAAGGTTGGGCTCAAGTCTTTATCTTTTTTTTTTTCTTTAACTCTGCAGTTGTTGTTAGATGTGATCGTTCCCAGAATTCAAAGTCAAACCCAGAGTGGCGTTCTTCATATTCTCTGGATCTTGTCGGCGACGACCACGGGGTTCTCTTTGCGAATCTTGGCGGCAGCTTCGGCTTTGTAGTCGTAGGGACAGTTGTGCTTGTCGGAGTAACGGTGAAGTCCACAGAACAGATTCCCACATCGGCAGTCGAAACCTGGAACGCCACAGCAGACGAGCAAAGACTGAGTAAATCCCATAACAGTGGAGCAGAGCAGCAGCAATGGCAGCCATTTTGTTATTCCGTTTCACAAAATGTGAGTCTAAGTCTACAATATCTTAAGGATATGTTCATGACTTTATCTCGTCCTTAGACAGTCTTTCCGTGCTGGAAAGTTTATAAACCGCTCACTCTCCCACACCAAAGTCCATATAGGAAAACAGTGATTTTATGTCACAGCACACAGGAGTTGTTGATTCCCTGCTGCCTCCATCACTAAGATCAAATGTCTTATTTTGTGACTTCTCCGTTTGAAATCCTCTGTTCAGATTTACCTCAGTGACACAAAGTGACCACACGAGGCAGCAGTGGACCAGCAGCTCCTGTGTCCCTGTGAGCTAAAATCACTGATTTTCTCTATGGGCTTTGGTGTGGGAGGGTGAGGGATTCATAAACTTCACTTTTCTGTTGGAAAAGTCTGTTTAATGGTGAGATAAAGATGAGAACATGTTACTAAGGCATTGCAAAGTTAAGAAAGAGTAGATTCCTATGTTAAGTCATCGTTTGAAAATGTAGTGGTAGCCAATGATTTGTATCCACGAGTGCTTCAGTTTCGCATCAAAAATTATCCGTGGCACCTGCTAACACACCTGAAAATGTACATCACATGACCGTTCAGGTTTACAGGGCATGTATGTGTGTCTCTCCTCTACAGTTTTTGGCTGAGTTTAACAAATTGTGCTTTTTTGAAAAAAATAGGGATCAGCCGATTCGGTATCCGTATACTGCATCAGATATTGGACGGATAAAAATGTAAAATCCGGTACAATCCAAAAATCATATAGCATTCTGCACTATGAACAGACAATAAAAATGTGAATAAAAACCGGCAACAGCATTTTAGCTGAGCCATGTTTGTGTTATGGGTCACAAAAAAGTGGTTCTTACTTTTTTTTTTTTTTTTTTTTAAATGGAGCACTGTGGATTGGTCTTAGAAAAGAAAACACCTGCTCTGACTTTTCATAGTATTTTCTGAAGCTAAACTAAATAACTCCCGCTGTTCCCGTAACTTCTCGGTGAAAAACTCCATGAATAAAAAGTTGACATAGTTTGACACAATAAAGCATCCCTCACCTGTGAGGCCGACCTTCTTGCGGCACATAAAGCAGCGGTTCTTCTTGGGTTTTGGGGGTTCGGGGGTTTTGGACTCTTCACTGCCAGCAGTGGAGGGAAGGGACACAGAGACTGTGGGCTGACTCACCACTGTGGACACCCACAAAAAAACACTTAAACAAGTGTCAAAAACACTTAAACAAGTGTCTCTCACCAGAGAGACTAGATAACATGTAAGAAGTATGTGTTAACCGTTTTAAATTGTAATTTAAAACCATGAATACAAAAAGAAGATTAGCGATATGGATGAACGCGATAAATGACAACCTTCATCCAATTTTATACAATAAACTCCTGGTCCATATTTGGTACTGACCTGGTTCTGTAAGATCTACTTTACTCGCAGAAGCTCCTTTGTCCTCACAGGTGAGACTCATCTCAGTCAGAGCCGAGGAAACCCCACTGTCAACCAGAAACAGAAGCAAATTTAAAAAAGTCCAACATTTCTGTAGAGGATAACTGATCTAAATGGATGGCTCTGGTTTTTCTGAAGTGTTCTGAATCTTTAGAAGTTGTTTGACTCTTTATCTCAACATTAGACAGACTTTTCCAACAGGAAACTGAAGTTTATATAGATTTATAAACCTTCTACACCAAAGTCCATAGAGAAAATCAACGATTTTACAGGAAGGCACACATGTTGGGGTTGTTGATCCACTTCTGCCTCCATCATTGAGGTCTAATGTGATAGTCTGTGACTTTACGGTTTAAATTCTTTGTTTTAATTTACCGCAGTGGCACAAAGTGACCACATGAGGCAGCAGTAGGGCAGCAGCTTCTGTGTGACCTACGAGCTAAAATAAATGGTTTTCTTTATGGACTTTGGTGCAGGAGAATGAGTCTTTTGTTGGGCAGCCAAATCTGCTTCTCAGCCATGTTTCCACTAAAAGTGAGCCAGTCACATTCTGGCTCTAACCACAGGGGGGCGCACAAAACACAGTCGGCACTCCATACAACTCCACTCAAAAAAAAAAAAACTTGAATTATCTGTTTAATGATATTTTATTGAGCTGTCTTTTCATGTTGAGGGGAAACTTTTGTGATGCTAAGTAAAATGTACTGCATCAGGTTTAATGTTATGTACTTAAAAGTTGTAGTGCATAACATATTTAAATGAGTTATGCTGCTGCACACAGGAAGTATTTTGTTTTACACAGAAACAGACCAAGACAAAAGCAACATTGAGCTAATAAAGTGAGACACCTGAAAACCAGTTGGAGTTTAACTAAAAACACAAAGATGCGTCCACTAAAAGTTTCACAAGCGAAGTGGAATAAATGTCTCTCGTCTCCACCCGCCCCAGCTCTGCTGCTGTATACACACAAACACTCCCTCAGGCCTGACCCACACAGAAACAGGATTTTCCTAAACGGTATTTTCCTTTCTTCTTTGTTTTTAAAACTTTTTTTTCCCGTAAACACAGCATCGTTTCAACGTGTGCTGTGTGCAAACTTTGTTTCAAAATAAAGTAGGTGGCGTTAAACTCCAGTGACCTGGAGGTAAAAGAGCATCTCGTTTTGGTCAAGAGAGGGTCGGTTTAGAGGAAAAAAAAAGAGCAATATGAGGTTAAAATTACAACACAATATCCCATTGTGATATAAAGACATTCACTATGATATTTCACCAAATTTCAAAGTGAAATTTAAAATTGTTTTAAAAGTGTCTGTTTGGATATTGTACGCAAGTTTCACAATGAAAACACATTTATGATCCAGTAATATTCAAAAACTGAGACAACTGTTATTAAAACACAGCATGTCTTTTATTAACATTATAAAAATATTGCTAGCAAATATATTTTGTATTCGGGGTTCCCAGACTGCTGTTGAAATTAAGTTCAAGGACTTTCCAGGACCAATTTCCTCAAATTCAAGGACCAAATGTGCTGACACAACTTAAAATGAGAGGGCAACTTGTAAGACCCCTCTTTGTCCATGACGCTCTGCATCTGGACAAGTGATTGTTTTTGGGATCTTGGTCAAGCCATTCTTTGTACAGAGACCTTGGAATTTCCATTTCCCAGGCATCACGTCATTTGCTCGCTTATTGTTCTGCATGGAATCTCACATCAACAGTGAACTAAGACACTGGACATCGTCCACAACGCCGCTAGTGATTATGACTCGACATTTGTTCTCTATGAACATCAAGCAATGCAAGGGAGACATTTACCTAAATATCAACTTGACTCCTTTCTTCCATAAAATTCAGGTATTTTCAGTTACCCATGTCCATCTAGGGTGACTTTCAAGGGCACTGAAAATTTAATGTTAAATTCCCAAACTTTCAAGGACCATGGGAACCTTGTAATAACCCTCACCAGTTTGACACCTCTGCATTAAAACAAATACGATCGCAGAAAGCCAGAGAGACAAAAGGAAAGAGAATAAAAGTTATCACGAAGCAAAATGACCAATGAAATCTCCAAACAGAAGAAGAGGAAGACGATAAGGATGATGAAGACAGTGACAGCCAATGCCAGCATCATCATTTTCCCCAAGAAGGGAGCCAAAACAGAGGATGAATAATAACAACAATCCGGTTGTGTGGTCGTGACTGACCTGAGAGCCTCTGTGGCGGCAGCTTCAGCTGTAGCGGCGGCTTCTGCTGCCACCTCTGCAGCAGCAACTGCGGCCGCTGCGGCGTTATTTAAGGTGGCCTCCAACCTCTGGATGGCAGACGCCTCGGCTGCGGGGCCACTGCTGCTGTTGCTGCCCCCTGCAGGAACATGCAGGACATTTCAACACTGGTCAGACACTGGGGTCCGACACTGAGGTCAGACGCTGGGGGACACAGGAAGGACTGACACAGCAGATCTTACCCACAGCACTCAGAGAACCCACTCCTCCATTGTTCTGTCTTGACAGGTGTTCCTTGTGGCACACAGAACACATGCCATTAGTCCTGGGGTTGCCATAGAAACCACAGCCAGTGGCACAGAGCATAGGAACAGGGCTCTGATTGGTCTCCTGGGCCATGGTGTTGTTTGCCGCCTGGTGAGAGGACCTGGAGACACAAACACACACAAAAAAATGCACTTTGAATTGAGGAGTGTTGCGGGATATAATGTCAAATAATAATAATAATGGAAGTAGACATTATGGGCACTCACTGATGAAACACAGCACAAAAGGGCAATACAGGTTAAACAGAAAATGGAAAATAATATTCATTAACATTAAATAACTTTTAAATAGTATCAGATTTCCCATTTCTCTTATTCCATTCAGGACTGCAGTCATTAATCAATTATTAATTCATATTGAATTAATTTTCAACAATTGTTGGTAATCAATTCAATGGGTTTGAGTGTTGTTTTTTAAATAATTAATACAATAATTAATACAAGTTACAAATAATTAATACAAGTGAGTTTTCAGCCTAAATGTGAATATTTGTCTTTGCTCCATACGACAAAATAACACTTTGTGGACAAAATAAAACATATGAAACATCATCATATCCAGGTTTTTTTTTTGCATTTTATGGACCAAACAAGTAACCCATTATTCAAGAAATTAATCAACAGATTAATCAATTATAAAATAATTATTAATGGCAACCCTAATTCCAACGTCTCAGTAGCTCATCACAAACTACGGTATCATACATTTGTGTATGACAGAAACAATGAAATTGACTAAAAATGCAAAAGTTAATAACACACCTTTAATTTTAAGCCTAATTATTTGTGTTGTACCACAATGTGAACATATTTCTAAATATCATTTTGACAATTCCATACATTTTTTTAAATTAACTTATATAATATTAAGTATTTATCAATCCAACAGCCTTTAAAACCAGGGAAAGTCATCACAGATACCTTATCACAATATGGCAATATCCAAAATCTAAGACAATATCTTGTCTCATGTCATGATAAACATGATATATTGCCCATCATGTCAGCTGATAGTCTGCATCACTTGAGGGAAGAGTGTCTGTTAGTTGTTGGTAAAACATTGGGGACTGAAAACAGGGAAGTGAACAAATGACCAAAGTTCTGGTTCCAGGGGAAACTGCATTACAGGCTTTCACCATCATGACCTGCACCGTTGTGTGTGTGTGTGCATGTGGTAGCATAAGGCAGACCCATGTGTGGCAGCTTTCATCCATCACAGGAAAGCAATGTGACACTCATCTCAACACCAGGCACTCACGAGTTTCCTCAGGAGAGCGCTGCTGTGAGAACTTCTATTTTTAGACGACCTGGAGAGGAGGTGCTGTAGTTGGTCCATAAACTGTCAGAAAATGTTGATTGGTGTTTACCAAACTTTGAAATTAGGGATGCACAATATTAGACTTTTTGCCGATAACCAATAGGCCGATATATTGGAAGCCTGGGCTGATAAACAATACCAATACCAAAATTTACAGTACATAACTGCAGAGACCATTTAGTCTCCACTAACATAATATTTTTTTCTACTCATATCGCAGATGTGGATATACACTTTCTTCGTAAGTAAAACAGAGGGTGCTAGCATAGAAGTCAAGCAACTTATGAGTCTAATGTCTTCATTAGTCATTTCAGCAAATCTTGGTGTGTTTGCCTGATATCTGATAAGACATTTCATATATCGTGCCAATAATATCATGGATATGATGTTCCCAAATGTCTTGTTTAGTCCAAACTAATTCGGTTTTAATGATTTCTTTATTATGTGGAGCAGAGAAACGAGAAAGCATTCACATTAAAGAAGCTGAAAGATCAGGAAAACTTGTTGCAATAATGGAAAAAACTCGATTATCAAACTAGTTGATGATTAATTTAGTAACTAACTAATAATCGAGTAATGGTTTCAGTCCAACTACTGTGTGTCACAAACTTCTCAGTGCTGTAGAAACCATTTGATTAACTGACCTGATTCTCTGAGTGTTAAACTTTTAACTGTGAGTCAGGAAAAAGCAGTCTGAATTAATTAAAAATAGAACTGAAATAGACGAGAAGACCACACATATTTGCTGCGGTCATCTGTTTTGCCTCGACAAACACCGGGCCACAGCCGAGTCACTTCCACAAATCCACTGAGTCATGCTAGCAAGCTAACAGCTACTGGTGTCAAGCCTCTTCCTCCATCAAAAATGCAGTATATGACCAGGAACGGTCATATACGGTCATTACATCCATATAATTGCATTATAAAACAATGTAACTACCAAATAGTCAATACTTAAAATATGTTTAATCGGTTGTTTCGGGTGAAAATACGCGTGTGCTAACAACTGATAGCCACAGCAACCTTGTGAGCAGGCTAGCATGCTAGGGGTTAGCCACATCAGAAAACTGCTGTGTTGTTGACTGTGCTTTGTCTCCACTTGATTCTCTTCCCGAGTCTGTGTTGACATTACTTTACAAATAAAAACGCATTTATGTTTTTAACAACTAGTAACAAATGCGTGAACGAAATCAAACGTACATTATTATTATTAGCAAACGCTGAAAATGGGGATTAAGCCCAAATGTGAACTTGAGTGATGTTGGCATATTATTGCAGCTTTGTTTATAAAATAGAACTGTCACATTAAACGTTGAGCTGTTATAACGAGTGAAACGTTATATTTAAAAAAGGTTGGCGATACGTTTTGAACGACACGTGTCGAAACTGAGCGTTTCCTTTTACACTCGCGAGTTTAGTAAACAAATGGCACATGAACGTCGAGGCTAAAAGCTACTGCCCACTCCGCGAACTAAAACTTACCTTTCCGAGTGAGAGAAACTCCGTAGTAGCTTGAAAACGTGTGGACTGACGAAGTAAACAGGTTAGTTAAGGTTTGAGTTGAACTAACTAGGGCCGTCTAGGTCTAAGTGACTGGTCGTCGGTGTCTTTTCTTTTCCAGCCTGTTTTTCCCTGACGCTCCTCTGAAGCTCCTGCTTCTTCTTCTTCTTCTTCTTCTTCTGTTAGGACAATGACAAAGCCTACTTGATCGCCACCTACCGGACTGGAGTACAAGTCAAAAAATAACAATGAAAAAAACACTCAGAATCTGTATTACTGCAAAATAAGGTTTTCTTTGGTGTGCTTCCGCTGGGTACAACGCAAACAAAGTCACAGAAACATATGAATAATAAAGACTTCAAGGATCAATGAAGATTAAAGAAAATGAAAAGATAAAGAAAAAACAGTTACTTTACAAGAACAAACAAGGAAAATATAACCAAAGACGAAATAGTTAATTAATAATAACAACAACAATAAGAGTATTATTATTATTATTATTATTATTATTATTATTATTATTATTATTATTATTATTATTATTATTATTATTATTATTATTAGTAGTAGTAGTAGTAGTAGTAGTAGTAGTAGTAGTAGTAGTAGTATAACTGTTGGCACCTATACTTCTATTAAACAAACAAAAAATAGCAGATGCAAATGGAATAAGCAATGAAACTGCCTAAATGAATCTTTATTGTGTGTGTGTGTGTGTGTGTGGGCTTTTGTTTGATGTATTTATTTCACTGCATTGTGATATACTGTATGTTATTGTAAATGTGATAAAGTGTTGAATACTACTACTATTATAATGTAAATTATGCATTATGCGATTACCCTGCAAAACACGATTCCCTTTTTTTGTACACCTATTAAAATCTACATTTTACTTTACTTTTCACTAAAGACATTGTCAACAAAATAAAAATAAATTTATATTTATTTTACCAAAGTAAATTAAAACACATGGAGCTTCAACGTATGAACGAAAACAACATATTTTTGAAAACAAATCCACGATAAAATCACCAGAAAGTGTCTATTTAAACACAAAAGTATGATTTAAAAAGTAAAACACATAACAGGAAAAGGAAGTGAGCGAAATGACACGTGATCACTATCACTGGTTGGCCGGGTAACGCATTTGAAGCAGCTGCGCTCGACCAATCAGGCGCCGGCATCGTTCTGGGCTCAACCAATCAGCACGAAGCCAGCGAGGATTTAAACTGGGACACTAGAAGCTCCACAATAACGCATCATTCTCTAGTATCCTTCTCTGAGACGAGCAACACACAAAATGGCTCTTCGCGTTACCAGAGTGAGTTATTCTACCTCTTTATTCTCTGTTTAATTTTGTTATGTGTTTAGTGGAGAACGCCTTTAAGCGAATTTAGCTTTATTTGCTTATTTACTTTTAATACTCTAGTAAGTGTTCTCGCATGGTGTTCGCTTCCCCGCACCTGTGCATGAACTATAAGAATTGTGCTATATTTAGCAGGTTAGTTCATGTTTTAAAACGTAATTTTCTTTCTACAGAACCGCTTGGCTTCCACCAGGACCGACCTGGCCGGCAAGGCCTGCACCGTGTCCGGGCCCACGAAGCCTCGAGCGGTCCTCGGAGAGATTGGTAACATCGCCGTGAACAAGGAAGTCCAGAAAAAGGTAAATCCTACAAAATAAGACCTATTTTGTAATGGTTGCATGTTTTTGTTTGTTTTTTTTTTTTTTTTTTAATTCAGACCAGCTGACGTCAACCATGTATCCACTTTGAGTTTGCTCTTAGCACTTAGCAACGAGTGAGCTAACTAAGCTAAATAAGGCCCTGAGGTATTTCAACTCTGCTGCCTCTACCTTTCAAATAAAAGCCCAAATGCACTAATTAAAATCACATTGACATTATATGTACTCTTTCACAGGCCGCAATTTTCTTTGCCCTTTTTAATATAATTTGTTTAACAAATGCATATATTTAGAGTTGCAACAAATTACTGTTAAGTTGCTAACAATAACTTAATTTTTTTTTGTATACAATGAAATTTTATGACTTAAATTACTTGTTTGTCAGGTTGTTTGACAGGTTGTCTCCTGTCTGTAAATGTAACCCAAACTCTACTATTTTGTGCCCATTATGAATGGCAGACTGCATATTTGACTTTTCACAATCAAAACTTTATTTGTACAGTGCAAAAGTGCTTCACATCAACACTATCACTCCCACCCACATCCTTCTCTACTCTTCAATATCATGAAAATCATCAGTTAATGCCACTTGCTCTTAACAGATCTATCAAACATGGATCAGGATTTAACGTAGAAAAAGCTCCAAATTAGGATCATTTTCACAAATTGGCTTTCTGTTGATTGGTGTTTGATCCAGGAAATGTTTCCTAAACCTCTTTTGAAATTATGATCTGAAATGTGTTGTATCTCATTAGATGGCAGTGATGCCACATGGATGCAGGCTGCCATTAAACCTCACAGAAATAGTAATCAAGTTTTTAATGTTTGCCTTTTTATATGGAGCAAAGAAAACAAACATTAGGAAGCTGAAGTCTGTTTATTTTTGATAAACACTCTGAAAGTTGTCATAATTCAGGTTCTTTTGTGATAGTTTTTCAAACAATGCAGAACTGTTTTTAAAAGTACTCAGTCTTAATTTTTTAAAGCCATAATCTATATCCATAGAAAATCTAATCACACACTTACTTCAAAACACACAAATGTATTGATCTTAATTTCCTTAATATTTGCAAATTTCAGCACATTATATTGTCAGGTGGTACGGATTAATATTTCGCTCAATTGCTATGTTGGTAAAACCAGAATTGGATGTTATCCATGACGACACATGGGTCACATTTATGGAGAAAACATAGGAGTTTGAAAAGTAATTGGAGCTCACTCTTTTGGTTTTTGTTTTTTAGAATGTCAAGACAGAAGCAACTAAAAAGGCCAAGGTTGAAAAAGCAGCTGTGGTTGTTCCAAAACAGGAAGATGTTGTTCCCGTTAAACCAGAGCCTGAGGTTCAGGTGAGTTAAAGGTCAGACCGTCGTGTCTTTCTGGATGTAGTGTATTAGTTTGCTCATGGTTTTTCCACCACAGGCTCTGCCTGAACCACAGTCTCCCACTCCAATGGAGACATCTGGCTGTGAACCTGGTGACCTCTGCCAGGCCTTTTCAGACGTCATGCTCCACAACGCCGTCAGGGATGTGGACGCCGACGACCACGACAACCCCATGCTCTGCAGCGAATACGTGAAGGACATCTACAAGTATCTCCGACAGCTCGAGGCGAGACTTTAAGATCTTTATGGAAACGATTCATCAAGCGTTAGTCTTGTCTCGTTTGGGTTTAATCCAGTTTTGTCACTGGGCAGGTTGAGCAGAACGTCAGACCCACTTACCTGCAGGGGAAAGAGGTGACCGGGAACATGCGAGCCATCCTCATTGACTGGCTGGTTCAAGTGAGCCTCAAGTTTCGTCTGCTGCAGGAAACGATGTATATGACTGTGGCCATCATTGACCGCTTTCTTCAGGTGAGAGTTGCTTTCAAACCATGTTTTCCAGACTAACGTGTGTTCAATCAATAGTCCAACTTCTCTAACCCTCAACCATGCATGATGTCTTTGTGTATTTCTGTGGCAGCATTACAGCACCACTTACAGGCCTTCTGTATATACTACATCTCTTGAAATGATGTCATGGTACAGGGAAAGTTGTTTCCATGTGACTGAGGTCTGTGCAGCTTGATTTTTAAAAGATTTAGAAGGATATCTGCTTTCAAGGTAGGGGTTTGTGTGCTGTAGTTTTCCACAAGTGAATGAATTGCAATGTTGGTAGAAAAACTTGCATTTCTATGCACCTGTCCTTGTCCCAGTGTACAAACTCATGGGGACTTGATTTAAATTGGATCTACCTCCACTGGAGGGCAAAACACCTTTACTTTAGGGCTTGTTGCCATGTAAACAAACTTTTCAATCCAAACACTTACCTGAAGGCAAACACTAGCTCTTTTTCTCATTAAGGTCATAAAACCAACTTTATTGGGTTCCGCTTTCAATTGTAATTCAATACAAAGTAAATAAGGTTAAACGGTCGTGGCTAATGGCTGTGATCACTGAAGACACAGCGGCAGGCACACCATAGGCATCACTTAATGTAGAAATTGAATGGAAATATTTACATGTACATTTTACTACAGAAGGTAATAAGCACAAGTACCTTGGTACAGACTGGCTGAATAATACTGAACCATCTCGTATCAGGACCACCCAGTCCCCAAGAAGCAGCTGCAGCTGGTCGGCGTCACCGCCATGTTCCTCGCCTCCAAATACGAGGAGATGTATCCACCAGAGATCTCCGACTTTGCCTACGTGACCGACAGAGCTTACACCACCGCCCAGATCAGAGACATGGAGATGAGCATCCTGCGGGTGCTCAAGTTCCAGCTCGGCCGCCCTCTTCCCCTGCAGTTCCTCAGGAGAGCCTCAAAGATCTACGAGGTACGTCGTTCAAAAACCGGAGTTTTGTATCAGTCTCCAGGTGCTCATTTTTCTGACTTTGTCCTCAGGTGACTGCTGAGCAGCACACCCTGGCTAAATACCTCCTGGAGCTCACCATGATCGACTACGAGATGGTTCACTTCCCTCCTTCCATGACGGCCTGCGCCGCCTTCGCCCTGACCCTCAAGATCTTGGATGCTGGAGAATGGGTGAGTGTGGCCAATGTCTTATTAGATGAATAGACTGTCTTACTGGACTGAGTGTAGCAGACAAATCCAGTCTGTCTTTCTAGCTGTGGAAAGGATGTGAGAATTTTCTTTGGCAGAAGCCAATAAGGGATTGAATTGCCATCCTGGAATGAGCCTTTGTGTGAAATTTTGGATCTTGGTTGGGGACAATGGGGTTTCATATTTCTGACTAAAGTCTAAGTCATGACTTATTTGATAATTAAAGTAGGGTGACAGGTTATCAGGAGATGGGTTGGCTCCTACTGCAGCCACTATTGTGGACCCTCTTCCCTATTAGACCACAATGGATGTGTAAACATCTTTTTCAGTTTTGATGCTGACTGAAGGCTACATAGGCTTTCCAACTCTTTTTTTTTTTTGAGTTTTTACCCACTACAAAACCCAAAGTTAGTGTATAGGATGAAACTAGGTTTATTCCACTCTTTCAAAATGGCTGCACCAGGATTCAAGTTTGCAAACTTTTTCCAGACCCAGAACACAAACGTGTTGCAATTTTTCTCCACAGGATGCGACCCTGCAGCACTACATGGACTACACAGCAGAGAGTTTGATTCCTGTAATGGCACACATTGCCAAGAATATTGTGAAAGTGAACGAGGGGCTGACCAAGCACATTGTGAGTAACCATTCTACGTTTTCACCATGAGTCTAGTCACTCTTGACTATTAAATGACTGACGCCAACTGTCCTTGTGTTGTCGCAGGCCATCAAGAGCAAATACTCGACGTCGAAGCAGATGAGAATCGCCACCATCTCGCAGCTCAAGTCTTCAGTCGTGAAGGATCTTGCGAAGCAGCTCACACAGTGAGAGAACAGCGCGGTCTTGGGCACCATGTGCTTTAATTTGTACAGTTGTAACTTAAGATTTTAATGTGACTGAGGGAGCAGCTCAAACAGGGGTTTGCATGTTAACAGTTGGCTGTTTCCCCCTCATGTGTTAGACCTCACATCTCATGCAGCAGTTCAGTCTCTTCCTCCTGAGATGATTCAGTCGGCCACCAATGACTACTGTAGTTCCACCACCTCACCACTATCTCATGTCTGTTCAAAACATGGGTTCTTAACGCACTACTTATTGTTCGCAGACTGACATCGTTGTGGCAGATACTTTGAAATGTTGCTGCACAAAAATCAGCCAATTGTTTTCCCCCATCAGGCATTTTATATTAACAAACCCTGTCTTTTCAAGATGGTTGGCCATGTTCAGGTCTAAATGGGCAGTTTTGGCTTTTTTTTTTAATGCTATATTCTTAATGTGTGAGTGTAAATGTACAGCAATACTTTTTTAAATGATTTTTACCTTAATGTCCTTAAAGCATCTATTAAATGGTTTTTGACCAGATTTTGTTGTGCAGTTTGATTACCACCAGAGGGTGCTACAAGATCAGTTGATGGGAATTCATGATCTGACAAAACTGAGTCAAGCTAATTAAACTGACTACATATAAGGGAACTAATACTTTAGTTGGTAGCAGAATTTTTCTTGTTCAAGACCACATTTGACATCTTGTGACACTTTAAATAATCTGTAAGATTATTTCCACACTTTTTGAAGTGAGTTGACAGTCAAATCAGACTTTCTGCATCCTTCAGTCATCTCAATCCAGGAAAATCTTTATCAAGACTTTATTGTATGTGTAGATGTGTCAAGCTTGGCTTCTTGGTGACACTCTTGAGCTTTTTATATATGAATAATATGGCTTAATCTCTGCAGTCTACATTAAAATGTACAAAATGAGTTCATAAACCTCTAGTGCTCTTAAAGCAGCTCACCAAGGTTCTGGGGACAGATGTAAAATTGGATTAGCAGATGCCGATTAATCATCTAGACTGCTATAAAGCTTCACTCACTCCTGCACTAACTCGAACCAAAATTGTTGCAGCAGCAAGATGGAGACTCAAACTCATTTTTACATGTATGAATGTAAATATTGACTAGAATATAGAGCATTAGCTTTATTTACAGGGATGCATGTGTCTATTGACAAGTCTTTTATAAGGACATTCTGGTTTGAATTTGCAATTTGACTATTGCCATGTATTCAACTGGTGGCTAACTGCTCGGGTTTTAGCCACTGTCAACATCCTTGTTTAATATTTACAGTCTAAGGCACTGCCTTGTCTTTCTGGAGTTTGGTGCCACCTACCGATGGGTCAATGAAGCGACTGCCCCAATATACACTCATCGGGAGATAATGGAAATGCAGTTTACTTTCTTTGTTGCCATACATTTTAGCAGAAGCTTAGCTGCTGTACAGTCTTTCATTCTCATGTGACACGAGTATGATTTCTCTCGGACGTTACAAAGACGCCTTACAGCTTCACTTCAATCACATCAAGCTCTGAGTATTTAAAGCTAATGGACGGAGGTGCATTGGGAGCTATTATCATTTTAACCCATCCACAGCTGAGACCCTCAGGCCCCGGGGGGATTCTCCGGAAGCCTCTGCTGCATGCAACCGCCTGCCGTCTGCGTGACGTCAGCCGCTTCGCACATCATCGGGGTCGCAAAGGTCATCGCTCGTGAAAACCTCCGACACCTGGAGCGGGACATGCAACAAATAAAAGCCTGACGTTTCCATGTTCTGTGATTCTCCGCTGTCATGACATACGGGGTGGTAACAGTGACACCTCCAGAGTTCCCATCCTCCCTCCGTCTGTTTTCCACAGAGACGCGGGATGATCGGGCCCGGTTATTGTGGAACGCCGGGCTTTTAAAGCCACAGATGATGCTGAGAGTTCATACCTCGAGGCTGAGGTCACGACTGAGTGGCCGTATCAGTTTACGAGAGATTCCTCCTCACTTTACACTTACAGCTGCCTGGAACGCTATTTGGCTTGCTTTTTTTTTTTTTTGCTTTTTTTTTGACAGCAACTCAGCTGCATGACATTCATTATGAGGGAAAATCAAACCTTGTGGTCGAGGAGCTCAAGACAACTCAGCAACTTACAGAGCTAAGGCAAGCATTTGCTTGTACTTCTTGTAAAGAGGAGTAAATTTGACCAAAATTACAAAAATGTTTCATAACCTCCTGGTTGACACAGTTGGAACTGGTTACCAAACACTGGGTTGCAAGACCTTTTGGGTCTCTAAACAAATTTGCTGAATTTCCCCAAAACTTTTAGTCAAGATTTATGTGTATTGTGTTAAATAACCTGCATATAATTTAATTTAACAAACATCTCTTGGAAATAATTTGTTTACCAGAAGTCTCTGAATATAAATGGCACAAACAAAGTGAACAGAAGTCACATCAGTTCCGGATTATATTTGCTCAACATGGTCAGTTATTGCCATGACATGACAGTTTTTACCAGTCAGGGAAAATAATGTGAAGAGGAGGCATTTATGGCCAAACTGAACCAGGATATCCAAGAAAGAATCTCAACATGTTTGAGTTTGATTCGGGTTTTTCTTCTCGTCAGGTACAAATTTGCCTTGTCTTGATATATTTTGTGATTTGGGTCAAATTAAAAAAGTGGGTCGCCATATAGAAATCACCGTTTGCTCCTCCTGCACTAATAACCCAATCGTCTTACTTTCAAACATGGTGGCAACACAAGGAAAAAAAAGTTATTTTAGCCACTAAACAAAACTCTTGCCTAATTAAATCTACATCAGCTCAAGTTCTCGTCATCCTAAGATCATAGCAACCTTTGAATCTTGTCATTTTACAGACTTTTCCAACAGGAAACTGAAGTTTGTGTCACGTTGTAGACCGCGACTCTCCCCAGCACCAAAGTCCATGGAGAAAATCAACAATTTTATCTAACAGCACACATGATGACACAATCACAGCCTCCGCTCTCATAAAAGGAGCTGAATGGAATTTAAATTTGCGGTGGTCAGAGCATTAAAAAAGAGAAATAAATCCTGCCGTGCATGTCCTTATAGTCTGGAAAACGTATTTGTCCTTTGATTAAAATAACAGACCAAGGCATAAAAACGACCGAGTGTAACACAAGCCGGATTTATTTAATCTGATCTGAGCGTTCCAGAGAGAAATGCTTTAGGAATCAAGAAGAATCAAGAGTTTTAGCAGTCAGTGCCATCATCAGGTTGTTATTTTTGTTTGTCGTCTTGTTTGAGTCAAAATGGGGAAAGAGTTATTAGGCGTTGGAAGGAACTGAGACTACATTTTTAAAAGGGATGGTTCATTTCAAGACACGGGTAACAATTACTTTTTTAAACATCACTTAAATTTGCAATTTTCATACAAAATTGGTTAGCCAACCCCTGCTCTAAATCATTGGTCATGTGTTCTGTTATTTATCTTCCAGTTCAGTCCACAAGTGAACCGGAGGACGTTTTATCAGAGTGCAACGCTTTTTCACTCTTATTGTCTTCCAATTATTTCATCTTTGTTTGCAGTTAAATGTGGCAAAAAGGTTGCCGTTTCGTTCAGCATGAGCAAACTGTATAAACAGCGCCCCCTATACTCTCCGCTCAGTGAACGTGTGCGTCAGCACTGAGGTCGAGACAGAATTCAAAGCTTGGCTTCAGGATTCATCATCTGAAGTTTGGAACTCCATCCCAGTCTAAACATCGTCCAAGACGGTCGGGGATTTACCAAGTGCACCCTTCAACAGTGAGTCAGCGCCCTTTACTCGCCGCCCATCCCCCCCCCCCCCCCCCCCCCCCCCCCCCCCCCCCCCCCCGTGTCTGCACGTCTCAATTCAATAATGGCAAAGTCAAACAAACAGTGGGCCGATGGCGGCGCTGTTCGGGTTTCTGTAGGCAGCTGGCACGCAGAGCCGCGAGGCAGCGAAACACAAATAAACACTTCAACGATTTATGGATTCTCAAATACAAATCCCGTGTTTCCTGAACTTCACTGACCTCTGATGCTCGGTGTCGCGCGGCGGAGGACAAAGGCCGCCATTGTGGCTGTAAGAGTGCAGCGTCTGAGGCAGGTGTGAATAGGATTTTCTCCAGACCACCTTCACCTTGAGATTCGAGGCCACACTCGTGTGAGCGTGTTTCCTTTTCAGAGGAGAGGAAGAGCGGAAAGCTTTTCCATTTTAAAGCCAAACACTGTTTGAACAAAGCTCAGCGTCAACTGAACTTTGAAAACCACAGACGAATATCGCGTCTTCTCTGACTGTAAGAGACGCACCGTGAGGCCTCGCGTGCGTCTGTTGTGAGAAGCTTTTTCAGTTACATAACGTCGTCCACATCAGCAGAATGAACAGCCTTCATGAGTTCTGTACATTCTCACCTCCATGTTTTCTTAAAGGTTCAATATGCAACACTCTGTCTTGCAGGATATCATCGTTAGCGTTTAGCAAACATAGTAGTGGAAGCGGTAGAAATCACACCAATGCTTTAGCAACTCTTGCTTTGTTTGGTTATAATGGTTATTCACTGCAATCAAATTATTGTGAGTGCTTCTTATCTATTTTTGTTTATTTTACAGGGACAGTGCACTGTTAAATGTAACTGTGCCAGAGTTAGCTTGCTGCTAATTAGCCTCTGTTGTCCCTTCAGGCAAGACAACTAGCATAAAAACAGTATTATAAAGTTCAGAAAGGATTTATAAACTCATATAAGCAACGATACATATTACTTCACATGGATTCAAACCATAGAAGTAAAAAACAAACAGCAAGTGCAATTAGCTTAATTTAAATAAAATTCACAAATCACGTTTGTGTGTTTAGCTAAAAAGATACTCGGCCCAAACATAGCTCTCGTACAAGGTTGGTCTCCCAGTTGCTGGTGGTTTTTTTTGTCGTACAAAGCATACGCAACAGTAGTGGAAGCGGTAGAAATCACACCAATGCTTTAGCAACATTAGCAACTCGTGCTATGTTGGTAATAATAGGTATTCACCACAGTCAAACTGTTGTAAGTGGTTTTTTATCTATTTTTGTCTATTTATTGTTCATTTTTACAATTAAATGTAATTGTTGTCCCTGGGCAGGTAGGCAAGAAAACTAGCATAAAAACATTATAGAGACTGGTAAGTAACGGTAAATGCTGCTTAACAGGGATTCAGACAGTAAATTGAGTAAAAGTAAAAACCAGTAAAAGTTCAATAAATCAGATCAATTTAAATAAAAACCAAACAATGACACAAAGCTTATTTTTGACACATTTGCCCCGATTATATTAGTTAAAGTGAATTCTTCTTCTTGATTCTTCTATGTGAGGGGAATGGACCTCCACTTCTTCGTAACTCGAATTGTGAAGGCCGACTGGCCACTGTCTTTCTGAACTGAGGTACCAAAACACCCCTAGAGGGCGCCTCAGCACTGCCACTATTACATTCATACTGACTGGATTATTTTGAGGACCTTGTCATGTACGAGAATTCCACCGACTTGGTGTCCACATCTGAACATGCGAAACTTGCATTCTGACTGAGTTTTAGGGTGTTCCGATGAATTTTGCAGGAATTGTAGTTGAAAAGCAAACAAATTTCCCCGTCTGTGGGACATTAAAGGATTTCTGATTCAGATTCAGATTCTGAAAAAACTGTAAACAAAAAAAGGGTGGCCTCTCTTTAGCGCCACACAATGGCCACGCAATGACTCCACACCCCGACCTGCACTTTTTTTTTTGTCGCTTTCTGTTTTTACTTGAGCTTCATCAGCACATTGAACTCAACATGGAGGTCAAGATGGATGAAACGACGAAATGTTCCGTCCGTCGGAGAAAAGTAAGTGAAAATAAAACCAACATGTTTATTAATAAACCACCAACTTATCTGTCAAATCAGCAAACCGTGCTGCTGCAGACTTTTATAAACAAACACCGCCATGAAGCCGAGATATGCAAAACATAAAGCCAGGTTAGAAAAGAATGTTTTATTACATGCATGTTTTGGAAGGAGACGTTGATTTGGGGATAGAAAAAGAAGCCATTATCTTGTTTCAGCTCGCAGAGGTTATTTTTGGCCGCCGAGCAACTCGACTGGACCCGTTCAGCCTGCACTGTGGTTTTTCTCCTCTCCGACTGATTTTTCCACTGGCCTTCTCCGCACAAAGGTCTGGGGATTAACAGGCCTGTGCCAACGACGTTGCAGTGCCAGTGCGATGGCGTCCTTTTTAGAGCCAGACGTTTATTGCTGGCTTCTACTGAGTAGAAGAACCCATTAGAACGCTGTATCAGACAAAATCAGAATCAGAGAGAACTTTATTTATCCCTGAGGAAATTCTTGTGCCAGTGATTGCTTCAACCACCGAATAAAAGAACAGAATCAGATGTGAGTAAAGGACAAATAAAAGACAATAGAATATGAATTATGGTGTGAATTTTCTTTTTTTTAAATTAGAAATCTAACGGCTGGCTCAATATTCTCACGTACCTGGATCATCTGTTGTTGTTGTTGTAAGTACGACCTGCGATGCTAGCACTACAGGAAGTTTAGAGGAAGTTTGTCCAAATTTACTCGCTCACAGTGCAACAATGATTTTTTTTATGCCTCCATTTCCGAAATGTCGGGATATTGTGCGAATCGCAGCACTGGCTTTTGTGATAACGCCTCATGCTAATATTCCGCTTGATATCAAATACATGGCGTCATCGAAAGTCTGGACTTAGCGATGCAAAATTCACGCCCGTTTGCACTTTGTACGAAGAATTTCCACGGCACTCAGTAGCTTTCCAAGCTAGTCTGTGCAACCCTAACCCTAACCCATTGCCCGTTGCTAATGCTACAGTTAGGCTAACATGACACTTCCAGTGACAACAATGCTATCTTTAGCCAGGCGAATGTTTGTCTCGTTTGTCTTCATCTCGGAGTGAGATGAAGGGAAGTTAATACAGCTCTGCAATAATGTCCTCTCCACCAGGGGGCATCATAAGGATCAGACATATGCAGTCTGTCATGTTTTGGTCACATATGTCATACTGGTGACATCTCTGTGGATTTAAAGTGACAGTGAACTCTGACTGGTCCCGTTCATTTTTACTGAATCTTATGCAGTGTTTCCATCATGGCACAGTTCAGTTTGGTACAGTACGGTACAGTTTAGAATGGTAAAACCTGAGGTCTGACTTGCATTCTGACTGAGAACAGTACATTTACTTGGTAGGTGGGTTGTGGGCTGCATAACGTGACGCTGTACCGTTGCAATGACAATAAACAATGACGACGAACGACGACACCAAACGCGACACAACAGACAAAATGGCCGACGTCCAGCAGCTCTGTTTGTCTCAACAAGACGTCAAGCTTCGTATGAGAAGAGACTGGACCTTTGCCTCAACCGATGTTTTCCTGTCGCCCAATCAGCTGACTGTTGTGGGTGGAGCTACCCTGACTGTACTGTACCATTTCACTCTGGTAGCCCAAAGGAATGGTACCAATGGTTGGAGCTGGTTAATTTGGTACTATTCCTAATGGGAACACACACAAAAAGTACCGTGCCATACCAAATCGAACCGTTGCACTCGTCACAGAAACCGAGTCACGTGACGTCATGAGCTCAGCTGGAAACCTTGAGCTCAGACGTATCTGTGGTCGGCAGAAACGTACCACGGCAACATCAAATGTAGCTTTAAAACGTCTCCACGTTTATGGCTCCATTTTGATGCTCACATGACATCATACTGACCGAGGCACCAGTCGTTTGCCCTTGTCAAACTGTTCCCCATTGAGCAACAGTGGGCCTGTAATCAGCACAGTGCCGTGAAGGTATCGGCGGTTGGATCACGCTGGTTTTCTGGGAGTAAACTGTGCCAGTGTTTGTGTTGTGATTTATGAGCTCAGTAAAACTAAAGACAGGAATCCTGTGATTACACTTTCTGTGGAAGATCGTTACTTTTTATGTGACGACAAGAGCCATAGGCTGATTCATGTGCCATGTAATGTAATATTGTGGCCTTTAAAAAAGTTGAATTTGTTACGCCGTGCTTAAACATTTATGACACACAACCAAGAAAAGGAAGGATTCTTTACAGATTATCTTTCATTCAAATGACCTTTATGAATGTTGTGTTTCCATAACAACCACCAACAGCTGCACTTCTTTATTAGCCACCAATATAAGCAGCCAGCTCGTTCACTCAGTCTTTAAAAAGGCTTCACTCTCAGCCCTGAAACAGCTACATCAGCATCATTAAAGGGGAACTTCACTTTTCTTTTATAGTATGGTTGATGTATGAAGTATGGTTCAGATTAGCATTTCAGCTCCATATCACAGGTAATCTGTATCCATACTAGGGTTGGGTGTTGCTATTGGTTTTGATTATTGAGTCAGTCCTGATTCTCAAAGTCCTTATTCGATTGAATATTGATTATTTTAGAGATATTTCAGTTTGCCTGGTTATGAAACACATTTTCACAGAACTAATTCTACAAATTCCACAAAATGTGAATCTCTTGAACCTGGTACGTCATTAAAATAAGGGACCTCGTCCAAGGATTGAATATTTGTCACTTGCGTTTTACAAACCAGCACCTGAATTTTCTACATTTGGTCCACTGGATTCAGAGCAACTTTCTGGATCTGCTGTTAAAATGTCACTGAGATCTCTGTAAATGGTTAATCTTTGTCTGATCCTGCATACACATGTGTTTTGACGGATGCTTTACACTTTTGTCCATAATGGGAAATGGGGATTTCTTCAGAATTTTATAATTTTTTGTGACATCATCAGTGGGTAGATACTTACCAAAGGTTAATGGGAACTTAAAAGGGTGATCATCTACCCAACATCTAACAGAAGGACAAACCCACGCCCATGAAAACATAGCCTCCTTGGGGGACATAAATATTAAGCTTTCCATTAAAAATTGGTTACTATTAAGCTCAAAAAAACTGTTTGAATTCGAAATGTACAGCCGAGAAGCACATCAAACACAAGATCCAGTGGGAATTGTGTTGTTTAAACATTGTGTGACCTCTTTTGTCAATTTGTTTCAATTTAAACATGAATTACAACGGCTTTAATGGGATAAATTACATGAATAGATTTTAAAGTTTATAAAACTTACAATTTTAACTATCAAAATCTGTGATTTTTTTGCAAATTGGGCAGCGGAAGCAGCTCAGCGTGATATTAGAAGCACTGAATGTCCAGTCACTGCGTCGCATGCAGACAACAACAGAAAAGGATGAACAAGTGACCCCAGAGGTTGATTTACAGTGTGTCAGCAGCAGCAGCAGCAGCGGCGGTGGTGGTGGTGGTGGTGGTGGTGCCCAACCTCCACCTCCACCTCCACCTCCTCCACCACACAGAGGAGTTATCACAGCGCAGGAGTGACGACTGCCAGGCAGCCTGACTCACCACACAGGTCAGATTACAGTGGACTGTAACACGAGACAGCTTTAACCCTCAGACACCTTGAGGGTCCTTGTCTTTTTGTTTTTGTTTGTTTCTTCATATTTTAACTATTTTAGTTTTTGATTGAAATGTTTTTTAATTGTATAAAAATACTCCCACTTCAAGCCTTAGGGCCAAAAATGCTCCATTGAATCTTTAATGTGTGGTCTTGGCTATAAGGTTGTGTTTATATATATATATATATATATATATGTATACACACATATACAGTACTGTGCAAAAATCTTAGGCCACCATTATATTTGTTTAATCAATGTTATAATTACCTTAGTTATTTCTCATTCATTTTTATTAGAATACATCCAATTTATGAAACATGTATTACGTTCTAAAATAAAACACACACACACACAAAAAAATGCTTCAGCAAGTCGGATGTTATGTACTTAGTGTGACCTACCTTTACATTTGAACAATAGCACGACCCTGGCTCTCTTAAAACTGGAGAGGAACCCTAAAGTTATTTGTAAAACCTGTTTGTCCTACAATTTCATGTCAAGCTTGAGCTTTACATAAACATACTGTACGAGTTAAACTTATTGACAGTTTGCTAATACTGTGTGTATATATATATATATATATATATATATATATATATGTATACACACATATACAGTACTGTGCAAAAATCTTAGGCCACCATTATATTTGTTTAATCAATGTTATAATTACCTTAGTTATTTCTCATTCATTTTTATTAGAATACATCCAATTTATGAAACATGTATTACGTTCTAAAATAAAACACACACACACACAAAAAAATGCTTCAGCAAGTCGGATGTTATGTACTTAGTGTGACCTACCTTTACATTTGAACAATAGCACGACCCTGGCTCTCTTAAAACTGGAGAGGAACCCTAAAGTTATTTGTAAAACCTGTTTGTCCTACAATTTCATGTCAAGCTTGAGCTTTACATAAACATACTGTACGAGTTAAACTTATTGACAGTTTGCTAATACTGTGTGTATATATATATATATATATATATATATATATATATGTATACACACATATACAGTACTGTGCAAAAATCTTAGGCCACCATTATATTTGTTTAATCAATGTTATAATTACCTTAGTTATTTCTCATTCATTTTTATTAGAATACATCCAATTTATGAAACATGTATTACGTTCTAAAATAAAACACACACACACACAAAAAAATGCTTCAGCAAGTCGGATGTTATGTACTTAGTGTGACCTACCTTTACATTTGAACAATAGCACGACCCTGGCTCTCTTAAAACTGGAGAGGAACCCTAAAGTTATTTGTAAAACCTGTTTGTCCTACAATTTCATGTCAAGCTTGAGCTTTACATAAACATACTGTACGAGTTAAACTTATTGACAGTTTGCTAATACTGTGTGTATATATATATATATATATATATATATATATATATGACCCACTTTCAGTCACATCATTCCAATCTGAATGCCGGCGACAGAATTCATCAAATATAAAAAAAAAACAAAGATGGTGGTGCTGAGATTTCTGCACAGTATACTATATATATATATATATATATATTTCTGACACACTGTAAATGTGTGTATGTCTATAATTGTATAATAATACTCTTACTTCAAGCCTTAGGGCCAAAAATGTTCCTTCAAAACCCATAAAATAAAAAAAGCAGTCCTGGCTTTAAGATTATATACATATATTTTAAATTTGTCCTTAACTATATTAAAAATTAAAAACACTGCCACTTTAAGCCTTGGGGCTAAAGATGTCCCATTGAAACCCATTAAAACATATACATACATATGTACATATATTGTATATAAAAAACACTGACGTTTTCCTCTTTTCAGTACATTGTTTTTTTGTTTTTTTTGCTGTCATAAATACGAAATGCAGCACTCAAAGTTGAAACAAAATGAAATTTGTGGAAATTATTTAACAATATTTATATTAATACTAAAAGTTGAAGTGAAATCACTTCATGAAGGTGATCTTCCTCTTCCTCCTCCTCAGTGAACATTTCGAGGGTCTTCCTACGACCTTGGTCGGATCGCTCTCCTCTGAAGATTTCCCTGATTGCAATCACAGCGCCTCACCTCGGACTCATCACGTGCGTCTCCGGAGGCAAACTGTGTTTTTCATCATCGCACGGCAAATGAGTGTTTCGCAGAAAATCACGGACAAACATCAATTTAGTCCATCAAGTGACTTTTTTTCCCACATCATTTTTGTGATTGTTTTCTGGTAGTTTGGCTCCTCCTCCTCCTCACCATCATCCTCACCATCATCCTCATCATCCTCATCATCAGCACAGACACACAGTAGAACCTCCAGAGAATGAACAGCCGACATAAGCACAGTTATTGATTCTGTTAGTCAATAAAGGCCAGTTTCCTTCCCTGACTATTACACTAATGCACTGAGGGTGAATGTCCCGACTCGCCAGGTTATAAAGTGAGCCAGAGCTTCTAAATTATTCACGGGGCCCCTTTGCCAGCGCTGGGCCTCCATTAGAGACGAGCCGGGTGGCGGGGGAGGGGCGGGCATAGGCGAGGGTGATGTCACGCGGCCCCACGGAGCCAGACAAGGACACCAGGGACCGAATCATGGAGTCAGCTGTGTGGGACCGGAAGAAACGGTGTGTTCAGCCTGTGCAGGTCAGTTTACCAGTAGACCCTCGTGGTCAGGATTGAACACTGTCAATACACTGTTTGTGCGTGTGTGTGTGTAGCTGGTTTTCGTTATGTTGTGGGGACCCAAATCTGTCTCCAAACTCACATTATGGGGACTTGTCTTCCTTATGGGGACCTAAATGTGTCTCCACACTCACATTATGGGGACTTGTCTTCCTTATGGGGACAAAAATCAAGTCCCCATAAGGTAAATGACTCAATTTTAAGGTGAAGACATGTTTTAAAGTTAGGCTGAGGAGAATGTATTATGTCTATGAGGGTCCTCACTCTGCTTCAGTGTACATATTTATTACTTGTTTAGGACCTTCTCTGTCATAAACACTGACCTTGTCAGGACCAAAAATCAAGTCCCCATAAGGTAAATGACTCCATTTTAAGGTGAAGACATGTTTTAAAGTTAGGCTGAGGTTAGGGTTAGGTTAAGGTTTGGGTAAGGGGCTAGAGAATGTATTATGTCTATGAGGGTCCTCACTCTGCTTCAGTGTACATATTTATTACTTGTTTAGGACCTTCTCTGTCATAAACACTGACCTTGTCAGGACCTGTAGTCCTCATGGAGACCAAAACCTGGCCCTAATGAGGCAGAACCTTATTTCTGAAGGAGCTGATTAAGTTTAGGACTAAGATTTGAATTGTGGTTATGGTTAAGGTTAGGGCTAAGGCTTTGTTTAGTCTGTCCAAATACATTTTTATTTCTGTGTACCCCATGCAAACATAAACATTTAATATTGTTTTATGTGTGTGTATGTGTATGAAATTCTGGATCCTAGTTAAGAAAATGGCGGACAAGATTGGTTTTAATTTGGTTTTGATTGTGTGTTGGGTTTTATATACATTTCTGACTAAACTCTATGTTTAGAACACAACAACATAATAATTTTTATTTCTAATTTGTTTATTTGTGATGTAAAAGTATGGCTGACAAGAGGAAAGGAATTGGGCTTGTACCTGAAGGGTTATCGGTTCTATTCCCGGTATAGGTCAAGGGCAAAATACGTTTGAAAAAACTGAATTGTGTCTGTTTTTATTTGAACATCTGCTCTACCATCTGTCAAGCCACAAACATTGCACTCATCTGCAGGATTATTGCTTTAAGTGCCGCGACAATGACTGTGTCTCTATGTGGACGAAACCTGATATTCAAATCTAATTTGCCAATTCAATTCTTTGTTCCCCGACATGATCCATCAAACATTTGGGTCAACCGGTCACATGACATGACATCTGGCGCCAAAAGGACTCCCCACCATCCACCTCTAATGTAATCAGCTGAAATCATCAGTGTAACAGCTCAACATGTTGACGACTGATGAGCTGATGGTCACCGGAGATCAGAGCGATGAAACGGTTAACGTGGCCGCAGCAGGACACTATCGAAAACTTTTGAATTGATAGAAAACAGCAACAATTTACATTTTAGTACAGTAACAATATAATAGGGGTGTAATAACATGGTTGTTACTAAGGTATTATTTGGTAATAACAATAGAAAAAGTGTGTGGGGCATAAGGGAGGATGAAATTCAAAATTATTCTCAAATATTTTAATATGAAGATATTGCACTGATAGTCCCCGACAATAATTCCTAATGAAGTCCCATAGAGCTCCAGTAGCTGATGTCACGCAACAAAATCAAGGCTATTTTGGCAATATGTCGGACAAGTCGTCTCTTCAGCGGCTGATTTCATATTAGGTAAAGATGGTGGATAGATGTTGTGAACTCGGATGATGTAAAACTCTAATAGGAGAAGATTTTGACAAATCAAAGATCCTGACGACAGCAGAGACGGATCACTGCGATAAAATACTTGGATTCTGCTTGTACTGTGACTGAATCATCATGTTTTGCCTTTAAAGGCTGCAACTAAGGATTATTTTCATGATTGATTAATCTGTTGATTAGGTTTCTTTTTTTTAATTTAAGAAGCTGACAAATCAGAGAACAAACCTCTTGAGGGAAATTCATGAGGTTAAAGACCTCAACCTCAACAGACACTACTGGTTTCCCTGAGGGCGAGAGACTATGACGGGCAGTGTGTTTGTGAGAGAAGACTCTTGGCAGCCGCGTCACTTCTTCTTCTTCTTCCCTGACGACGCTGCTGTGTTTGGATTTTCCAGTCTGTGTTTTAGTGTTTTTGCTGCGAGCACCATCTTCCCAGAAATGAGACAGAGGCCGAGCAGCGGGAGACGAGCATCACCTCACACCGCGCTGAACAACGCGCTCTGGATTATTTCACGTGCTCTTAAAGACTGCGCTTCACGTTGCCTGGGTTTTCACGTTGTTCTTTACAGTCTGTGACAAAAAGAGGCGTCTGAGTTCATGTTGGTATAAAGCAGTGACTTTACTGACGTCAACATTCTGATATTAACCAGAATAAACTTCTTCTTCTTCTTCTTTGGCTGTTCCTGATTAGGGGTCGCCATGGTGGATTTTCCACTTCTTTATTTATCTTTCCTATCGCTTTATCCTCCACATGAGGGTCACAGGCAGAAGAGGTCAATCCCAGCTGATACAGGACAGAACACTCTGGGCCGGTCACCAGTCCAGAAACAAGATAACCCAGAGACATTTCTGGTAGTTTGGTCTGACAGAGCCTGTTTTCAGATGAAGGAACGCAGAATGAAGAGGCAGAAAAACAAGAGAAGTGACGTAGTGCAGCTTTAATACCTCAGGAATACAATCAACCAGAATCACCGCTGTTGCAATTTAGTAAAAAAAAAAATAACACAGATTTTTATCGTGATGACCCAGACAGAATCAACTTTTTCACCATAAAATAACTGGTTCCAGATGTTTTCGCTTCAAACCCAGTGATGGTGAAAGTCATTTGTTATAAAACGAGCAAAAGATAAAAAGACGACGTTGGACAAACCCTAACCCTAACGCACACACACGTTTGTATGGCATTCATAGTGAGGACCCTCGTAGACATAATACATTCTCTAGCCCCTTACCCTAACCTTAACCATCACAAATAGATGCCTAATCCTAACCCTTACCTTAACCCTAACCTAAACCCAATTCTAACCCTGACCCTAAAACCAGGTCTTAACCCTGAAAAAGCCCTTTAAAGAAGTGAGGACCAGACAAAATGCCCTACTTCCTTAGCTTTTTAAGTTTTTTGGCTCTCACAAAGATACCCGTACAAGAACACACACAAACTTATTTTTATATTTTAGTGAGGACCCTCATGGACATAATGTATGTCCCTACCCATTTATCCCAGTTCTAAACCTAAAACCAGTGCAGCTGTGCAGCTATTCTTCTTGGGACTCTGCATTGACTTCCATTAATTTGGGCAGCTTAACCCGAGGTGTCACAACTTCATCAACCTCATGCGGAACACAATTTAACTGTCTCTGTTTTATATTTATAGACTCATTTTCTGTCAAAGTTCTATGTTTTACTGCAAACTATATACTGTTTTGTATAAAAACACTTTTGAAATGATGTGAAATATTGTCACAAATAATAACATAATGGCGAAACTCGCATGACCCTCAGGTCATTTAAGTTTGAGACCCCCCCCCCCCCCTAACCAGTTACTGACTAACCCTAACCTTTAACATAACCCTAATTCAAATCTTTGATCTAAACTTAACCAGTTCCTTAGAAATGAGGTTCTGCCTCATTAGGACCAGGTTTTGGTCTCCATGAGGACAACTGGTCCTGACAAGGTCAGTGTTTATGACAGAGAAGGTCATAAAGAGGCAACAAATACAAGAATATACACACACGTGCAGCTCTTTCCTGCCATAATCAGCCTTCACCTCCTTTTCAGTGGATCAGCTGTTTCAGACAGACAGACAGACAGACAGACAGACTCTTTCTGTCTCACAGTACGTCACTTTTAAATACAAACAAATGTCCTGGAAATGACAGACTACATCATCAACGTCCCCGTCGAATCACCTCATCATAAATTAAAAATCCATCCTCCCTAATGTCTCACAAATTATTTCCCAACTAAGATGGTATTACCATGATATTACAACATTACTCCACTGTTACCATACTGTACTGTAAAGTAATCAGCAATATTGTGTTTTATTAGTTGAGTTTTATCATAAGTTGAGTTGTGTGTTTAGGTTTTACACCCATTATATTCTAAAGCCACCTACTGAGTCAGTGTGACGTTTGCTCAACAGACTCCAGATGTTTTCTTATTATCTGTAAAACAAAACACCTTCCCATAAATCGTTTATCTGGATTCCTATGGAGGTATGTAAAAATGCCCAAAGCCTCCGCTGGTATTTTGGTCATAACTTTATAGAGGTTCTGACTTTTTAAAGGGAATGAGGCGTCGGAGCATATCAAACAGGAAAACACACACACACACGCATACACACACACACACACACACACGCATACACACTCTGTGGTAGGTTGTTCCTATCAAGTGGAAACAGCTTGTTTAGCATAAATACACTCACACGCTACATTTGTGAAACCTCAGGACTTTAATCGCCTTTTAAAATTCATCGGTTCTCATGCGGAAAAAACATTTGTCCACAATAAAAAAAAAAAAACTAAATTAAGTCCATGGCAACGCCGACCTCTCTGAGGTCATACAGAGAAAAAAAGAAAGTCATATTAAAGTTCCAGTTGCAGTTATTTATCACATGAGCCAAATCGACACCAGCTTAAGTCGACGACATCTTTTTCTGACTGGAAACTGAAGTTGGTGAACCACTTGCTCTCCCACGCACCAAAGCCCATTGAGATAATCATCAACTTTACATCACAGCACACAGGAGTTGTCGATCCACTCCTGCTTCCACCAGTACATTAAAGCGTCTTATTTTTGTGACTTCGGCGTTTGAAATTCTTTGTTCAGATTTACTTTAGTGACAGAAAGTGACCACACGAGTCAGCAGTAGACCAGCAGCTCCTGTGTCCCTGTGAGCTTAAATCAGTGATTTTCTCTATGGACTTTGGTGTGGGAAAGTGAGTGGTTTACAAACTTAAATTTTTAGTTGGAAAAGTCTGTCATATAGGGTGAGATAAACCTGCCAGCATACTATTATGATGCAATGGCTTTAAGCTAATGTAGATTTTATTGTGTGCGTCTTTTATGAAGTGGCTAAAATCAGTTATTTTTGTTTTTAAATTGTCCTTGGAGTCATGGTTTCACTGGAATATTCAGATGTTCTAAACTGAAGATGCCTCATGGATGAAAAGGTCACACATCTTCAACACACTTGGAACTACCCCTTTAAGTTAACGCGCTCACAATGCCACATCTGGTGCAAAATCTGAAGGCATCCTTGAAACGTTCACAAGAATGTTGACAGACACATATGGACTGACGTTAATGCTTTTCTTTGACGGTTTCCCAAGTTTGTTAGTTTTCATGATGTCTTCAGCATTATTGTTTTTCCCAACCACAAGTTTTTACTCCCACTAAAGGTGCAAACATTTCCCGAAAACACATCCTCTGTTCTGCTGACTCACTGTTCTCTCTGTCTCTGTATTCTGTGACGACTCTTGTGCAGTTGGCGGCAGAACCACATCAATAGAGTTCCTTCTGTCTGTCTCTCTCTTTATTTTACCCTCTGTTTCCTGACAGTGAAGGCGCTGGAAGATTTCACCTGATGCCACACATAACAAAGAAAACCCACTCTGTAAATGCTGTGGCTGGTCATTGAAAGGAAGCGTGACAGTCAAAGTGATGCAATTCACGTCCTTTTGTTGGAGCTGGATGCATTTTTCTGCAGAGCATAGGAAACACGTCCATGTGACACTCACTGTGTTGCATAGCGACGCTCCTGAAACCTGACAAGTGGGCACAGTCAAATGTTTTATTGTCATGTTTTGGCAAATTGTGTCATCGGTATTTCTGAAATGAAATATTCCACAAGCATTTGAGGCATTGGAGGAGGAGGAGGGAGAGGAGGAAGGACGTGTTGATTGTGTGAAACATGGCAGTTTGAGATCAAAAACCAGTCATTCCATTGTATATGCAGATGATGCTGTGATTTATTTGACATAAAATCCTGGATCTTTTTTAATCAAAAACAATTTTTTTGTGCCGAAACCTAACTCAAATTGTCACACCACTAAAAAGGACAAAAATAATACAGGACCTTTAATTTTTTTTGGCATATTTATGTCAAATTTTGCATGGTAAAAAAACAAAAAACACCTTAAATTCTTCTAAATGTACCAGACAGCCTTTTCTGACAGGAATCTGAAGTTTGTGTTGCTCTGTAAACTGTTTGCTCTCCCACACCAAAGTCCATATACAAAATCAATGATTTAACATCACAGCACACAGGAGTTGTTGATCCACAGCTGCCTTCATCAGTAAGTTCAAATGTCTTATTTTGTGAGTTTGGTGTTTGTAAACCTTCATTTACTTTACTACAGTGACACAAAGTGACCACATGAGGCAGCAGTAGACCTGTAGCTCCCTGTGTCGCCGTGAGCTAAAATCGCTGATTTTCTCTATGGACTTTGGTGCAGAGAGGCAGAGGATTACATAGAGACACAATCTTTAGTTTCCACTCAGAAAGGGGCTGTCTCAGTGGTGTTAAAACATACGGCTGCATAATGTGGCAGAAAATATTTAATAAAAATGTGAGGCAGAAGGCAGTTCAAAAACAGTCCGACTCAAATGTCTCCTGCATAAATTACACGGACTATTTCAACTGTCAACAAGCACCTGCTGCAAACATAATGAGGCAGGAGAATAATCACACTGCAGTCCAGCAAGGGATGAAGTCAGCGTCCACCGTCTCCTCTCTGACGCGTCAACAAGTCGATACCGCAAACACTTCACGGATCATACGGTCTTTCTTCTGCACTAATCTGTGAATAACGTGCAACAATGCCACAGCATGACAGCTTCCATCAACATCGTCACAAAGACTTTCACGGGTGTGACATTGTTGTTTAACAAGGAAGCCATTTTGGATTAATGCCTTTCTTGGTGTCACCTTCTTAAAGAGTCCCCACTGTTCCGTCGAACATCAGCCGCCACTTTGGGGACGATTTTTAATTAAGTTTGCGGCAAAACAACACACTCGAACACCGTGGGAGTTCTGCCCAACTACCCTTTAATGCTTTTAGCTAATTTCCTGAACACACCAGGGGAAGCCATGATAAAAGCAGTTAAACGTGGCCAGATTTGCAGGTCCGAAATGGTATAAAAAGGCCGTGATGCGATCTCAGGATCAGAACGGCAGAGCAGGAGCTCTGGAAAGAAAATCCATCCACGACAGACAACACTCTCCACCACGAGAAGGTCTTCACCATGAGGCAGTCATCCATGGCCGTCATCTTCGCCGCCGTCGCGCTCATATTCCAGTGCTACGAGCCGTCAGGTGCTTTTCCCATGGCCAAGGCTGACGACACCTCGCTGGAGCAGGACGTGTTTGCCTCGATGCTAAGCGACAAGGCGATGGAGAACAGTCTCGGCGATGCAGAGCTGGGCGCCGAGGGGAAGACGAGTGGGCCGAGGTTCATCGTCATCGCCACCCCGAACGTATGGAGAGACCTGCAGGCACTGAACAGCGGAGTTCCCCTCCAGAAGCGCCGAGCCGACTTCAGCAACCAACTGGGCGAGCACGACGACGCCAGCCAGGACCTCAACATCCCAATTGCAATCCAGAGGAGGGACAGCAAGAGGTGCATGGTGGGACGGGTGTACCGACCATGCTGGGAAGTCTAGGACACTTCACGACTGAGTTGTAACGTCATCATCCCCAATCCTTTGTATCTTTATTTAAATTACTGCAGATGTGAAAATTAAACGTCATGGTATTCTACCCACCTTCCATATGCTGTGTCTCTTTTTCAGATTATTGTTTTGGTTCAGATCTGTTCAGAGAGTGAGGTACAGAGGGGTTGATAGGTTTGCTGTTCGGGTAGACCGTCTTTTAATCTGGAAACCTAACTTTATAAACCTCTCACTCTCCCACACCAAAGTCCGTAGGGAAAATCAGTGATTTTAGCTCACACGGACACAGGAGCTGCCGGTCTACTGCTGCCTCGTGTGGTCAGTTTGTGTCAGTTCAATATGTCTGAATGAAGATTTTTAAATGCCGAATTCATAAAATGAGCCATTTAAACTTAGTGATGGAGGCAGCAGTGGATCAGCAACTCCTGTGTGCTGTGATGTTAAAATCACTGATTTTCTCTATGGGCTTTGGTGTGGGAGAGTGAGTGGTTTACAAACTTTCCAGTTGGAAAACTTATTCTCAAGATATGGCAGACTTAAACTGATGTAGATTTTATTAAGTCAGTCTTTGGTGAAGTCTTGTGTCCCTCCTGCTGACAGTCATGTTTTCAGTTTGGTTGAACCTGCCAAGAGCTCAGAGGGGCTCAGTCAGCACTGACTCCGTGTCATTCCCTGATATGGTCACACGTCAAACAAAAACACTAAAACCACTCAGGAGTCAGTAGAAAAAAAAAAACCCAATCATGTTTCATATGTTCCTGGACCCATTCCTTTAAATCTCAATTATTGCAGTTATTTACAGCTTGTTCTTGATTTTTTTAATCATTGTAAGTCATTTCTAATTTCTGTTAATTATCATGTATGCTGTTGTCAGGGTTAGGAGCTGGTGGAGGTAAAAATTATAATAATGTGTTTCAAAACTAATCTTGAAAATGCATCTAAAACATGTTTGTTTAAGAATATCTGAACTACTTCTTTCATACAAAAACTGGTTTGATAAACAGGAAGTCAGTCCGAATCAAGCATAAGGTACGTAGCAAATAAAACGAGGCTAAAACAAGAAAAGGAAAAAGAAAAATCAATAAAACATCCACACTGAGGTAAAGACGAGCTGGAAGTGAAGGAGAGGAAACACATCTATATATACACACAGACACAGGTGAATGTAATTAGGGCGGAGCAAGTAATCACATGACAGGATGTAGGGGAATGAAAAGAGACTACCAAAATAAGAGCACTCAGAGAGCTGGATCCAGAAGAACTTTCTGCATCTGTGTAGAACTTTAAAGGTGTTACCATCTTAAACAAACATGACAAAATTCACCCTGACCTGTTCAGATTATGCTGAGATTTACCTGGATGAAACTTAATCTGACGGTAGAGGGTCTAATCCTGCGTACACATACCACATTTTATTCAAATTATTCATGATAAACACTAATAACATTCTTTACACAAACAAAAACATATCATTTTTGGTTTTGTCCATTTATAAGAAATGGGGATTTCTTGAAAATGTTATTAATTTTGTGACCAAAAAATTACCAAATTTCAGTGGGAACATACTTGGTGGATCACCTACCCATCACAAAAATGATCCGGCAAAAATTGTAGACAGGAAGTAGCTAAAAGGACAAACATTTGGATTTGGATTTGGATTTGGATTTGGATTAGGATTAGGGTTAGGGTTAGGGTTAGGGTTAGGGAGATAGTAGGGGAGGGCCAGGTGAAATGTTAGTCTGATAGTGTCTGACTCTGCATACACACACCAAATTCCTTTAAAATCCAATGTGTTTTGACAAAGATAGGAATATTTGTTTTTACAGTTCTTCCCATTAGTAAGAGACTGGGATTTCCTGAAAATGTAATAACCATTGTGATGTCATCAGTGAGTAAGTTCTTACCAAAATTGAATGGGAACATACTTGGCTGATGAACTATCCATTGCAAAAAAATCTGATTGAGTCGGGGAGTTGCTAGCAAAAGGGCAAATTTACAGGATTAGGGTTAGGATTAGGGTTATAGAGATGGTGTTTGGGGGGGGGGGGGGGGGGGGGAAATGGGGCGGGGGGGGGGGGGGGGGGGGGGGGGTGAAACTTAGCCTGATAGTAGTGGATTTGATCTTGCATACACACACCAAATTCTGTTCAAATCTGATGTGTTTTGACCAAGATATGATTTTTGTTTTTACAGTTTTGCCCATTAATAAGAGACGGGGATTTTTTGAAACTTTTATGAATTTTGTGACATTATCAGAGGGTAGATTCTTACCAAAAGTCATTGGGAACATGCCCGGGTAATCACCTACCCAACACAAAAATGTCACATTGATCTGTCAAAAATTGTAGACAGGAAGTAGCTAACAGAAGGACACAGTTACAGGATTAGTTTTAGGATTAGGATTATAGAGATGGTAGGGGATGACAGGGTGAAACTCAGCCTGATAGTAGAGGATCTGATCTTACATGCATACACCAGATTCCATTCAAATCAAATGAGTTCTGACAAACACATGGATATTTGTTTTTACAGTTTTGCCCATTAATAAGAGATGGAGATCTCTTGAAAATGTTATGAATTTTGTGACATTATCAGAGGGTAGAAATTCAGTGGGAACATACTCGGGTGATAACAATGTGTAAGACAGGAAGTTAGCAACAGAAGAACTTGCAGATAAATCCATGCTGATAAAAATAAAAATACATATAAAATAAATAACAACCAGAAACAAACAAGCTCAGCCTGCAGACCCTGACACAGAGAAGAGGACAAAGGAGGAGGGGATTTTCTGAAATCATGTGTCTCAGATCTTCTGAGCAGCTGACTACACTGACCGCCGCCAACCACAACACCAGACTCGGGGCCCAGGAGTTTCAAGGGAAAAGAGCGTGAAAAGAGCCGACGGCGAGCCGAAGGGAGACGACGCTTCTCACGTATCAGCAGCACCTTTGGCTCACAGCGGCACTTCTTCTCTTTGTTACGATGCAGTGGTGGTCCATGAGACGCGCCGGCCCAAGTGTTATTCCAGCTACGCAAATACAGGACACGGATCTAACGGAGGCTGAAAGAATTCACAGGCGCAAAGTGAATTATGTTGTTGAAATTCCAACGTGTGTGTGTGTGTGAGAGAGAGAGAGAGTGTGTTCTTGTACTTGCTGCAGAGTGAGGACCAAAATTCGTATAAACACCTGCAAAGTGAGGACATTTTGACAAAGTGAGGACATTTTGACAAAGTGAGGACATTTTGGCTGGTCCTCTCTTTTTTCACCCCTAAAAAGGGCTTTTTCAGGGTTAAGACCAGGTTTTAAGGTTAGGGTAAGTGGCTAGGAAATGTACTATGTCTGTGAGATGTCCACATAAAGATAGAAAGTCAGGCATGTGTGTGTGTGTGTGTTCTTGTACTTGCTGCAGAGTGAGGACCAAACATTGTATAAATACCTACAAAGTGAGGATATTTTGACAAAGTGAGGACATTCTGGCTGGTCCTCCCTTTTTTCACCCCTTAAAAGGACTTTTTCAGGGTTAAGACCAGGTTTTAGGGTTAGGGTCAGAATTGGGTTTAGGTTAGGGTTAGGGTTAGGCATCTAGTTGTGATGGTTAAGGTTAGGGTAAGGGGCTAGGGAATGTATTATATCTATGAGGGTCCTCACTCTGATAGAAGCACAAACGTGTGTGTGTGTGAGTGTGTGCCAACTCTTTCTGACTGAGATCTGTTTTCATTCCTCACAGACACGTTAAGACCACAACATGCACTCTAAAGCTGTATATTAAAATAGTTATTGTTGTTGATGATGCTGTTATTATTCTACCTTCGTTTGGTCTTTGTGAACAGAAATGACAAGAAACAATAAAAGCATTTTATAAAATCGATGTCAGAGTTTTCAGATCGATTAATATGAGTCAGAAAATATTTCAGCTAAAAAAATTATAGAAATTCTTGATAATAAATTCAAGACCTGGTGTTTAAGACTCCAACAATCTACAAGAAAATGTCACCACAAAAGTGGGAACAAAACAATAAAAATTAAAAGTTCAATTATTTTTAAATACTTTCATTGGTAGGCTGACTGAGGGAGCGTTTGTGTGTATACAGCAGCAGAGCAGAGGCGGGTGGAGATCGACAGTGTTAATTTATTTTTTTTTGTCAAGCTGTTGAACATCCAAGTTGTTTTTCGTGGACACTTCTTCCTTTAACCTGCCTTATTTTAGCCTTTCTGGTCTAATGTGATCAGCGTGTCTTACAGTATATTAAAGCTGTAAAGCTGTATATTAAAATAGTTATTGTTGTTGATGATGCTGTTATTATTCTACCTTCGTTTGGTCTTTGTGAACAGAAATGACAAGAAACAATAAAAGCATTTTATAAAATCGATGTCAGAGTTTTCAGATCGATTAATATGAGTCAGAAAATCTACTTTTTTCAACCCAGTCGGACTAATTCAGCTAAAAAAATTATAGAAATTCTTGATAATAAATTCAAGACCTGGTGTTTAAGACTCCAACAATCTACAAGAAAATGTCACCACAAAAGTGCGAACAAAACAATAAAAATTAAAAGTTCAATTATTTTTAAATACTTTCATTGGTAGGCTGACTGAGGGAGCGTTTGTGTGTATACAGCAGCAGAGCAGAGGCGGGTGGAGATCGACAGTGTTAATTTATTTTTTTTTGTCAAGCTGTTGAACATCCAAGTTGTTTTTCGTGGACACTTCTTTGTGTTTTCAGCCAAACTCCAACTTGTTTGCAGTCGTCTCACTTTATTAACTCAGAGTTCCGCACCTCGGTTGACAAATTCAGTGATGTTTCAAGGACCTTCCAGGACCAGTTTCCTCAAATTCAAGGACCAAATGTGTTGATACGTCTTAAGATGGGAAGACAACTTGTCCATGGCGTCCACTTTTATTGATTTGCAGGACGCTCTGCATCTGGAGATGATTGTCCTTAGGATCTTGGTCAAGCCAGTCTTTGTCATTTGGATTATCTTGGAATTTTTATTTCCCAGGCATCACGTCATTTTGTCTCTCTTGCTTAACGTTACTTTCTAATTGTTCTGCATGGAATCTCACGTCAACAGTAGAGAGAGACAGTGGACAGTGTCCACAACACCGCTAGTAATTAGGACTCCATGTTCGTCCTGCGTAGGTCTAGTCTACGTACCTCAAGCAATGCAGGACAAAAGTAGGTGGCGACATAACAAACAAGGGAGACATTTACCTAAATATCAACCTAACTTCTTTCTTGCTCAAAATTTCAAGCACGTTCAATGACCCAAGTCTATTTAGAGCAGTTTTCAAAAACGTTCTTCAAGGGCTCTGAAAACATTTTTTGGACCCTGCTAACGTCAACACTATCAACACGAGACAAAGCTCATGGAGCTAAAGCAACGTAAACATTTACAAATGTCCCTGTTCTACAGCTGTTTACTGCAGGAGCTGTGAGCCGAGCTGTTCCAGCTGACGGAGAGACAGACAGCTGATCCAGACAGACAGACACGTGTGGACGGGTGAAGGCCGAGTGTGTCGGGAGAAGCAGTTTCACGCGTAGAACCGTAACAGAGGCGGATGAGGCTGCCTGTTTCACACAGACAAGTCACTAAACTTTGGACAAACACTCTTCCAACAGTGAACTAAAGCTGTCAAATGGAGGTTTGGATCGCACTCGTGTGTTAAAGTCCACCGTGGTCATTTGTCCGCTCCGTCGACTGCGTGCAAACCCCCAGTTTGATTCTGTACCGTAAACGCCGACCGTCCGCAATGACTGCACATGTTCCCCGTGCCACAAGAATATCCAGTCCAGTTGGTGGCGCTCTCTAGTTTTAGTCCAAAGACTCAATGACGAAGATGGTCACCATGGAAACCTACTTTCTATCTATCTATAAAAGGCAGCTAACAGAAATATCCAGGATTTTTAGATCAATAATTTCTATTTATCTATCTATCAACCTAGCTAGCTAGTTAGCTAGCTATTGTTTTGTCTTACATCACTCTGTTTTTAATTTACTTGTAAACCTAATCCTGTTTTAAGTAAACTTTTTTAAAAAGACGTTTATCTTTTTTATTATTTTTAGTTTTTACTCCTTTTACGTCATTTGTCTTGGATTCTTCTTTAACTTTTAACGTCTGTTACGCTGTTTTTAACAGTTTGTTATGGTTTGTAATTCTGACCGTTTGCATTGATTTCTTGTCTTACATCTGCCTTCGTGTATGAAAAGTGCTCTATAGATCGATCTACCTACATAAAGAAAGAAATGTCATAATTATCAGAATTCTCAAATTAAATTGAGGATTTGAGGACAAATAAAAAAAAAAATCAGGATATCTCTCAATTTACCAAATACACCATAGCGCCATTGGAAAGATAATTCCAGGAATTCCCGACAGACGGATTAATTTGTTTATGTTTAGTCTGTACCGATGACGATGATGATGAAGTCAAATCCCACCTCCACAAGCTCCGAAAGTCAAACCAAGCAACCAACTTCCAGGTTCTCAGATCTCAGATCTTTTCACCACAAAAACCAGAAAACCCTCGCACAGAAAGCAGCGTCTCCAAAGTCCAGGTTGAGCAAAGAGCTGCAAGACAAAGAGGGAAAAAACATCCACATCTCAGAGACAAATGTGCACAGATGCTGGTCGTCATGGAGACGGTCAGTCGACATACAATCACAATGCCATTTAAAAATAGCCACAATGACACTCGGTGTATTTGGTGGAGACAAAGGGATTCCTGAAAAGATTTTTTTTTCAGTGGACCGATGATATAATGAGTCGGGAGCAGGATTGTGGAGAATGTGATCCTCCTCCACCACAGTGACCACACGTGTGTGGTAAAAGCTGGATGGACTCAGGAATATGAGCTTTAGCTTGTACTTAAAAAAAAAAAAGCTCACTTACACTTTTTTTTTTGTGCCAGGAATAAATCTTTGATCCCTTGTCAGACAACAGAATATGAATATAACAGACGTAAAAACACACATTCTGAATCGGCCTCTGACTCCACAGTGACGGAATCGTCGACGAACATCGTCTCAATTTGTGAAAGTCGGAAACAGAGCAGTAGTTTCCATTTACGGGCTCATGTTTTAGTCCGTGGTCCTGTAGTTCAGAGCGGAGGAGGGTCTGTATAATCTGATGACAGACGCTGGCTGGGGTTGATTCAGACAGGCAGCTGTTACATTTTAATTCCTTTAGATGCAAAGATCTCGTTTGCCGGGAAACACAAAATATTCAGTTTTTAGATCAATAATTTCTAGCTACCTCGCGTTTGACATACAAAAGCACCACTGGGGACTCGAGTTTGGCAGCATTTATCTTCAACTCCTGTTGGAAATCTGACTTACTACTCAACTTGGAAATTCCGACTTCCAACTACAACTGGAACGCGCCAAAATACACGTAAATCGCATTCATTCATCACATTACACAGGATAACAGTGTTTTCATGAGGTCACCGACGGTGACCAGTATAAGCAGGTGTCAGTTACTGACAGACTGACTGTTGTATTGTAATGAAGCTCCTCCTCTTCCTCCTGACTTGTTTACCTTTGTTGTCCTGGAAACCATGTTTGTCCGGCCTAATCCCTGACTCTGTCTGAGTCCTGCCTTTGTTCTCTTCTGTAAGACCTTGTTATTACATATTGGATTGCTGCGTCGCTGCACCCGGTCGCCACTGGGCAGTGAATAAACCTCATCAGAACCAGTAACAGAACTGGACCTTTAATTCTTCTCACCATGGGTATGTACTCCTGATATTATTATTAGTGTAACAGTGAGGACAACACTAGTTAGCACTGGTGCTCTGCGGTAAAGTCTTGACTCATACTCCGACTGCGACGCTTTTGCACCTGTAGAATTTTCTTCTGTGCAATATGGTATTTATTATTTAGAAGTGGTAACTGGTAAGTGATGGTTTGAAGCATTTGGTATTTGGTTGCAATATTTTGTGATGTACTTGTGATTTGACCGGTGCCATGTCAGTTTTTGAAACTGGAAGTTCACAGAAAACTGAAACCAGACACCGATTGGTCGATTCAGCTGTCAATCACATTGTCCAACTCACACGTGTCGTAATTTAGTCTCTATTTTCCTCTAAATGGGAACACACTTTACAGAATTTGATAGTCCTGTTCAAATGAGTGATTAAGACAATTAATTCTTCACAAATATGTTTTCTGACATTAGAAATCAGGTAAGAATTATTACCTCGTTTTTCCATAGACTTCGACACAAATGGAGTTTTGCAATCAGTGGAGTCGCCCCCTGGTGGCTAAGTGCTGCCTTTACACTATTACCTGGGCTTCACATTTCAGACTGAAAGGCTTCATCCATTTCTTCTGTGCCACCTAAGTTACAGACCTTCTGATGGAAAGACTACATGTAGTTTTTATGTACAGTCTGTGCTTCCACATTTGGACGCGATCTTACGCTCCATTTTCAGTGGCCACGTTTTCTCACCAGGATTTTGTCCTCCTTTGTACGTCCTGGTATTCTTGAGTGATGGATTGAACGGGTCTGGGTTCTGACAGACCTCCGTGCCTAACATCAGGAAAATGCCCGTGTGTTACCGTCTTCTATGTTGTAAAACAAGAGTGCACCACCAAGTGGTCAGGAAAGTGTTGTGCTCCAGGGAGCAGTTGGTGCACATGGGCCACTAATGGGGCTTTTCCATTTACAGGTCTAGCACTACTTGGCTCTACTCATCTCGACTTGGTTCGGTATCAGGCATGTCGCCTTCCATTGCTTCATGGTGCCTCCTCAACGTTGGCAGGGTCGGCAGAAACTGGATCCTCTGGTCGGTCACCACTCGTTGACGGACCACCGTGTATTTTTTTGTTTGTTTGCTGTAACGCTCTTGCTGGTTTTTAAAAACGGCGTGTTTGATCCCTTTGTCGGACATCGCGCTCACGACTCTTCCGGGAAACACACTTTCTGACCAACCAGTGGCCGGCCGGCAGTCTGTTGAAGTCACATTTGAGTATCAGCTCAGCTCGCGTGAAACCTCGCCAGAGGAGGTACTGAAAAAAAAGTACCATCGCTAATGGAAACGCAAAAAACAGAGTAAAGTTGGAAAAAAAAGTATTTTTTGTCGGTGCGAGACTCTTCCAGACGCCCGACACTGAAGAACTCCTCTGCTGTTCCTCGGCAACAGACTGGACTGACTCAGCAGTTTGTCTCCGCGTGGCTAGTATCCGCGGTAACGAGCTCAACGTGAGCGTTAAATTTAGCAGCGACATAAAGAAAATGCTGCGTGACTGTGATTCTCATTCAACGAATGCTTTAACGAGGTCACCGAGCGATAAGCACAGTCTCGACGTGAGACCTGCGGCAGTGTCAGAGTGTGAGCTGTGGGAAAACAAAAACAATGACACAATGTAGCAAAATCAACTGTCGAAGAATTATATTACAAGTATATATATTCCATACACTAAATTTAAAAAAGGCTTTAAAGTAGATCAGAGATGGCTTTTTCAGCCTTCTGATGCAAAGTTATCACAAAATAATTTCGTTTTTTTACAACATAATTAATTTTTTTTAACATTTTATTTGTTGTCAAAAATTCACAACTGAAACTTTTCACCCACGTGTTTTGCGTTTTCAGTCCAACTCCAAACGAGTGCAATGTTGCCGTTGAAACCGATCACTTCCTGTGCGCATCGCGGCGACGTCACCGGGCGACACGAGATCTGAAACACAGCTACGCTGAGCAAACGCACAGGTTTATGACAATTGTTCTACCGACTTTTCAAAATAAGGGTTTCACATTTATGGTTTGCTGACTTGACTGCAAAAGGTACGACATAATTATGAAGAAAACATATGAAAGGCAGATGAAATTCTCTAAAACCAACATAGAGATCAAAGGCATTAATTTTCAATCCAGTATTGTATAGTATATATACAGAAAGCTTCATTAAAATATGCAGTTTTACAAACGTACTATGAAAACATAAAAATAATCCAAACAGAAACAGAGAGATTAAAAAAAAAAAATGAACGACCAAAACAACCTCCCGTCATCTTCCAAGGTAGTAATTATGGAATAGGATAAATAAATTATTTATACATTAATAAATTACTATATATGCAACAATAAGGACTGATCAGCAGAGCTTAGAGTTGTGTAATTACCTCATGAGATTATTTAAACAAAACCTTAAAAGTTCAAGAAAAGAAAATCAGTCCATTTCAAAGGCGGCACTTTTATTTTTTATTTTTCCTCGTCAGAAATTCCTTTCAGCTAGGGTTAGGGTTAGTTATGAATGTGTCTGCTGACTACTCTGGTGGCCCGTTTAGAGATTTAATCTCTAAACGGGTCACCAGAGTAACTTTGCTTTCCATCCATTCCTATGGGAAACGTTCTTCAGATTTTCACACGACACAGTGACTTGAAAAGCTTGGACGAGTAATAGTCGACTGTTTCCAGTAAAATCACACGTTTCGATGTCTAATTTGTTGTTTTTCTCAAAAATGTGGGACACGAAGAATTATATCACGTACGTTTCCTGAGAAAATGTAGTTGGGAATTCTGAGCGAGTGAGTGTTTTATGACCTACATTAGTTGGAAAATTCTATGTCAGCAATTCTCAAGTAATGTTTTCCTGTTTATGGCATATTCTTTTTTAAGTTGGGCATGCTGATTCAGCATTTTTTTGGGTCAGCAATTTTGTGGTTACCAGATACACCCACGGTGGGAATGCTGAATCAGCAATTTTGGTGGTCGGCCATTTCTTTTTCTCTAGATCCTCCCACAGTAAGAATTCTGAGTCAGCAATTTTTGGGTTTGCTTTTTCTTCTCTTTTTTTGCTGGGGGGTCATCAGATTCACCCACTTAGGAAACGCTGAATCAGCAATTTTGGTGGTCGGCCATTTCTTTTTCTCTAGATCCTCCCACAGTAAGAATTCTGAGTCAGCAATTTTTGGGTTTGCCTTTTTTTTCTCTTTTTTTTGGGGGGGCGGGGGGTCATTAGATTCGCCTTTTGTGGTAATGCTGAGTCAGCAAGATGCACCCACTTTGGGATTGCTGAGTCAGCAGTTTTGGAGCTCGGCCATTTCTTCTTCTTCTCTAGATCCTCCCACAGTAAGAATGCTGAGTCAGCAATTGTTGGGTTTGCATTTTTTTTCTCTATTTGGGGGGGCGGGGGGGCAATTTGTTTTGTGTTTAGGTCATCCACTCCGTCCACAGTGGAAAGGCTGAGTCAGCAACTTCAAATATTTGCTTTCCTGTTAACCTGTTCCTGTTTGTTTCCTGTTTCTCTTCATAAATAGTATAATTATTATGTACATTAAGATTTTAACGTGTCTTTGCGTGTCTTTCTTTCATGTGTGTTAATCCAGTCGACCGGTGCAGCTGTTGACAACACAGAGACGAAGACGCCAATGGAGACTCCCAGATTCAGTAACGTTTTCTTCATGGACAAGGGGGCGAAAATGGAGAGTGTGACCACAGCGAGGGCCGCGTACCGCCCTCCAAAGAGTCCAGGAGTGAGGACCAAGGGTGCGTATGTCCTTATAACTCATGTGAAGATGTATATGAATGTTTATTAGGAAAATTGTAGAAACCAGTTGATTAAACTGAGAAATTCTAAACGAAATGTGGTGTAAAGCATTGAACAATTAGAACATGTGTACTGACCAGGTGGGAATGCAAAGCTAGCGGAGGTTTCCTGCTGTTAGCTTTACTGTCGGTGCGTTCAATTTACATCAGAAGTTGTAACCGGGAATGGATTCTGAGTTGACCGTATTCTAGTTGAGAATTTGGGGAAAAAAATAGCCATTATTAGCCATTGTTAGCAACACCAGTAGATAATAAAGCTCTTCATGGTATTTGTGTAGCAACATGTTCACGGATAAAAATTTAACATTAATATGTGTACGACTAAATTTACTGTGAAACAAATAAGACAATGGTGCAATTAACAATAAAAGTAGCAGCATATTTTACATTTTTTTGAAAAAGTTAAATATTTAAAATGGAGGAAAAAAGGATGAGATAGTCGCAATAGTTGCACGTTTTGATGAATGAATAGTTGAAACTGGAAAACAGAAATTGTCAGAGACATTGACCAAAATATGGTGGATAAGGATAAGGAGTTATGTTGTATTCCGTTCACCTGCAAGTTGACAAAAAAGGTGGGAAAAAATCACGAATGCTATCTCAGGCTAGCAATTGTTAGTGTTACCAGTCGAAAACAACACTCTATGTGGTATTTTTCCCTCACAAAAATGCTGTAGCAACATGGTAACAGATTATAATTTAACATTAATATGCGTACGACTGATTTAATGCGACAGAAGTGCTATTTACGATAAATGTTTTTACTGTTTTCGGTTACTCTGAGTTGGAAAACTACACTGAAAGCTGAGTGGCTTTTATTTTACCATTGAATTTAATGCACGCTGACTTTATCCCCTTTTTGTATTCCCACTATTCAGGCACCAGAAAGGAGCTTTTGGAGAAAAACATCGCCAACCAGGTGATAAGGTAAATTAAGCCTGTTTGATGCTTAATAAAATAACTGTTGAAAGCGGTTTGTTTATGGAAACGGAGAACAGGGTCCTGTGGGGAACATGCTGGGTTTGTTTTACCGTTCGAACACTGCCGTGATACCTTTAAATCATATTTTATGGTGTTATTTTTATGCCGGGGCCAAGTCGTTCTAATGGGCTTTATAGAGTCGGTCCCCACAGATGTGGTCATTATCGTGCCGCACGAGTGAACGGCTCATAAGGAATACAAAACCACAGTCTCTGAAATTTCCTGGACTTTGTACGTTCACACCGACACAGCTTTGATTCATACGCTGAACCCGTCCAGCAGAGAGTTCAGAGGGTTTTTCTGGCCACGTCGCTTGTTATGTTAAACACAAAGCCATTTTGATTTAAAAGGATAGTTCAGGTCAACCCTCGCGCCTACAGTAGAACACATGGATTTAGCCACTTAACAAAAGGCTCGCCTAACAAAATCGACACCGGCTTAACTTTACAATATCTTACAAATATATTTTTCCTCACTTTTATACGCCATTACCACTGCTCAATTAATCCACTTAATCCTATGTTTTTTCCACTAGTAGGAATGTGGTTAATTGGAATTCAAATGATTCTGAAACTTAAATGCTTTTTTTTTTATCAGTTTTAGCATCAGTGGGAGCATAATACTCGGGGTGAACATGCTAATTTCTTCTTTGTGCAGTCTAGTTTAGCTAGCCATGCATTGTTCGGCTGTTAGCGTAGCTTAGCATAAATGTTACCAACATTTCTAAGCTTGGGACAGAGTTAGCTATCAGCTATTTAGCATTATCACAAAGAGCTATGTTTCTGCCATGTTCATGGTGTCACATTTCATGCATGTGTGAAAATATAACGCCTCAGGTCCGATTGGAAATAGGGAAAGTGTTAATTGGCCTTTTTTTAATAGCATTGTCACCCCATTTTAAAAATGACCAGGACTACCTATTATTTTTAGTGTGAAAGAGGGTTTTTCCTGACAGGAAACTGACATTTGTGCCACTTTGTGAACTGCTCATTCTCCCACACCAAAGTCCATAGAGAAAATCAACGATTTTAACATCGCAGCGTACAGGAGTTGCTGACCCGCTGCTGCCTCAGCCACTAAGTTCAAATGTGTTTTTTTGTGACTGAGGCATTTGAAATCCTTCATTTAGAGTCACTTCGGTGACATAAATTGACCACAAGAGGCAGCAGTGGGTCAGCAGGTCCTGTGTCTCCATGAGCTAAAAGTGCCGATTTTCTCTATAGAGTTTGGTGTGGGAGGTGAGTGGATTAGTTTTCAGTCCAGAATGTCTGTCTAACAGTGAGACAATAGATAATGGACTTAATCTGACATACATTATATGAGCTGATTCTCTTTCTTAAGTGGCTAAAATCAGTTTTCCTTGTGTTCCAGCTGAGAATGTTCTGGTTTTTTAGAAAATAAACAGCATTAGTAACAGTAGAGGCTTGTGGAGCGTTTGTTTTTCAGGGCTTGAATATCACAACAGACCCTTGACTCGTGAAATTATAGCATGTATGAAGAGGATTTTCTCTTCCTCGTCACCAGCCTTTAAGACCCGTGACTCACCCACACATGTTTGCACTGATTAGGCCTCTTTCAGGACTGTGTGGGAACACGATGACTAATGTCCAACTCGCCCCCCCCCGTCAGTGTTCATGCATCTGTCGATCCTCCACAATTTACACCTTAACCACCTCTGTGGATAATCGCAAACCTGGCTTCCCTCGTCTGCTCACACGTTGCAGTCAAACCCTGAAAACGGCCTTGTTTCCGTTTATCAGTGACGAATACTGTAATCTGCTTGTGTTTGCAGAATTGCGACTGACGTTACATGGAGCGCTCCGACTCCAGAAACTCACTTCTGCTCCATGACCCACAAAAATTTCACCGTCGAGGGGTTTGAGCCCCTCGCTCCCACGACGACACACGTACGTATGACTTCGATCTGCCTGAAAAAGTGTTCTGACTTTTAAACTGCTGAGTTTCAATGTCAGAAAAACTTTCAAGGTTAGTGGGAGTGTTTGAAACGAAGCAAATATTTTGTTAATATTAGTTAAAAATGACTAAAAAATGGATGCTAACACAAAAATATCCCAGTTTTTTCTTTCTTTCTTTCTTTCTGTCTATAATAAACAAACTAGCCGTTCTTCAATCAGTGGCCGATTTTGAATCAATGACATTAAAATAAAATAATTCAGATCATTTATTGTTCATCGCACATGAACGGTTTAACAACAATGTACCAAAACCAATTTTCTCTTGTCACATTTTCAGGGTCACGATTATAAAAGCGAGCAGGCGGTGACGTTCTGGAGCGAAAACTACCAGCACACGCAGGCGAGTCACATTTGGACTTTTGTTTTCTGTTTTCATTTCATTTTCATATGAGTCACTTCCCTTTTTTTAGATGCACATTTTTGGGCTGGCGTCACCTGTAAGACCATACTGGATTTATTTATGACTTTGAAGTCACACAGCCCCAAAAAATTCTACTTTAAACAATCCCTATGAACATTTTAAATATCTGTCACTTTCCCTTGCACACCAGGTCACTCTAAACTGTAAATATTATTTTGGAAACTTGTTTTTATTTGATTTTAGTCTACTGTTTCTAATTTTATTTGTTATTTATTATTACAAATAACTTTTTTATTATTAATCTCTTGATATCTGTGGATGTAACGAATACCATCCATTGAATCATTGTATAAAAATGAACAGTAAATTAGCTTTTTTTTAATATTCTTACGATTCAGGAAGTGTTCGTTGGTGGTCAGTTGTTATTGTTGTGTTGTTTTGTGTTGCAGGGTGTGACCCCCGTCAGGAACCTGAAGGCTCCTTTCAGGAAGTCGGCGACTTTCAGCAAACCCATCAACGAACGTTTGGATGAAAAGGACTCTCCATCTGACCACTGAGACGCGAACGACACAAAGGTTTTATGACACGATTATCTTACGATAGATATGTAAAATATAACAATATTTTGTAGCGTAACACTGCATCTACTCTCTTGTTTTGATACGGAAATACTCTAAATAGTGATTTTTCTTACATTGGTCTCATGTTGTAATTAATCCTCCGACCACTAGTGGGCAGCACACTTTTACCTACTATGCTTATTTTTTTGAGCAAAAACTATATTTTTTTACAAGGAGTTTTCTTGAAATTTTGGGGTGGGGGTTGTACACCACCTTGCTGTTAATATCCAAAAATGTCACAGTATATTGTATCATCATGTAACGAAAATATATATAAGATTCTTGCCAATGACAATTGTCAAACTACACAGTAGAGGAAGAAGAACAAGAAAAAACAATCTTGAAAATCATCTGTAAAAATGTATAATGGTTCTAAAACCCAGTAATGTCACTTTTTATATGACACAAATTTACAAAAGGACAAATTGTGATAAACAATGACGTTAAAGATAATAACTGTAAATTATGAGACCAGTGACAGTAAATTGTAATTGACTATTTGTTGTTGCTGTGGAGGGAAGTGACCTCACTTTGTCTTTATTTTGTCAAATAAAGTAAATTTGAACCCACGTGAGCTGTTCTTTGTCGACTCATGAGTGTTAACGTTAGTGGGAATAACACAGTAAAGAACAGATCTTTTTATACACTAAGAAAAGGAAACGGCTGTTAGCCGTTAGCAGTTAGCCGCCTAAAGTTGGGGTAACACTTGAGTGATCTAATTTGAATACTTGGATGAACTTTTCTTACCGTTGCCACCAAAGTTTCACACCGTTTCTGTTTCCCTCGTCCTTTTTTCTGTGATTCTGAACTTTTCTGCGAGTCCAAGTCCAATAATAGTCAAAACAAACGTTCATTTATGCTCCATTTTTCATAGACAGAAACCTAAGTGGATTTAGCAGCAGTGGAACATAAGACCACTGAATTTAAGTCGTCCTTTTAATGAGGAATATTACTTGTTGGTGTTTGAGATTGATGACGAGTGAAAACTGTTTCTTTGCTTCTCTGGACTGACCCATCTTTGTCATTTTCCTGACTGACTCTATACTGCCCCCCATCATTTCCGGTGGTATTGCTCTGTTGCATTCGTCATCGTAAATTCTCCTGCGACGTGCTCAATGAAATGAACCCAAAGTACGGACAAAAGGTTCCGTCTGTCGTAGAATATAAACGGGCATTTTTTAATGATTTTTAAAAAAATAGCAACTGAGAGTGAGCCTCCATGCCTGCAGGGGGCGCTCAAAGCACAGTGACTCATACAACCACATTTAAAAAACAAAGAATCATCCCATCACACACTGTGTGTGTGTGTAGCTGGTCTTCCTTATGTTGTGGGGACCTAAATGTGTCTCCACACTCACATTATGGGGACTTGTCTTCCTTATGGGGACAAAAATCAAGTCCCCATAACGTAAATGATTTTTAAGGTGAAGACATGTTTTAAAGTTAGGCTGAGGTTAGGGTTAGGTTAAGGTTAGGGTCAGGGTTAGGGTTAGGACATGAGTAATTATGGTTAATGTTAGAGTAAGTCTCCAGGAAATGAATGGAAGTCAACGCAATGTCCTCTGTAGTCATGGAAACCAGTCACAGACTGGAATTTAAGTCGTCCTTTAAATTCCAGTCTGTACAGACAACAGACGGAGCCTTTTGTCCGTACTTTGGGTTCATTTCATTGAGCACGTCGCAACAGAGCAATACCACCAGAAATGATGGGGGGCAGTATAGAGTCAGTCAGGAAAATGACAAAGATGGGTCAGTCCAGAGAAGCAAAGAAACAGTTTTCACTCGTCATCAATCTCAAACACCAACAAGTAATATTCCTCATTAAAAGGACGACTTAAATTCAGTGGTCTTATGTTCCACTGCTGCTAAATCCACTTAGGTTTCTGTCTATGAAAAATGGAGCATAAATGAACGTTTATTTTGACTATAATTGGACTTGGACTCGCAGAAAAGTTCAGAATCACAGAAAAAAGGACGAGGGAAACAGAAACGGTGTGAAACTTTGGTGGAAACGGTAAGAAAAGTTCATCCAGGTATTCAATGTCCTCTGTAGTCATGGAAACCAGTCTGTGTGTGTGTGTGTGTGTACATATTTGTTACATTTTTAGGACCTTTTCTGTCATAAACACTGACTTTTTCAGGACCAGTAGTCCTCATAGAGACCAAAACCTGGTCCTAATATGGTAGAACCTAATTTCTGCGGAACTGGTTAAGTTTAGGGTTAAACATTAACAGGTTGAGGTTAAATTTAGGAGTATTTGTGTGTTAATTCTTGTGTTAATTCTTGTATTAGTTGCCTGTTTAGGACCTTCTCTGTCATAAACACTGACCTTGTCAGGACCAGTGGAGACCAAAACCTGGTCCTAATGAGGCAGAACCTCATTTCTGAAGGAGCTGGTTAAGTTTAGGACTAAGGTTTGAATTGTGGTTATGGTTAAGGTTAGGGCTAAGGCTTTGTTTAGTCTGTCCAAATTTTATTTCTGCGTCAATGCAATATCCTCTGAAGTCATGAAAACCAGTTTGTGTGTGTGTGTGTTCTTGTACTTGCTGCAGAGTGAGGACCAAAAATTGCATAAACACCTACAAAGTGAGGACATTTTGACAAAGTGAGGACATTTTGACAAAGTGAGGACATTTTGGCTGGTCCTCACTTTTTTCACCCCTTAAAAAGGCTTTTTCAGGGTTAAGACCTGGTTTTAGGGTTAGTGTAGAACTTTCCGGCAGTTACTGAGTCGGCTTTCATACCTTTCATATCTTTCATCTAACTTTGAAGTTCATTAAGCAAAGTAAACCCCAGCATATGTATAAGAGAAAAACACAGTTCTCCAAAAAGGCACTGTGACTGACCCAAAAGACACATCTGCTAGATTAATCATCAGGACTGGTACGCCCCGTTGGTGAGTGAGCGAAAGCTAGTACCGTTAGAAATTCAATATCCCATGAAAAATACCATTAGTTAAACTTAAGCTTCATGTTATGTGTTTGTATTACAGGTTTACAACCTGACTGTAAGTCCAACTAACCGTGTATGTGTAATAAACGTGGAAAAGGACTTGAGTTGTATCCGCCGTGCTTGTTCTGATAACCCTTCCAGAGGGGAGTTTACTAAGCCCGGGTAAGAGGTTTGGTAAAAATCTGGACAGTTAGAATTGGTTTAGGTTAAGGTTAGGGTAAGGGGCTAGAGAATGTATTATGTCTATGAGGGTCCTCACTATGATAGAAGTGCAAACGTGTGTGTGTGTGTGTGGACAACTTCAGGTGCGGCTGATCCTTCCAGAGCTTGTCAGTGAGGATTAGCAGGTGGTTGCTATGGTGACGGGGCATTTCAGCATCTATTCGAGCGGCGTTTTCCCTCCAAACACTTCATTAGCTGATGGAATGAAACAGTGAAGACAATTTGCTTCTCAAACTCGAGACAATTGGTCCGTCAGATATTTCATTTCTGCTTCTCTTTCATTAAAGCTGTGTCTCTCTCTCTCTGTTTCTCTGAGTATCATATTTGAAAACCGTGAAAAATATATATAATTAAAAACACTTATGAATTATAAATAAATTGTGAAAAACACAGGTTTTTACATCCAAGTTTGTTTATAAAAGCGGCTGTTCTGTTTTTCTCTTTGCTGATTCATACAACATTCTATATATTTGTAGTTTGTAAACTAACATAAAAAAGAATGTTTGTCTATATTTTTATTACTGTTTTCATCCACATTCATTATTTTTTTTCTTGTATTGTAAAATAAAATAAGCAAGGAAATATTTAATTATGTCAATTTTTAAATTTTTCTACATATTTTTTTGGCATTTATAAATATATTAGATTAATTTGATCTGTATTAACTGTGATTACCTCATTTATTTACATATGTTTACATATCTTACCTTTTTAAAGACTTAATATGTATTTTAATTTTGAATCTTTTTTACACTACACCATATGACTAACAACAACAATAATACATTTTATAGTGCACTTTATCATTTTTCTTACATTGTAATAATTTAAGCAAAGACATATTTCATTTATGTAAATTTTCAAAACTGTATTGAATTTTCTTTACATTTTATAACATATTTTGTATTATTTTTATCTGTATTAACAGTGAGTAACTTTTTATGCAACTTATATTTACTTATCTTACATATTTAAAGAAATATATGTATTTTATTTATTTTGTGTTACACCATACTACTACTACAAGCAACAACAACAATAATAATAAGAAGAATACATTTTATTCACTTTTCATTTAAAAAACAAAAGTCAAAAGTCTAAGGGAAAACTAAAAATGCTTCACATAAAAAAAGTGATAAAAGCTAAAATAAAAGATATCATAAAAGTATAGACCTGAAAGCAGAAACTGCTGAGGTTTGTTAAGAGCTCAAGTTTTAAAAAATGATTTTTATTTTTTGACTTTTACACTGACGTCTTTAAATTCGGCCTCGCATTTCTGTGTCTTTGTGGATAAAACTGCTACGTCTTACCTTAAACACAGCAGCAGCAGCTCATCGCTGTGGTTCGTACAAATGTGTTTTTTATTGTGCGTCACATGATGTGAAGCGTCTCTGAGCAGATTCCTGGAATTCCTCGCCGTCGAAGCTGCAGCTGAATCACAGAAAAAGTCACTCTCACTGTAATTAGAGACGAGCGGGAGGCAAATGTGTCCCCTGCAGAGACACACACACACACAGTGTCCACACTTCCTGTCCACACACTGATAATGAGCATCTAATGAGCAGTGATGTCATCACAGCTGACACACAGCTGCTGCCGCAGCTGATGATGATGATGATCTCACTCTAATTCCAAATCATTTTAAATGAGTAAAAACATAATATGTACCATTTCCCACTAAACTGTCTTAAAATAACCAGACAAATGTCAGATACTTGGTTGAGAAGCTAAATTAGACTCAACCTTTCCACTGAAATTCACACTCAAAAGACCTGATACCAGATTATAATCCGTTCTTTCCTGAGTCCAAGAGAATGTCTAGAAAAAAAAAACAAAATAAAGAATTTGCCTCAAAATGTTCGTGACTTTTCCCGCTCACAGAACAGAAAACTGTTTCATTAGGCCACTGAGAAAATTATGATCCGCTCATTCTTGAGTCCAAGTGAACGGTTGTACCAAATTTAAAGAATTTCCCTTAAGCTGTTCCTGAGATATTCAAGTATTTGCACTCAAACATTTTCACTTTGAATTTGACAACCAAATTTTAATCAGTTTACTATTGAGTCCATATGTTTGTACCAATTTTTGATAAATTACTCCAAGAGGTTTCTGAAATACCATAATTCATTAGTTGAGTCCAAGTGAACGTTTGTACCAAATTTAAAGAATTTCCCTTAAGATGTTCCTGAGATATTGCACTGAAAAAGCAAAAAATAAATAAATAAATAAATAAAAATCACTTGCACTCAAATTCACTCAGTATATTGTTGAGTCCAAGTAAATGTTTGTACCAATTTTTGATAAATTACCCCAAGAGGTTTCTGAAATATCATGCTAAGAAAACTTAACTAATTAATCAATTAGTTGAGTCCAAGTGAATGTTTGTATCAAATCTGAAGAAATTCACTAAAGATGTTCATGAGATATCACACTCACAAGGCAATAACTGGATTTTGTGAGGTCACTTTGACCTTTGACCACTAAATTATACTGTAATTATATCGTTAGTTGAATCCAAGTGAACATTTGCTCCAAATTTCCTCATAAATTTTTATGTTCATGTTATTGTTGAGTCCAAATGAATGTTTATAAAAACATTTAGAGAAAAACATTTGCTTTTTGTGTAACTAAATTATGACCAGGATCATTAGCAGATCATTTGACGATTAAATCCCAAACAGTTCATCCTTGAATCCAATTGAACGTTTGTTCCAAATTTGAACTCATAAAGTTCCTCATAAATTTTCACAATAAATTGCACTCACAAGAAAAAACAATTGCTTTCATTACATGTTCATTTTATTGTTGAATCCAAGTGAATGTTTGCGTCAAATTTCAAGAAATTTCATCAAAACCTTCCTGAGATATTGCACTCCCAAAGAAAAAAATATTGATATTACACCAAATTACAGTCTGATTACAGTGCAGTCCAAGTGAATGTTTTTGTACCCAATTTAGAGAAATTTCCTAGAATTCTTCCTGAGATATCACGCATAAAACAAAAACAGTGTTTTACTGACTACAAAATTTTTGTCAGTTTATTAGTTGAGTCCAAGTGAGTATTTTCTAATTTTTTAAAAAAAAAAAAAATCGAATCAAATTGGTTGAGTGTAAGTGAACATTTGAACCAAAGTTGAAGAAATTCCCTAAAAATCTTCCTGAATTGTCACACTCACAAGACAAGGATTTGAGCTTTGACAACTAAATTCTAATCCTTGAATCCAAGTGAACGTTTGTTCCAAATTTGAACTAAGTTACTTGTAAATTTTCACAAGAAATTGCACTCACAAAGGAAAACTTTTTTTTTGTGAGGTCACTTTGAATTGGACAACCAAATGATGTTCATGTTTTGAAAAATTCTAATGGACTGGATTTTAATTCAAGTGTAAACAATTAGTAAACAATGAAGAAATTCCCTCAAAAATGTTCCTGAATTATCACACTCATAAGACAGCAAATGTGTTCAGTCAGGTAATTTTGAGCTTCAACAGCTAAATTCTTATCAGTTCATCCTGGAGTCCAAGTGAACGTTTGTTCTATATTTAGATACATTTCCTCAAAATCTTCCTGCGATATCACACACAAGACAAAAACTGTGTTTCATTAGTTGAGTTCAACTAATGAAAGTGAACGTTGTTTACAAACGTTCACTTGGATTAGAATCCATTCCATTAGAGTTTAGATTTTGTGAGGTCAAAGTGACCTCATGAAACGTTATTTGCCTTGGGAGTGCATTATTTAAGGAGAACTTCTGAGGAAATTCCTTAAAGAATGGTACAAACGTTCACTTGGGTTCAACTGACGATCTGAAATTTCCTTTACGATGTCCTGAGATATTGCACTGAGACAAAAAGTGAATTAGCTGACTCCAAGTGAACGTTTGGAACAAATCTAGAGAAATTCATTCAAGATGTTCCTGAGAAATGACACGCAAGACTTTTAGTTTGTGAAAATTTGCTCCAAATTCTTCAGTGTGGGGGGAGACAAAAGGAATTTCAGCACCATAAATGGAAAAGAAGAGTATTCCACTCAGTTTATTGAACAAAATATCTTACAGTATCTTGGATATACATATATACATACTGTGTAAGACGGTGGACTGAACCCCTGCAGAGACTCTGATTGTAACGCGTTGCGTCCAAACGTGAGTGGACGACCCCGGCAAATATTAATATTAACAATAACATCGTTGAACTCCAAACACATTATACAAATCTTAATATAGAAAGCACAAAAAATAAGATTTTTTTTAATCCGTGAAAAGTACTCACTCTGAGAACAGAAACGTTCTTCATACAAAAACATTGTATTTTTTTTTTTTTCTCATTTTTTTCCTTTTTTTTCTGCAGTTACAATATGCAGGTAATAAATATACCTAGAATTCTGTCTGTGTTTTTGTTTTGTTTTTCAATTGATTTTTCCTCTGCACGGAAATCACCAGTAAGGACTTATTCTAGAACAAATAAAGATGTGGCTGCTGCTGCTGCTGCTGCTGCTGCTGCTGCTGCTGCTGCTGCTGCTGCTCATCAGCCTCTCAGATAACATACACGTCCGTCTTCTCCCCAAGAAGCCAGTACGTTCTCATTTTGCCTTTGCCCTGGAAGGGAAAAAAAAAGGCAGAAATCAATAGGTTTATCATTGGAGATGATGTTGGGGGAGGGTGAGTGGGTGAGTGTGTGAATGAGTGGGTGGGTTCAGATCCTCCATTACGCTGCCCTTCTTTAAGGTTGACCCTGACGGTAACTGCAGCTCATCTTCCACCTCCACTAATGAAACACACGTGAAGTAAAATACAGCAAAAAGAAAAAGAACAGCGTTCATTCAAATTTCTTCTAAATCATAAAAATGGAAATGTTCCTCATATTTATGGCGAATTAATGAACAAAAGAATAAATGCATGAAGATGAAGGGAAAAAAAATAAAGAGAGACAAAAATAGTCAGTGCTATAAATTAATTTTTTTAAATAAATCTTTGGCCAAAACACAGAAGTAGTGGAATGTCTTATTCTATGGTTGTTAGCCATCGGCATGGCACAGTGGCTCAACAGCGCCACCTACAGTCAACCCCCCAAATGGAGCACAGACAAAGTAAATAAACCAAATATCTATATTTCAAATGTTATATTGATATATTATAAAGAAAAACAATTTTTTGAGTTATTTATAATTACTTAATTTAAATTACAGTATAATAATAATATTAATAATAATAATAACATCATTTAATTTTTATACATATAAGTTATCAATTATCCATAACATAAATACAAAGTATATTTTAAAAAATTTGGTAAATTATTTTTGGACAAAAATGATTTTATAATTGTTTGGCATGGACAAGATAGCGCCCCCTACAGTCAACCTCCATATATGAAGCACATAAACTAAAAATATTATTTGAAATGTTACAAAACTCTTGCAATAAAAAAACGAATACATATAAAATTTAGGAATTAGTTATAAAACAAATTTAAAAATGGTACTGTGAATTTCTTTTTTTTTTTTTTAAATGTATTTAATAGTTGTGAGCCATGGACGTGACAGCGCCCCCTAAAGTCAATCTCCATATGTGACGCACATGAAGTTAAAACATACATTGAAAGATTGAAAAATCTTGTCACAAAACCACTGTTATTTAGTTATTTATGATAATTGAATTTATATAATGATGCTATAACTAAATATAATAATTTTAAAAAATTCAAATTAAATACATATAATATTAAGAATGGGCGTAACAATAAGGAAAAGGTAAAGTCAAAGAAATAATTATGTTAAAATGTTTGACATTTTTATTGTTATTATTATTTATTTATTTTTTAAATTCATTGTGTAGTAAACCATGGATATGACAGCACCCCCTAGAGTCAACCATTGGCATGTTTTTAAGCACAACATTTGTTAGGTTCATACCAAATGTCACATCCAGACCAAAATTTTTTAATTATAATATGATTCATAAAGACAATTACTAATTGATTATTGATGATTTTCGAAAAGTAGGCTAGCTTCGGTTACGACAAGGTAAAATTAAGAAAATAATAATCGTAAATTTGACCTTCATTTCTACATCTCCTCGTAGCTGGAGATCAAAGTAACCAAACTCGTCCAGAACTTCTTTGGTGGCAGACGAAACGTGGATTTTCAAGGCTGAAAAACACAGACATGACGCAGCATTTTTTATTTATTTATTTTTTTTTTACAGCAAATGACTCAACACAACGTTTGATTTTCAGAGGAGGCGTCGTGATCGCACTGATGAAAAGTCGCTCACAGACGCTGCACGAGGCCCCTTAACTGTAAGTGCTATCAATTATTAACCAGAGGAGGAGGAGGCACAAAACAGGAAAGCACTCAGGAGTTAATCAATACATGCGATCATCTGCTCATCTGCATCATATCCACACACACAGGTCTGATGATTTTACTCAACAACGTTTACATCCAAACACAACAATAACAGCAAAAATCATAATTTATTCTGTATTTGAGTTTGGCTTCATTTTGCCAAAAAAATGAATTCAACACCAATTCACATTAGGAACAAATACACCAACTATAACACTAAAATAGTTCATTTTAACTCTTATAAAGTTAATTTTAACACTATTTTATTGTCACCTTAACATTAGAAATGTCAAATTTCACTGGAATAATTATAATTTTAAAACGTACAATTAAAATGTAAACTTTGAGTGAGTTAAACATATTCTGGAACAGTGTTAATAAAACACTTTTAGTTACATTTTACACTAAAAGAAAGAAAGAAATTCTGAAATTGTGTTCAACTGACCCCTTTTAGTAGAAATCTAACACTAAATAGTCAAACACTCTGGAATTAACTGTTGAATTAACTCTATTGATAATTAACTATTGAGTTTACCTTAATCCTTACACTCTGGGGCAGTGTTAATTTAAACTAACGCTATTAGAGAGAATTAACGCTGAAAGAGATAAATCAATTTTAAAATGGTCTCAAATTGAACACTTTTAGTAAATTATTTTTTTTTTACAAAATAAATCAGTTTTGAAATGGTGTTAAATTGAACTCTTTTAGAAGAAAACTGAAACTAAAATGGTTAAATAAACCTTTGAAATTGTGAAACTGTTTTAATTGAACTGTTGAGTGTAACAACATTAAAAGTGTTAGATACACTCTGGGGCAGGGTTAATTTTAACTAATTTTCTTAGAACAGAATTAACACTAAAAGAGATAAATAAATTCTGAAATGGTGTTGAATTTAACTCTTTGGGTCGACATTAACATAGTTATTTAAATATTTTAGTAGAAATGTAACACTAAAATAGTTAAATGAACTCTGGAATTTAGTTAACGGAAGAATTTTTGAATAACTTTACAACAAAACAAGTAAAAGTCAACACTACTTTCAAGTGTAGTTGGTCCTAATCTGAATTTGTGTTCAACTGACTCTTCTATTTTTACTTGAACTCTACAAAATTCTGTTTTGTAATGACTTTTCTGTATCTAAATAAAATATATCTGTATGTTTACTTTGACATATACAAACTAAATGTTTTTTGCAGTGTATAAAATACAGCAGACTGTAGAGACAGTGACACTCACCTTCTCCGTTTGACTCCATCCGTGACGCCGTGTTGACAGTATCTCCAAACAAACAGTATCTGGGCATTTTCAACCCGACAACACCAGCGCAGACTGGCCCTTTAAAAGACACCAGACATACAGCACTGTGCATAAGTCTTAGGCCACCGTCAGATTTGTTGTTTTAGCAATGCTATAATGACCATACTGTGCAATTATTTCTCCATCACTTTATTGGAACACATCCTGAAAATATGGAGAAACAACAAACAACAAAAATGCTTCTATAATATCAAATATTTAGTGTGAGCTACATTTCCACTTGAACAATAACACAACCATGGCTCTTTAAAACCTGGAATGGAACCCTAATGTTATTGGTCAAACCTGTGTTTCTCCTACTATTTCATGCCAACAAATAGCTGCAGGAGAAGAAAAAGAAATATCCTGGAATATAAGAAATCTTGTCTTTTATACAGGATTTTAGTGAACTCAAAGTTAGCTAGCATGAAAGTAACAATGCAAGGAAGGAAGACGGAGGACTAAAATTTTTCTTCACGACTATAATCCGGACATTTTTGCGACTCACCTGTATGTATACCTATCCTGAGTCTCAGCTGGTCGTTGGGTCTGTGACGAATCTTGAACGTTTTGACTTGTTCTAACAAAGCTAACGACATCCCCGCGATCTCTCTGGCGTGGAGTTTCCCGTTCCGCACCGGCAGCCCGGACACGACCATGTAGGCGTCTCCGATGGTCTCCACCTGAGGGGGGGGGGGGGGGGGGGCGCAGGGGGGGGGGGGGGGGGGGGGGGGGCGATCACGAGAGACCAGAGCGTCAGGAAAATGGAAACCGTGCCATTATTTCCGCGATCGCTTAACGAGACGAGGAAAACGCCGGTTCACCTTATAAACATCGAAGTTATCGATGATGGCGTCGAAACAGGTGTAGAGATCGTTCAGCAATGTGACGACCTGCAGAGAGGGGTATTTTTATTATACAACTGCAGCAAAACAAACAAAAATAAATTCATACTTATATTAAATATAATAAAATATATATTAATTCATTAAAACCTAAAAAAAAACTTCCTACTTTTTTGCTTGACATATTTTCATGAATTTAGTTTTTTCAATTATTATTTTTTGGTTCCTTTTTTATGTTTAAAAACACATACGTGTGTGTGTCTCTTGCCTTTTTTTTACTTCCTACTTTTGTGTGTTCCCAGATTAGCCATGCCTGTGATGCGTTAGCGTCGCTCTTTTTAGTATTTACATGTATTTTATAATAATTTATATGAATTTTATAGTATTCATATTTATTTTATATACATATGTTTAAAGTCAGAACTGGGAATGACATCGGAACAAAGGTTACGAGCGTTCCAGTTTGCACAGAACTTGACAAATTTTATTTTTCGGTCATTAATGTTAGCATGATAGCTAGGCAAGCTAATCTACGCTTTTTTAATTTCATTGGTCAAAATCACCATAGCCACATGTCCACAGACACCAGAAGGACAGGTGCATCTTCTTGAATTGGACACAAAAAAGACAGATGTGTTTGTCACAACTCCACTGTACAGGAAACCCGATTTTTTTTTCTGCGCATCTGCGAAGTGTGGCTACATCCTGTTGGAAAAAAAATTAACGTGAGTTTTGGGGATTTCAAATAAAATAATGTTAGATTTAATTTTTAGTAGATATTCTTATAAAATAAATACACGTTTGTTCGTTTAATGGTGAGTGTGGACAAAAGTTTAGCGGTAACAGGAAGTAGCTGCGATTTAGCATATGCGTAAAACAAATCAGGATTCTGGTGCTAAAACAACACAGTAAAAACTACATTTTTATGTCTGGACTTACCAGTGCACTGTCCCTATACATTACGAAAATACCTATTTTTTTAATTTTTATAAAATGTTTATTGGAACGTCACCCTGTGTTGAGTCCTGCTTTTGAGAAATCACATGTTAAATATGTTTATTTTTTGGACTTTTCCACTATTTTTACTTTGCTACCAAAGCTGGAATTGCAACATTTCCACTGAAAGCACATGCACAAGCAGCTTCTGTGAGGAACAGCCAGTAGGAGGCGCTCTCTTATTCTCTTTTGACTGCTCTGTGATTTCTCCTCTCTTAATTAATTAGAGATTTGTGCACGTTCAAGCCAGCCCATGATGAAAACCTTGCAAATTAAGCAAAAAAAAAAAAAAAAAAAAATCAATACAAACTCGCTTCTCGTCACTCGTCACTGTCATTTGACAGTGATTTACCTGATTGAAGGAGTTTTCTGTTTTCAAAAGGAGCCTAATTACTGATCGATAACGATTACACGTCACCTACCGCCGCTTTAAATCTCCTTCCTCTGAAACACGTCAGATTTTTTTCCTGCCCACATGTGACATTATGATCATGTCTTTGGTCCACAAACCCTGACTTTTGGTATTTATGTGAGAGCGAGATACGAGAAGTCATCAAGTGACTCAACTCTGCGTCAACACACTCTCTCTTCCATCTAACAACTGTACTATTTTGAGTTGTAGCTTGTGTGTGGGAACTATGAGACACACTGTAGCAAGGAGACCTAAAGCTGCTGAGCACTTTTAGCAAATTCATCTGTGATCACGATTTTTTTTTTTTTTTTAATCCAAAACTGATACATTTTGGTTCCTGGACAAAGTAAGACATCATAATTTAGAGGTTTGGGAAACACCGATCCACATTTATGAACATTTTCTGATATTCTGTGGACCAAATAAGTACTTAATCAGGAAAATAACCGATCAGTTGCACATCAGTCAGGACGGATGTGAATATGTGCGAGTTCCTTTGTACCTGTAGCGGCGTACTCTCTGCAGACATGGACGTGAAGCCCACAATGTCGCTGAAGTAAATGGTGACGCTGTCAAAGGCCTCGGCCTGCACCGTCTCCCCTCGTTTTAGCTGCTCTGCTACTGAACTGTGTGTGAAGAGAGAGAAAGAGAAAAAGAAGGTCAAAGCTTTAACGGAGATTAAAATAAAAATATAAACAATATCAAGCAGCAAAGCAGAGGCAGAAGTCACCTCGTCTGATTTCCAGACAGTTATGAGACACAGTATCTGTCGTTTCCCTCTGTCTGTTTGTCCTTATATGCAGAGAAAGACAATTAATCTGTGAGAAAGATAGGATTTGTTCAAAAAGTTGCTTCAAAACGCCCAAATAAACCCCACCGTCGAGTCACTTCTTGTAGCTCCAACACTTACAGGAGCAGTTGGCCTGATGCCTTTCATCCAAAAACTGCACCACGGAGAAAAAAAACGCAACATCTGTTAATGAAGCGTGGCGTTTGGAAGGATTTTCAAGTCTTTAATTAGCACAGGGGTTTCACACATGTGACACGTGTGGCACTGATAATAATCCAACTGTTCTCTGGACTGGAGTTCAAAGAAGTGAAGAATCTCAGTCATCCAGGTCATCGTATCCTCAGGGGAGCAGAGATACGCAGCTGGATCTGCTTGAGTTTAATTGAAGATGTTCCACTTCTCATTCAAGAGGCTAAAAGTTCAGGTTTGGGATTTTTTTTCCAAGTGTGACTGGAGGCTCAGTTATTAAAATCCATGCCCTCATTGGTCTATAATGTTTTAGGAATATTTTCCCTGCTTTATCTCACCATTAGTCAGACACCAATGTTCATAGAGAAAAACAGCAATTTAACATCGCAGCACACAGGAGATGTTGATTCGCTACTCCACTCCATTAGTATGTTTAAATGAGTTATTTTGTGATTTCGGTGTTTGAAATCCTTTGTTCAGATTTACCTCAGTGACACAAAGTGACCACACGGGGCAGCAGCAGACCGGCAGCTCCTGTGTCTTCGCGAGCTAAAATCACAGATTTCCTGTATGGAATTTGGTGTGGGAGAGTGAGTGTTTTACAAACTTCAGTTTCCAGTCAGAAACGGTTGTCTAACTACTCCAGTGATTTAAATCAAAAGACGTTTTCACAATATAACTGTGAAGAATCTCAGTCATCCAGGTCATCGTATCCTCAGGAGAGCAGAGGTACGCAGCTGGATCTGGTTGAGTTTAATTGAAGATTTTCCACTTGTCATCCCAGAGGCTAAAAGTTCAGGTTCACTTACTAAAATCCACATTCTCTAGAGTCTAAATTGTTTTAGAAATAGTTTTATTGTTTTATCTCACCATTAGACAGACCTTTTATAACTGGAAACTGAGATTTTTGTCAGTCTGTAAACCGCACACTCTTCCGCACCAAAGTCCATAGGGAAAATCAGTGATTTTACATCACAGCGCACAGGGGTTGTTGATTCACTGCTCCACCCCATTAGTAGGTTCAAATGAGTTATTTTGTTGATTTCGGTGTTTGAATTCCTTTGTTCAGGTTTACATCAGTGACACAAACTGACCACTCGAGGCAGCAGTAGACCAGCAGCTCCTGTGTCCCTGTGAGCTAAAATAACCGATTTTACCAATGGAGTTTTGTGTGGGAGGGAAAATTTTCAGAAAAAGCGACCAAGAGGCAAAACATGTGAACTATCCCTTTACGCCTCTTGAAAAAGAGGTATAAGGTCTTCATGATAACTCTACAGAGAAAAGAGTGTGAATGTGACTGTATTTGTTTTGACTCTTACTGTGGTAAAATTTGATAAAGGAGGTTTTCGGCTTTTCTTTTCTCCTCCAGATAAGCTTGTGTTCGCTCCTCCACCAGGTTCTCCAGGTTATTGGCGTACTGCTCCATCCTGGACAGCAGGTTGTTCAGAATACTGGTGCTTCCCTCTCTGTGGAAAACACAAGCACAGCCGTAGAATCAGGAAATATCAACGCAAGGGAACCAGAGAAACTCAGGTCTTATGTCAAACTGATTTGTTAAGGGCATATAAAGCGATAAAACCTCACATCTGACTTTGTTATCCCACAGGAAAATATCTAATTTTTCTATTTTGCCAAATCTAAATATTAAAAAGGCTGCAAAATGTTTTATAATTATGTTTCAGTTCATGTAAAATTCAGCAACATTCTTTGCTCTGAGATGCTGCAGCAATTACACACACACAGACTGGTTTATATGCTTTAGAGGGGACTGTGAAGATCGTTGCTCACCAATATTTGAGCAGAATAACAAACAGGAGTTCTGTCCTCTCGTCCTAATGCACTGCCACACACATTCTGGTTTACTCACTCTTGTTGGGATCAAACGTCATTGTTTGAACAGAATGTTAATGTAAACCCTGGTTTCAAAACAAACACGTAGAGAAGCGACATTTCCACAGTTTCGGTGTCAGTTTAGCGACGTAGCCGACAGCAGTGTAGGAGCAGGTGCAGGTACTCGCCAGCAAACAGTTGGTAAAACTCAACGAAGAGACACAGTTTTCAGTCTTTTTCACACGTTCTAAGTTACTATTTTCTGCGGGTATTCAAACCTTCAGACTGTGATTGAGCGTTTCAAACAGTGGGGGGCAGAAGACAGTTTTCTTAACATATAATATGTTCAGAAATGATGAATAAAGAGGAGAATCTCTGCATTTGTTTTACACACACTTTAAAGAGGCAACGGTTTCATTGCCTCACTGATGTAAAGGTCAGCTACCAGCTGACTGACTGCTCCACGGTGCTTCTTCTTCTTCTTCAGGTTGAATGTTCACGTCCATGACCAGGAGTAGCTGTTGGGGGATTTCGTTGCACGGCACATGTGCTAGTTACGTAACCAAACTGGACTTTTCAAAACCGCTTGCTCGAGCGCAGGTAAACAGAGAAGCCCTTCTTTCTCAGAAGTGGCCGAAGTGTTTATTGTGACACTTGAGTGATGTTTAGATACGGGAAGGACACGGGGACACACCAAAAAACACATCAGAAATGTGATTTTCCACTGAATGTCCTCTTTAAAATTAAACATCTCCTTACTGGATAGACGTATAACATGACAGTGGAACTTTACGCTGACATTTAAATCCAGAATCCTTTTACTTGTCGTCTTCTTCACTGCTTCATCACTGCAGTAGAGAACAAGCCTGAAAACAGATGATTTGACTGTTGGTTGGAGATGACTAGTCACTTCATTATGTGGGTCTTAGCTTCAGATCATCACCTCAACGCAGGTATTTCAAAGGTGTGAGGGGGAAACGGACCAGTATTAAACACTTCTTGATCCTTTTAATTGTTGTCATCACATTATTTCACAAGTGTGATGCCACTAGTACATGTGTCAATAAGCTCTATGAAAATAAAAGCCCAAGTAGTAGAAAGAAAAATTTTGAAATTCTGTGAAATATCATCATAAAGATCAATATCGTTCCTTTTCGTGTGTGACTTTTTTCACTTGACCAAAGTAAACTAACCTCCATAACGCTCTCATTAACGTTGTTATAGTCTCGTTCTTCCTTCGTCCCGGTTTGTTTTCAACAATTCATGGGTTCAATTCACCAAAACAAAAAAAAAAGACCTTTAAATTACAGAACCACTCCTGTAGAAACAAACAGCAGAAAATGCGTATTCTCATTCTCTCCTTTCAACATGTGTTTGTCAGAATTATGTAATACATGTATTGTATAACGTGTGTGTGTGTGTGTGTGTGTCATTCACATGCTTACGCACAAACACAACTACAAACATGTACAAACACACATGGTTACAGCAACGGAGCGAGAAGAAGGTGAGTCATCCACGCCGCCGCCGCCGCTGCTGCTGCTGCTGCTGCCGCTGCTGTGGCTGCTGCTGCCACCACGGCAGCAGAAAGCATCAGTGTCCTGCCATGTTTCCCTCTGGGTCGCAGAGGGAACAACACGCCCACGTGTTGTTAAAGAGCGGAGGAGAAAACATCAGCGGCAGACGCTGAAAAGACGCGGATGATGATCAACAAACACACGCACACACACGTTTGCGCTTCTATCAGAGTGAGGACCCTCATAGACATAATACATTCCCTAGCCCCTTACCCTAACCTTAACCATCAACTAGATGCCTAACCATAACCCTTACACTAACCCTAAAACCAGGTCTTAACCCTGAAAAAGCTATTTTAAGGGGTGAAAAAAGTGAGGACCAGTCAAAATGTCCTCACTTTGTCAAAATGTCCTCACTTTGTAGGTGTTTATACAATTTTTTGGTCCTCACTCTGCAGTACAAGAACACACACACACACTTCCCATCATCCAAAAATAAGCCTAACGTTGTCGACTGACGGTGTCTGTTTGATGTGTGTGATAAAATGATATCCAACATGTTTTCCTCAAACTTGTTTCATGCTAAAATTAAATGGTATATCCAGGACTTTTTGGGTTTTTTTTTTTATTGCTAACGTTGCTAAAGTGGCTAAAAAAAAGGGATAACCACCATTCACATTTCCAGTACTTTTTGGTGAATTGAACCCATGAATTGTGGCATCACAGACGTGTTCAAAACCAACCGGGACGAAGGAAGAACGAGACTATAACAACGTTAATGGCAGCGTTATGGAAAAAAAAAGTCACACACGAAAAGCAACTTTAGGTAAGAGTGAGCGATATTGATCTTTGTGATGATATTTCACAGAATTTTAAAATAATAGTGTGCTTTCATAAGGGATGATAAATAGATACACAATGTAAACACATGCAAACTGTATCTTTTATTAAAATAAATGTGCAAAAAATAGCTAATTACAGTATATCTTGATTTTAATGTGGCAGGCCGCGTGGAATTGAGTGGAGAGCCACATGTGGCCCGCAAACCACAGGTTTGAGACCTCTGGTCTAGAAGACTATATTGATGAAATAAAATTACATTGAGTGCTGTCCCACTTTTCAAAAAGTAACGATCATTGTTAATGAATATGCTAATGCTAAGGGTGGGAAGATGATCGCACGTGTTAGCATTGCGCTGGACATGGTGAAAGGTAAAAAATGGTAGATGATACTGTTGATGAAATAAATGACATTGGGCACTCACCCAAGATTTAAAAAGTAAAGATCGCTACATTCATTATTGCTAACGAGTATGCTAATGGCGGGAAAGATGGGTGCGCATCTTAGAGCTGGATTCCAAAGAGTGAATCTCAAATCAGCAAAAATAATGACGTTGTAAATGGCGTGTAAAAGTAAAGATCGAAACAAACATCAATGCTAATGGCCATGCTAACAGCTGGAATATGAGTGCACGTCGTAGCATTGCACAAAGCAGACAAAGAAGAAATTAACACATTTTTCCTAATTCTTATTGAAGCTAAAAACCGCCATCTATTGCGAAATCATTTGATCCGTGAGTGAATGCAGATAAAACACATTCCCAAAAACTGTTCAAACCAAGGAGTTTAAGGAGTTTCTTGACCAATAGGAATGCTGTGGTTATATATTTGCCTTTTATTTTAGTCTCTCTCCAAAGTTATCAATTAGATGATCTGACTGACTTTCGCCGCTGTCCCAAGTTTGAAAAAGTAAAGATCGCTACAAACATGAATGCTAATGACTCTGCTAACAGCCAGAAAATGAATGCATCTGTTAGCATTATGCAGGAAATGGTGCATCTCTGGCAAAAATAGAGCAGACGAAGACAAAATTAGCGTCTTTTCCCCAGGTCTTAGTGGAGCTAACACTAAAAAAAAATATTTGCATGCATTATACAATCCCTCTAAAAAAAAAAAAGTGGTTTAAACCCAGGGATTTAATGGGTTCTACTTCTTAGTCTCTTTTACTGTAAATGACCTCAGTTCAACCTTAATGCGATGAGATGAACGACAGACTCGGTGCCAGTAAACACAAATTTCTCATCAGTCACGTTAGGTGACGTGAGTTGCCTAAGTCATGCGATGCTAATCTCACAAATATGCTAATTTGGGGTCTTTAGCTTCATCAGTTACGTCTAAATACCTGATGGAACGTGGAGAATGTTGAGAGGTTCTCATAATGTACCGACTTTGTATGCAGATTGAACAAGACGGGGGGAAAAAAAGGAGAAAATCAGCTGAACAAGCAAAAACATGGCTTTAGTCTAATAGCGAATAAATATAATGATTACATTTTCCAGACACAGTTCCTGTGAGGACAGGTTTCTGGACCACAAGCTGCTTTTAACCCAAATAACCAAATTTTTTGAGCACATTAAAATTGCAGTTGAATGTATTTGGCACATACGAAATCTGAGCGATTGGCTCAATTTGATAATTTGAAATCAGGCGTCACGACTGCGAGTCACTCGTATAAGGCCTGTAATTTGCATAGTTTCACCGTCTTCATCAGCCAGTTTGTGTATTTTGATGTTGATCTCGATGAAAGATTTTCTATTTTTAAATGTGTCCTGAGTGTGTGACCATTTTCTACCAATATGTCAAGTGTTGTGCCTGAAACAACTATTTGTTATCAGAAAATCACAAAAAAAATTAAAGAGTATTTCAGCACTGGACACACACGCACACACACAGTGGAATGACGAGAGGCTTGAGGTCACATGACGACAGGTCGCCTATTCACGGCGGGCTGAGTGTCAGCTCCGAAACACCCCGTCTGTTTCGACTGCCCTTCAAAGCCCGAGCTCATCCGTACACCAGAAATAACAGACCATCCATCACATCACGTCAACATACATGCATTTACCTAATGAAAACAAGTGCATTAACGCACACAGGCCTCTCTCTGCAGGGACGGGGCTTCGTAAACATAAGTGAGGAGTTAGCATGGAGCTGTGGACAGCATCCTTGAGCGGACATAAATCACACACACACACGCCTCTGGACGGCCATACATCACCGGGCTCATCCTCATCATTGACTTCACAGAGCAAACAGAGGAGAGGTCACACTGACAGGAAAACACGCCACAGATCTGTTTATAGATTCTGTCTCCAAACCACCTGCTTCAGGACGTCCACTCCACCGAATCAACACGTGTGTTTGTGTCAGTCAAACCAAGTCTTTCTCAGAGAAAATGTAGCTTCAGGCTGTTTTTTGGGCCTGTTTTTCCTCGAATGGCTGTACTATATATAGTACAGCCAGTACGTTTGAAGCAAAGTCTATGGGAAACTATGCAATATTAAAAAAAGGACTTCATTCTGTTTTCCTTCTAAATAAAATGTATTAAATAGCCACTAGGGGGCAACAAAACTGGTAGCAAAAGACTTCAGTTTGAATGGAAGTCTATAGAAAAATTTGTTACATTATATGGGCAACTTCTGTTACCTGAGCAAACAAACAAAAAACAACTTTCCTCTTCTGTTTTCTTTCTGAAGCCAATTAGGAAATAAGAAAATATGTTATAGCCACTAGGGGGTGACTCTATTAATTGCAAAAGAACGTTGCATGAATGGAAGTCTATGGGAAAATTTGGTATATGAAGAATGGACATGTTCCATTTTCCGCCAAAGCCAAGGAGGGAATAATTTATATTAGTTTACAACCAGTGGGGGCGACTCCACTGGCTGCAGAAATAGCTCTGTTTTAATGGAAATCTATGACGCCAGCAAGGAAATAGGAATACATGTTATATCCACTAGGGGGTGACACCAATATTTGTAAAAATAACTTTCTTTGAATGTAAGACTACAGGACAATATGCCATTACAAAAACAAAGAGACAGCAGTGGATCAACAACTCAGGTTCCAGCAAGAGAGCTTTCTAACACCAGGCTTTTTCAGCTTTTCACCTCGTGGACATTTTAGCTTCTTCGCTCATTTTTAGTATTATTAGCATTATTAGCATGTGGCATCACCAATGTGGTTATTTTGGTCATGACAACTACAATTTGTGGTGCTTATTTTTGCATTTGGTGCCATCTACTGTACATTTATTTAAAGTTTTCAACTTTTTTTGAAAAAAACTTTTTTTTAGTTTTTATTTGTTTGCCAGTTTTTCCTCTTCCATAGTGGGAGGTAAATACAAAGAATATCACACCATGTGTAGCCCTATGGGGCAAATTGTGATTTGTGAATATGGCCTGTGCAAATTAAATGCGAGTGACTGTAATTGGCATCAAATGCAACGACACCTGAGTTTTCAGAATTGAAGGGTGTGTCTCACTTGTTGAGTTTAGCCATGTAGATCTTGATGTGGCCAAAGTCGGGCCTCTCCGCGGGGTCTTCGGCCCAGCAGCCGTCCATCAGTATCGTCAGCTCCTCCGAGTGGCATCTGTTGTCCGTCGTCGGCCGAAAGTACGGCTTCTGACCGTTCCTCACCTTCTGTACGATCTCTGCGGTGGAGAGTGTCACAGACAGACTGCCACAATCAATAATCACTTACTTCAGGCATTGCAATCAGTTGAGAACGACGTCTTGCCACAAAACTCTTGACTAATATTGTTGCAGATTGTGCGTTCCAGAAGAAATGGAGATTATAATCTTCCAGTAATACAGTAATAATTCCAGTAATTCGATTCAGTTCAATTTTATTTGTATAGCGCCAAATCACAACATACATTATCTCAAGGCACTGTACATAGTAAGGCCAAAACCTTTACAATATTACAGAGAGAAAATAAACCCAACAGTTCACACAATGAGCAAACACTAGGGGGCAGTGGAGAGAAAAAACTGATAGAAGCAGACTCAAAGATGTGCGGTCATCTGCCTCGACCGGTTGGGGTGAGTTTCAGTTGGAATTCACCCAGAAGCCTGAAGCTGTAATTCCAGGTCCAAGTCAAAGGTTTATTATTTTAGCATTTCTGTCAAACACACACACAATACTGTGATTTTGGTGTCTGTGGACATGTTATTGCAGTGTTTATAGGCCTAAAACGCTGTAATTCTTTTAATCAAATGGAATAAATTAGCTTGTTAGTCAGCAAACCTAGCTATATCATGTAGTTATCAAACTTGTACAGTAAGATAACTGGAACTCGCCATTCCCACTAAGGTCTTACAATTTATTGTGACTGGAGTGTAATATTAATAATAAGTTATCTTAACATTTGCTATTTTTGTTGCTGATATAACCAGCTTTTTGTGAAATTTGATTTTGTAGGTGCTAATAAGCTTCAATCCCTTTCAGTTTACTATTATAAAAAAGCAGAAGTTGATTTATTTTATTATATTCATTGTATTATTTTTCATGTTTTCTTTGGTGTATTTGATTTGGCTGTTGAATATGGACCAAAATTAAATCATTTATTATTCATTCATCACCTCTGTTACAAGTTTGTTAAGTTGTTATGTGACTGCTAGCTATTTTTTAAAATTATTGTAGAAAAGATTCATATTGAAATTAATATACAATAAAATATACACACTAAAAAAACAGAGAATGATAAAAGTTTATGTGGTTAGCCACAAATTAGCTAACGCAACAAATACTGCTCAGCAGTGTTAGCTGTGGCTACCAGCTACATGCTAACCATATTAAAAGCAGAAAGGGCAAAATAAGATATATTTTTAGTTTATTAGTACACTCATTAATGAACTGTTGGGGACAGTGCTACTAACTGTACATAAAATACTCAATAATGTGAACTAGATTAGCTAGTTAACCACCATTTTGTGAAGTTCTGTGAAAACTAGAAAGCGCTTTACTCAAAGGCAAATATTTATGTTTATAGATTTCAGCATGTTTATTTTTGAGTGCTTGCTAATTGCGTGAAGTGTTGGGTTTCTTTTCTCCTCCCTCTATAATAATGTTTTTGCCTTACTATGCAAAGTGCCCTGAGATAATGTCTGTTTGGTAACAGAGAAATGAAATGTGATTTGAAAACCTCTCTGTTTCATTTTAAGTGGAGGAGATGCTGCGACACGGCGTGAACTTTCAAACCCAGACAGCTATTTTCACAATGACATTCTATTGACGGGTCTATATTTCTGGTACCGTGTCATTTCAGCTAGATCTAGAATCTTGATATATTCATCAGAGCTACTTTACTCTTTGCTGTCACTAATTTCTCCGCCTTGATCCGTGAATCATATCAAATTAAAAGTTTGTCAGAGACGTCTTCCTTACTGTTAATGTTCCACGTCCTCCCTTTCCTGTTATAATTACATATTATAATTACAGTCTCACACACACACACTGGTTTCCATGACTTCAGAGGACATTACATTGACTTCCATTCATTTCCTGCAGACTTACACTAACCTTAACCATAATTACTAGTGTCCTAACCCTGACCCTAACCTAACCCTAACCTCAGCCTAACTTTAAAACATGTCTTCACCTTAAAATGGAGTCATTTACGTTATGGGGACTTGATTTTTGTCCCCATAAGGAGGACAAGTCCCCATAATGTGAGTGTGGAGACACATTTAGGTCCCCACAACATGATGAATACCAGGTAAACACACACACAGAGAGAGGAACAGGTGACATGGAAAAATTTTCAAGCACTCAATCAGCGTCGTGCATGACTGTGAATAAAACGCTAATGAGAGTCATGTGGAGGAAGCACCGCTGGAGGTTTTTTTTCTTTTTTTTTTAAACACACGCACTTTAAATTTGTGGAAGTTGAAGCCAAGATCTTGAACAGCTTATAAAAGTTGAAGTTTTTCCTACAGAAGCAGCTGCTGTAGAAACCACAGCTGGCATCAAGGCACCGAGCAAAGTCAAGCTCAGATCTGACTTTAAAAAAAGGGACAAAAAGGATTTGTGTTTTGTTTTTATGAGACGGACTGGATTAAAAATGCAATCCAAATTCCATCAAAAGCTTTAAAACATGGATGTTGTTGGATGTGCTCCATGAGATTTGTCAGAGTCAAATTAGTCAAAAATAGAAGGAAGGGTTAGTTCAGTCTTGTGGTTGTGCAGGAAAACTAATTTTTAGAAATGTACTAAATCTGTTTCAAATACAAAACCACTGTATCTTCCTCTTACACAACCTTTTCCTACTGGAAACTGAACTTTGTAAACCACTCACTCTCCCACACCAAAGTCCATGGAGAAAATCAGTGATTTTAGCGCTAAGGGACGCAGGAGCTGCTGGTCTACTGCTGCCTCGTGTGGTCAGTTTGTGTCATTGAGGTAAATCTGAAAAAAAGATTTCAAAACCAAGTGAGAAAAATAACACATTTTAACTTACAATTGGAAGCAACGGTGGATCAACAACTCCTGTGTGATGTGATGTAAAATCATTGATTTTCTCTATGGACTTTGGTGTGTGTGGGGGGTGGGTGTGTGTGTGGGGGGTGGGTGTGTGTGTGGGGGTTGTTTAGCAAAGAGAAGCAAACTTCAATTTTCCATTAAAGGCTGACTAACAGTGAGATAAAGCGGAAGACAGATATTTTAGCCTGAAGCTGACATAAATTTTATTAGACAAACTTTTTGTTAAGTGGCTAAAATCTGATTTTATCAACATGTTTTCAATAAGAGCGAGTTTCAAGCTGGTTTACTTTTATAATATGTGTTTCTTACTTGATTCAAGCAAGCAAGTTGGACTTATAGTTAGCACTATCGTTGGCCCCAGATAAGAGTCACAAGCTTGTTTGCCTGCGTTAATCTTGAGTAATTTGATGTGAAAACTGATTTGAAAGAAGGGCCCTTCTGCAAGGAGCTTGCATGTTCTTGCCGTGGTGCGTGGGTTCTCACCGGGTACTCCGGCTTCCTCCCACAGTCCAAAAACATGCAGATTTGGGGACTAGGTTAATTGGACACTCTAAATTGCCCGTAGGTATGAATGTGAGAGTGAATGGTTGTCTGTCTCTATGTGGCCCTGTGATGGACTGGCGACCTGTCCAGGGTGTGACCCTGCATCTCGCCCTATGTTAGCTGGAGATAGGCACCAGCGCCCCCCGCGACCCCTCGTGGATAAAGCGGTAGAAAATGAGTGAGTGAGAGTGAACTAATTTGAAAGCTTCCACTCAGCTCAGATTTATTAATTGACCTGGGACTTTACCATTCCAAACTGTACCTTACTGTACCAAACCAAACCGTACGATGACAGTGACCTGTGCTTGCACTGAATCATCTTTTGTTTTTACATCTTGGTTTGCTGAGTGAAAGGATCCAGATCGTACAATGTCACAAGGGTCAGCTGACCGTCTGGTGGGGATGCCATTTTGGCCAACTACAGAATCTCCGAAAAAAGCTAGAGGTGGGCTTAATGTGATGACGACAGAGAAGTGACATCTAGCAGCTTTTTGTATACATCCAACATGGCGACCGCTGAAGAGAAGCAGTCTTTCGATTTTGGCCGTCGCTTCTATTTTAAGCGACTTTCTCCATGAGGCTTCATTCATCGTATAAAGCTTCATCGTAGCAGTGCTAGCCCCGAGCGAAACACCGTAACTAGCTAGCCAATCGCTCCTAGAAAACTACAACAACAGAATTGTTGACACGTTTTCCATCACTCTCTATGTGGATCATTGGTCTGAATGGGTGTAGGTCTATCTAATCACATACAGAGGCATTTTGGTCTACATCCATTGGTCACACCTCTTGCAAGGGGGAGGGTCTAAACCGTTTCCAGACCCATCCTCAATCTCAAATGAACCGCTTGTTGTGTTTACCTTTGGGGCTGAGGTCCATGCCTTCCACGTAGAAAGGCCCGTTCCTCAGCGCTATCTCCTGCAGTATGATGCCAAAACTGTACACGTCGCCCTTCTGCGTGCCTTGAGGTGGATGCCGGTCGTATATGAGAAGCTCGGGAGCCGTCCACAGCTTCTCTGAAAGACAAGTCATGGTCAGGAAACACTCTGGAGTACCACAGATTCAGCGCTGCGGGCCAAACAAACCCCCACTTACTTGCATAGAGTGCGTGCGAGTCATCGTTTTCGCAGGACGAGCGGAAGCTGGCCAAGCCATAATCCGTGATTTTCAAAACAAATCGACTGTCCACCACGCAATTAGATGACTTCAGATTTCCATGGCAGCCAATGTAGCTGTTGTGGAGATAGTTCATTCCCTGGTGGAGAAGAGCGTTAAGTCAAGCATTAATGGGTGTTCTCTTCCTTTTTTTTCCCCCCTCCGCAAATCATACATGAAAACATTGGAGTCCAGACATATGGAAATAATATGCTTTGACAAGTGGACGTACATTGAAGGCTTTGAAAAGACGCAGTGTCTTGAGGAATTTCTGTGAAATTAGTGCTAATTCTTCGGGGAAAAGGAGGACGGCGTGTACTCAATGTACTTATGTTAAAGATTTTGTGGAAAAGGGTGAGTCAAATATCCCGTAAAGCTTCGGCGGCGCCTCTTCTCTGAAGCGTGCAGCTACAGTATCTGTGTGGAGCAAACGCAGCTGCAGTTGCTTCGTCATGGATGTAGTTCACTATCAAGAAAAAAAAAAACGTCTCCTGAGGAAAAAAAGAGCCTCTTTATTGGGCCAACTTACAGAAATGATCCTCAAAAGTTCATCCATGATTAGCTCTGATTAAACCGGAAGGAAATTTTAGCAACATTTGTGGTTGTACTTCTAATTTTACACAGTAGAAAAAGGGGATATTTACTGTGCTTTGAGCCAAAAACACATTTCTGTGCATGCCTCTCTCTCTCCGCCTCACTCACAGTTTCCCCTGTCCACACGAAACCATGGCAACCAAGACAGTTTTCTCTCAGTCTCTCTTTCTCTCTAAAGCACATAAAGCAACTTGTTCCACACTGAAAAGTAACCAGTTCTGCAACATTCATGTGAAAACATCAGACAAATCGATGCTGCTGTTCTGATCATCACGAACCTTCACGATGTCGTTGATGAGAGAATATCGGAACATCCAGTCCAGGTTGATGCTCTCGTTCTCCAAAATGTCCTGGAAAAAACAAACAAGCAAACTGAAAGACAGCAGCAATAGATCTGTGATGGATCCATGCATCCATGCATCCATCCATCCATCCATCCATCCATCCATCCATCCATCCATCCATCCATGCTCATCTGAGTGGTCAAAGTTGGGTCTATAAATTGGACCACATATGATATTATCGCTCATTTTGTTTTGAGAAAACACTAAAAATAAGTTGATTTTGGTGAATTTACATTCACGTGATAATTGTAAATGGAGAAAATAGTTAACATTTTAACATTTCACATGAATGAGTTACATTTTTGCAACATTTTAGTAAAAATGTTTTGGTAAATGTAATGTTTTTGTAACATCAGTTACATTTTTTTTTTTGTTGTAAAATTACAATATTTCGTACATTGGGTTACTGCAATGTTGATCATGTATTTTTGAAACATTAAATTTGAACATTTCCACATTTATTACATTTTTTTTTGGTAATGTCAGTAAGTAATGATGTTTTTTTTTTTTTGTAACATTAGCAATTTTAGCAACATTAGTTCTAGAAAATGTGCACACATAAGGATTCACTGAATGTCTCAAATTTTCTCTGTAACATGTCAGGACAAATGTAAAAAAAAGATGTGTATCGGAATTCTCCAGAGCCCAGTATCAAACTTTACTGACATTAGCTGTGACCGTTGCTTTCGTTTTGGTCCAACATGCTCAACTGCGACAACTAGTGGTGCTCAGGTATAACATGTTGGTCCTTTAAAGTCAGACTCACCGTTAAAGCACCAGGGTGTGAGAAAATTTTGAAGATTTTAAGTGCAATTTCAACAGTTTGACAACAGGCTGAGGTCTCGTGGTTGCGATGGGGCGCGATTACCTGCAGGCTGCCTCGGGGGCAGTACTCTGTTACGATGCAGATGTTGGGCGGGTCAATACAGGCCCCGATGAACCTGGTCAGGTGGTTGAACTGAACGTCTCTCATCTGAAAATAACCACACAAACAAATAAGCAAACACGCAGCAGCAGCAGCAGCAGCAGCAGCAGCAGCAGCAGCTTGTCAGGAGAGTCTGTTTGCAGTCGGCGAGCCTTTTCCCCTACGTGTTCAGACACATTCCTACGCTCAGGGCGTCCGGTCGAAACATGTGCGTGTGCATAAATTGCCCCCAGAGGTTATGAAAGAGCCAGTGTGCTGCGGCGATGATGAAAAAAAAAAAGAAAAGTCAAGGTGCTGAGAGGATGAACGTGCAGATTAAATCTGCTCCAAACGTGGAAGATCACCACTAATCTCACATGTTTTATGACATCGAGAGTCAAAAATGAGGAAGGCTTTTTCCGCCAAATTCCACTTGTAGCTACAGTGCATCCTCCGACGAAGCCGACGCCAGCATGAAACTTCAAAAACAACACTCATAATTTCAACACTTTACTTTTCGCCTTTGAACACAGTGAGTGACGGCCACTCTCAGGCCAAAACTGGGGAGTAAGTCATTCCTGTTTCATGGCTCTGGAGATGTTAGCCTACCCTTTGGCCTATATAATTTCCCCTGCTGCACAGTGGTGAGGTGAGGGGAGGGAGGTCTGGGAGACAAGTGGTTAAGTTTCCACTGGCAGATCTGTCTCTCTTCCCTCCATCTGGTTGGCTCTTTTTTTTCATGAGCTGAGGTTTGACAGCTGATCAGGCCCCCGGGGCGTCTGAGACGCTGCCAGGTCAGGCAGAAGCCTCGCTCCCATGTGGCCGACCGTGAGGCCACATAAGGTGTCCGAGAAACCCAAAGTCCAACCCTGAGCACAGACTCGGAATTATAGTCGGAAAAACTCAGAACTGAGAGAGAGAGATTGTGAAGCTGCGTAGTATATTTACAGAAGGAGACAATTTAACACCAATTCTGTTTGGAACAAAACACACTGTAACTCATAATATTAATATACCATATGTATCTCCAATCTAGAGTGTAAACAACTCTTTTAATATAAATAAAACACAAATTAAGCGTGTATTAAGTTTTCAATTTAACACCAAACTAGAGCATATTTAACTCTTTTAGTGTCAAATTACCACTTAAAATAGTTAAATTGAACACTAATAAATAGTATTTAATTTTTCTGCACTAAAACATCAATAGAAAAATTAAGCCTGGTGTAAACTTCAAGGTGTTTTCCACACAGAAACAGAGCTTTCCTTCTGTGCAAATATTGTTTCAAGAAATGTCTTCATACACACGAAAAGGTGCTGTAGTATATAAGACAGACCTGTGTGTGGCGCTGCCACAGCAATACACCAAAAAAGGCGAAGAAGATGTGGATTGGAAATGTAAGGAATGTCTGTCCGTCTGTGAATCACATAAATGTTTCAAACTTGTCAAGTGAAATGCAAGAGCAACACCATTTTAGGTCTATGCTATCCTAAGAATATGTTCACAGCTTTATCTGGTTGATTGACAACCACTAATGACAGGAAACTGAAGTTTACATCGCTTTGTAAACCTCTACAACTCCCTGCACCAAAGTCCATAGAGGAAAATGAACAACTTTACATCACAGCACACACGAGTTGTCGATCCACTGCTGCCTCCATCAGTAAGTTCAAATTAGTTATTTTGTGACTTCAGCTTTTGAAATCCTTCGTTCAGATTTACCTCAGTGACACAAAATGGCCACACCAGGCAGCAGTAGACCAGCAGCTCCTGTGTCCCTTTGAGCTAAAATTGCAAATTGTCTCAATGGAGTTTGGTGCAGGAGAGTGCGTGGTTCACAAACTTCAGTTTCCTCCGAGAAAAGGCTGTCTAACTGCGACACTGGGCTGCAAACAAGTTATTAAGATATCAATGACATGATTTGACATTGATTTGAAAGTGGGTGTCCTTATATAATCAGATTTTAAAAATTGAACTACTGTATACCTTAAAATAATAAATTATGACCTTTTAGGTTTAAAAAATGTTTAGCTATTAAAAGGAGAATTGAGAATAAAAGGTGCCAGTAGGCACTGATACCAGATCCATTGTATTGGTACTGGCATGTTTATTTTTTTTATTGCAGATGTAAACGTTAGTAGCTTCTTTGAAGGAAACAAACATCCATGTGTGCAACATGAGGGCGGATGTAACTGTGGAGGTGAAGCCAGTCGCCCTTTAACTACCCGATCAGCGTTTCCACCTCCGTCTCCTCCACTTCCAACATGTCAGCGTGTCCACGAAAAAGACACTGGGTCCCAAATTGCCCCTGACAGTCGTGTCTGCACAGCGTGAACGACGTGTGACAGCGAAGGAGCTGTGAGGAAACTCTGAGTGGTCGTTAAGTCGAGAGGAGAACTCGTATAAATGCAGCCGCACTGAGTTTCCACTGCCAAAAACCACATTAATTGGATGAAACTTCCTGTTCCGCAGTTTCCTTATCGTAAATACCCCCCCACCACCACCACCCTCCTTCCATCAGCAGCTGCTGTCGCTGATGTTGATAAGATAGTTTGGTGAATTCTTGAGTGACATGTGACATACGGCAGGGAAACAGGTCAAAGAGGAGCCATTTTACGTCTTGTTGAACTCCAATGACAGCATATGACCCTTTTGAAAATACACGCAGCTACAAATAATAATCAGTTAGCTTTCGCCATCTGTTTAGATCTTTCTACAGCTGTGATACTGTTAATTATGATAATTTATGTGCAAACTTAAAACACATAAAAGATAAATGATATGCCTCAAACACAGCTGAAGTTACATGTGGTGTACCCCAAGGATCGATTTTGGGACCTTTTCATCGTTTGTAAATTATCTTTTCCGATTGTGTTTGCTGATGATACCAGTATGTTTTATCACGTACTGACTTGACTGATGATTTGAAATGGCAACTTCTTCATTACAACAAAAGGCTCTCAAACAGTATATGTGACATAAACATTCAACCAATATGTGTGTTTATGTATAAATGTATAAATTCTTTTATCAAACACAGCACAGACAATTCTCACTTAGATATCTTTGTGTACAGATATGGAACTATAAAATTACTCAGTTACATTTACAATTACAAATTACATATACTCAAGAGTTCATCTTTGTTAGAAATGTTTAAAAGAAATTGGTTATTGTCAGGTTTTTATCATTTTCTTTGGGTATATTGTGTATTGTGTATCTTTTTCTGCAATTTCTCAGTTACCTGTTATAGCTTTTCTAATTAGTTTTTTTGTTTCCTTCTTTACTTCGACCTCTTGACCTCTCCCGGCACATTTTAATATCTTTTTCTTTTCTTTCTGGGTATTATGTTATTTGTGTGCGCAAAATAAACTGAACTAAACTAAACTTGAATGAGTCAGACAAATGATTCTTAGCCAGTGTGTTGAACTAGTTCCTTTTCAGGGGCTTGTTTTGTGAAACAGGTGAAGTGTTTGAACCTTGTATGAAGGTCTTTTTTTCCTCTGCAGGTTTTATAATTTTAATGAAAAGGTTAAATGATTTAAAGAGAAAAAAAAAATCTTTATCTTTACAATTCACCCAAAGGTCTCAGTGCATGGCTTTATTCAAACTAATCATATACATATTGGTTAGTATGGACAGAAAACATCAGTGGTTTAATGGACACTTACGTGCTTGAGTTCCAGTAACACTTGTCTGGTCAGCTCTATCCTCTTCTTGTTGACGTGCTTGATGGCCACCAGGTTTCCCTGTGTTCAAAACCAGGAGACAATGACACGTTCAGTTTGTAAAAAGACTGACGTTGTGTGAGGACGTCTAACGAGGATGCACTTTTGACTTTTGACATGAAAACAAGCCCGAAAAAGCTGGAAGGTTGGCAAAAGTTGTAAGTTAAAACTTAGTTATAAGTTATAAGTTATAATTCAATTCAATTTTTTATATATAGCTCCAATTCATAACATACTTTATCTATGTCACTGGTGAACAGTGGAAATAGACACGATAGCTTACTAGCATTAGCTGTCCATGGGTATTGAGAACCAGCAGTTCCTCCTTGGTTGGTACCAAAATATCAATAATTGTCTTAATAATCAATATTTATGTTACTCTAAGCAACTGTGCCAATGATGATGATGAAGCTGCCAAGTCAAGTGAATATGTGTGATACTGTGCTGTGTTACATCATGGCGGACAATCGTTAAAAATGTGGGCTCACTTTGCCAAATTTAGCATGTTAACATGACAGAAGTAACATTAACTGTGGCTCAACGTTAGCTTTGAAGCTAATGTTTAATAATCTAAATAATCTTAAAGCTAGTTATGGTTAAATGTGTAGCTACATCAGACGTTGTTAGCATCACTTTTATAAAATTTTAATGTATGTGTTAAATAATCCTCATTAAAACTTATGGTTATGGTTAAGTATAGCTACAAGCATACTTTTCACATAACCTTTTGGAACTTTTAATGTATTTGTGAAATAATCTTAAATCTTAAACTAGCTGTGGCTTAATGAGTAGCTTGCTACATCAGATGCTGTTAGCATTACTTTTACAATATTTAATGTAGTGTACGTGTTAAAAAAAACTTAGTTTAAACTATTTAAGGCTAAATATGTAGCTAGCTACAAACATACAGCTTACTTTTACAACATTTAATGTAGTGTATGTGTTAAAAAAAACTTAATTTAAACTATTTATGGCTAAATGTGTAGCTAGCTACAAACATACAGCATTACTTTTACAACATTTAATGTAGTGTACGTGTTAAAAAAAAACTTAATTTAAACTATTTATGGCTAAATGTGTAGCTAGCTACAAACATACAGCTTACTTTTACAACATTTAATGTAGTGTACGTGTTAAAAAAACTTAATTTAAACTATTTATGGCTAAATGTGTAGCTAGCTACAAACATACAGCATTACTTTTACAACATTTAATGTAGTGTATGTGTTTAAAAAAAAACTTAATTTAAACTATTTATGGCTAAATGTGTAGCTAGCTACAAACATACAGCTTACTTTTACAACATTGAATGTAGTGTGTTAAATAATCTTAGTTTAAACTTATTAGTATTAATAAGAGTATCAATATGTATCAGTATGGATGAGCAATTAAAAATTCCAATGATATCCCCAAGTGGCTCTAAATTATTTATTGTGCATTGCACCTTTAAAGCAGATGGATATTTTGTTCTCTGCTGACAGTTTGTGTTGCAGTATCTGCTGCTCCTCTCGGCTCATGTGTCTCCCTCCGTTCGTGCTTTGGTGTCACATTTAATCACCTCAGGCCTGTTCTAAATTTGAGAAGTGCATCAGCGCTTCGCCGTGACATCAGCATTTATACTGCATAGAAGAAGGAAAAAAAAAAAGCTGAGAAACAAAGAGGGTCGTGTCGTTGCTTCGGCGGCGGCCTGCGTTTTGTCACATCCACAAAAACCTCCTCCTTCCTACAAAACAACGGCAGCAACAACCGGCGTCCAGACTGTGCCGCTGCCGCCGCTGCCGCCGCGGCGACGGCGGCGTGGAGACGTAGAGAAGGAGAAGGGAAGAAAATCAACTCACTCTGCAGCTCACATTATAAAGCAGCTACCTAAATTCGCCCACACTCCCTCTTCCTTTCTCTCTTCTCTTCTTTTCTCTGCAGCTCTTTCCTCGGCGAGTGTGCACATGTGTGGGTGGGAAGGGAGTGCACAGGAGTTGAAAATGTCAGAACTCACTAAGCCTTACCTTAAAATAGCCCGTTTTTGCAAATAGCTGATATTTTCCATGGGCAGTTATCAAGGAGCCGTAGCTGGAGCCTCTCTGAGGAGGAGAGGGAAAGAATTGTTTAGATTAGACAAAGGAGGATTAATTCATGCTCGTTTCACACTCAAGTGCGGCGTTTATTCCCAAAAACAGGTTCGCGCGGTGACATTCACGCACAGCATACTTCACGAAATTGCCTTTCACTTGTATTTGAGAAAATAAAGAGGTTTTTGAGTCGTTTTAATGACGCCAACTCAAGTCCTTGAGTCTGCAGAAATCCCACAGAAAGTGAAGGAAAAAGCAAGTGGGCGCTCTGCACTGGCAGCACAATCAACTACACATTTGTATAGAATGCAAATATTGGCAACACATGGCAAAGTGGAAAATACATCGATCTGGAAAGTGACAGCGTTTTCCGTGTGCGTGCGCGCACATTATTCCAGGAACTGGACAGGAAATCTGTAATGAAAAAGGTGTGTGCATGTGCTTTTCATGAACGCTTGCATATGTAGAGCACAAAATCCAAAGAAGACGCGTTAGCCGTCAGAAACAGCAGAAGCTAAAAGGCCCGAAAGCTAAATTTGACCCCACCCTGTCTGATAGACAGCCTTTTTTTTAAACAGGACACTGAGGTTTGTGTCAATTTGGGAAACCACTTATTCCCCCATACCAAAGTCCATAGACAAATTTTACAATTTTAAGTCACAGCACATCAGAGTTGTTGATACACGGCTGCTTAACAGATGTAAGTTCAAATGTGTTGTTTTTGTGATTTCGGTGTTTGAAATCCTTCATTCAGGTTTACCTCAGTGACACAAACTGACCACACGAGGCAGCAGTAGACAAAGCAGCGCCTGTGTCACCACACGCTAAAATCAGTGATTTCCTCTATGGGATTTGGTGCAGCAGATATTGCAGATGTAGATCTTATGAGGGCCTTTTGTTCAATGTGTACTAAATGTGCAATTTTCAGCTCCAAAATAAAACCAAATAATTCAAGATAAACACTTAATGATCCTTATGCCTTGGGGCCGGCTGTGAAAGAACCCGATACTCCAAAGACATGATGATGGAATTTTATACGCAGGAGCCGCCGCCTGGAAACAGCTTATTTTAACAATCATTTAATATGACCGTATGAATGTGTAAACTAAAAAAAAAAATGATTTGGACCGTGTGTCTCGCTGCTGAAGCTCTGCTCTTTCTAAGGAAAAACACACACTGCATTTTAATACACAGCAGCAGCAGCAGCAGCAGCAGCACACAGTGTGTAAACAACAGAAACTTCAAACGTGACCAATTAGCTTTTCTCAAATCCTGGTAGGTCCAATTTATCATCATCATCATCTTCATCCGTCGTGTGTGAATGTTTCCTGTCTGGCACAAGCCAGACAGTGTAATCTGCCAGAAGCGGAACAAAACATGTTAATCCCACGTGAGGCTGTGCCGGCAACGCAAAGCTCAGAATTACAAAGGAACGATCAGCGCTGTGTGTGTTTACCATGACGTCGTTAATCGATGAATCCGTCAGTAATGAGTCGTCATTTTAAGACGCTTGAGCAGGAAAAAATCACGTTAACAAAGGCTCCGGTCAGTTCTTGGAGGTCAGAACAGTGGGACAGTGATCCGGCTTGCATCTCGCAACCGAACAAGCTAAATGGAACTCAGCCATGATTACTTTAACGCATTTAACCTTTATATTTTGATCTGTCAAAATGGCTGCTCAGCAAAAGGGTCCATCGGTGACTAAATTAAATTAAAATGTGAAAATCTTGAACTCAAGTTTGTTTTGCGTTAAAAACCACTCACTCTTCCACACCAAAGTCCATAGAGAAAATCAGCGTTTTTAGCTCACAGGGACACAGGAGCTGCTGGTCTAGTGCTGCCTCGTGTGGTCACTTTGTGTCACTGAGGTAAATCTGAATGAAGGATTTCAAACCCAGAATAAACAAAACAACAAATTTGAAGTTACTGATGGAGGCAGCGGTGGATCAACAACTCCTGTGCGCTGTGATGTAAAATTACTGATTTTCTCTGTGGACTTTGGTGCAAGATAGTGTGCGGTTTACAAAGTGACACAAACATCGTTTCCCAGTCAGGAACACATGTCCAATGCCATGAAAACCTAGGAAACATATTTAATTTTTAACATTAAGTAAGCATCAAGTAGACAATAAACATTGTTACTAGCATGTCCTGTCCTTGTATAAAGCTGTTTTCGTGCACATTCAGTCCTTGAATTTAAGGAAATTAGCCCTGGAAAGCCCTTGAAATGTCCTTGAATTAGATATCAACTACGGTGAGGGAACCCTGACTGCAGTCCACGTGTGAACGTGTGCGTACCTGTGACAGGGTGAGTCGACTCCCGGCTCGTTTGTGATACTTGTTGGGACTCTCGAACTGAAGATCCTCCCAGCGAATCCTCCATAACATCCCAGCCAACTCCTTCTCCAGCTTCAGTTTCCTGGAAAACAACACAAAATGGCGGTGAAGCCAGCAGAACAACAATCAATGAGACACAGGTGTCAAACCTAATTTAGTGGTAAAATTGCAGTGTTATTATTAACTTAATTTTAGATCTTTTACATGAATGCAATTATTTTGCATCACATCTATGCTTTTATTGTGAAGTACACATTATTCCACACTAAAACGAACACTTTTCACTTTGAAATCTCTCTACCGTGAATAATTATATATAATTATATATATAGCTAATTTGCGAATTTAGAGCTAGAATTGCAGTGTTGAATGCATTTATTTTGCATCATATTCACTTTGAAATCTCTGAAATATCACTGTGAATATTCTCAGCTGTGACAGTATGATGTAATATTGTGTCATCAATTTTTCTTTTTTTTTAACTTCCTTGACCATACTGGATGCTCATTGGCCCCCGGGTCATCTGAGGATTAAAACAACTGAGATTGAACCTGGCCAGACCTACACGTTAACAGCTAATTGCTCCGATTGCTTCAGTTAAATTTAATCTCCATCTTTTCCTGAATTTATTTCCCGAGATTCCACTCTCCGCCTCCGTGTCGATGCACTTAACGTGTGTTTGTGTTTTATTAGATTTTAACTCCACGGCTACGTAATTGCACTCTGCTTATTGAACTTTGGCGAAGGCTGAAGCAAACTTTTCTTTCATTTTTTTTTTTCCAAGCGACTATTTTTAAAGCCAAGGACAAAGGGCTCTTTCTTTGAAACACATGCTGAAACACACAACAACAACATTTTCACAGTAAAGACCTTCCTGCAGTTTAATCAGTAACTCCCATGTAAATAGAGATGTTGCTCAAAATTTAAATCGACCTAAAAAAAAACATCTCATTACCTTTTATACACAGCATGCTGTGCAACTGAGGTAAACGTTTCACTTGAAATAAACACTGGACACTTTTTCTGATGAGTCACGGTTTTCTTTTTTCTAGAAAATTAAAGGAAAAACAACCGTGACCCTGAAAAGATTAGAATCCACTTCAGTTTTCACTCCCACAACCTTTATTTTGAAGGAAAAAAAAGAAGGAAAAAACACTGACTCAGACGTTCTAGCCTTGTTGTAACATAACTTTCATTAAAACGCTGCATAGATAAACATGAATTTATATGATTTAACTCGATGGATTGAAGTTAAAGGGATATGCAGGGACAAAAAAAAAAAGAATTTAGACACTTTATGAAAAGACTAAACCCCTAAAATCTACATCAGCTTAAGTCTACAATACATAGGAATATGTTTTTTTTACTTATTCTTGATGTTAGAAAGCCTTTTTAACAGGAAACTGAGGTTTATGCTGCCAATTTGTGAACCACTTATTCTACCATACCAAATCCCATAGAGAAAATCTATGATTTAATGTCACAGCACGTCAGAGATGTTGATCAATGGCTGCCTACAATAGTAAATTAAAATGTGTTATTTTTGTGATTTCTGGGTTTGAAATTCCTCGTTCAGATTTACCTCAGTGACCCAAATGTACCACACGAGGCAGCACTAGACCAGCAGCCCCTGTGTAACTGTGAGCTAAAAATCACTGATTGTCTCTATGGGATTTGGTGCAGTAAACAAACTTCAGTTTCCAGTCAAAAAAACCCTTCTTAATGGTGAGATAAAGCAGTGAACATTTTCTTAAGATATCATAGACTTACATTTTATGAGGTGGGTCTGTTGATAAGCTGTTAAAATCTGTTTTTGCTCCACTGGCAGCCAGATTATGAAGCCAGATTTCCCCAAAAGCTGAAACCAGAGAGCTGAAAACAGACTGGAGGAGGTGCAGAGGTCGAATTCTCTCACTCAAATCATTTTCATTTACATTATGCGGAAAGATAATGATGGAATTAACATGTGTTGCCTGCCCAAGCTTTAACATCTCTACTAGGGTGGCATAATTACATTGCATTATTTTTTTTAAACGTACGTTGTTGGAGTAGGTCAAACTAAAGTGTAAATAGGTCACAACTAAATAACTAATTCATCTGATTCATGATGGATTAAACTGAGTTTTACTCTCGTTTTATCCATAAAATTATAATAACAAAATTATTTTCTGAAACAAAATTACTCGCAGTGAAAAACAGAGGGGTGTTTTCTTTTCTTTTTTTTGGTGGAGGAATTACATTCTCTGTTTGAAACACGAGCAGGGCGCACACATTCCAGCCCCATCTCAAAGGTGTAAAGCACTTCCAGATGGCAGCAGGAAATTATTGCAGCGTATGTTGGTTTGAGCCTTTTCTCTGCCTCTGAAACGTCACCTGTTTCCTTCGTTTTCTTAACCTCGTTTTTCTGTCGTTGGACCCAGAAACTGGACGGTGGGTCTGATTCGTTTGCGTTTGTTTGTTTGTTTGTGCTATAAATACTCTGTGAGTCTGTGTGCATTTTCTGAACGGGAAACACCGTTAAACACGGTCCCACTCCCTCCACCCCTCCTCCCAAAAAAGGCCTTGTTTGGAGACCCTCTGGCAGCCAGAGGGCCAAAGTGTGGGGCTCCACACTGGGCCTATTGTTTCATCAGTCCCATATGTGAATATCTCTGCAGGACCAAGTCTTCAGTTAAGACAACAGAGCGGCTGCTGCTGCCGCTGCTGCTGCTGCTCTACATCCACTC